>CM050168.1:60573521-61043521 GCA_027410445.1 Discoglossus pictus
TTGTAAAATGTTTTTCGCTCTGTGCCCTCCTGTACCAATTTACTTAGTGCCCCTCCCCATAACAGCTCCCCTCCTTGAGACTCCTTCCCAAAATAACACCCCTTCCTTTACCTGCTGCCTGTGCGAAGCTCCTCTGCCTACAGCACAGCTCCAGAACTTGCTCAGGGACAGGGTGGGGCTATACTACACTACACTACAGAAATAGATTTACAATCTCTACGTAGCACCCAGTCTCTCTCAACATCCACCCCCATACAGCACCCACCCCTCTTAACATCCATTCCTTCACTACAGAAGAAAAAAAATGAATTGCAAAAAAATTACACATCACTGAGCCCTCTCCCAGAGGAGGGCCCTGGTGCACTTGCCCACCAGCACCACTGGTAGCTCCGCCTCTGGTATGAGCCATATGTAAATTAATTTTTGAAGATGCCATTTGTGTATAGAAAGCTCCCATCTTGTTTCAAAACTACTATTGCAGCCCCTTACAGCCCCTTATATTGCTTAGTAAATATTCCCCAATGTGCTTTCTTGCATAGAAAACACATGCTGCAAATACCAAAGACACTGTTTAAACTATATAAAATTGCCAAAAATGAATGTATGAAGACACAATAACTAGGCTGACTGCCACCCAACTACAAGTTTAGCTTAATTTTAAAAAGCATTAATACCAGCAACACTTTTGTAGCTATGGTAAATAGTTTCTGAGATATTCAGCATTGTTTGTATATGGTCATGTATGCTAATGTGATGCTCAGTATGCTAATTAGTGCTTGATAAGTGTGGGAGAAGGGATCGAGCTGCATGATAACACTGCATAATACTGTGTTTTCCACCACAGAAACACATATAAAGACTTTGATCCTAATTTACACATCAAAATAGCTAACCACATATCTCAGAAATGATTCACTTGCAAAATGGCTAGTACGATGTGTAGTCATTTTCCTTACTCTTTAACTTAATCAACAGCTTAATTTTGGAGTGACAGAGTCCCTTTAGTTACTTCATTAATCACCCATAAGAAAGATATAGTAGGCTATTAGTGTAGGGTGTAAAAAAACGGCCAGGAAGAATATCCATTTCTTGATAATCTAATTACAGTTTTATATTATACAATTTTTCCAACCATGTATGTGTCCCTTTAACAGTATGTACTTGTTCTATCCCTAAAAGCTACCAATAGGGGGGGGGGGGGGGCTTTGTGCACACTGTCCCTCCAGGCTCAGTGAGTGAGCCCAAAAGCAACTCCATGCACACCCCCAATAATTTACATATACTTCTCCTAGAGTGACTAAGAAGCAAAGGAGGACATGTAGTGCTCAATCAGAGCTACAACTGGAGTAACACGGATTAAAAAAAATATTTAGATGAACAACAACATTTTTTGGTAACCTTACTACAAATAATCTTCTTTCCCAAACAGAAGTAAAGGAAGACTTCACAAATGTATGCAGTTATAAATCCCAAAAGGTTGCAATAAGTAATTTAATGCTATTGACTAAATGTATTTGATTATTCAGTATAAGCTCTGCCAAATATATTATCCATAGACTTGATTGAAATGTGCCATTAATGATCAGCTGTGGTCTAGACTAAAATAATACTATTTATATGAGATTTTAAGAAAAACTGAAAAAAAAAGTGGTCATTAAATGGCATATCAAAATAAACTCTGTAGAAAGTAAATCCTAATGCAATCACCGTCTTCTCTTTTACTAGGCAGCAAAGTTTACCTAATCCATGAATGTTGTTACATCTGTCTTTTTTCTCCTTCTTCTAGGCCTGAAAACCAATGGGATTAAAGCATCTATATAGCTACACGTGCCTTTTACTCTTTGGAGTGGGTGAAGCTGTTTTAAATTAAAGTATTTTACTTTGTTATATACATCTTATATTGATGATTTATACTACAATGTTGTGTTCACATATTAACCGTGCATCTTTATCAACAGATGTATTCATAAACTGTTTTACATGACAAAGGGCCAATACTCTGTGCTATATCTATATATCAGTTTCTTGAACACATACTTATTGAAAATACAAGTAAATGCATCCATCTTAGAGTCTATTCAATCATCTTAATCCATGCTTGCATTACTGGTACTAAATGTACTTTAATAACTTAATTTTTTAGTTAGGGATTGACTTGTTGGTGCTTTATAAGATACACACTCAGATATCAGAAGGACCCACATACTTTTTTTTATATATAATATACTTTTAAATAACCTGATCCCTATTTTGTATAATCCAAGTAACATAATATTATAAAATAAAAACAGCAAAGCAGCAATCTCTAAATTAGCACGTGGTTAATATATATATATATAAATATATATATATATATATATATATATATATATATATATATATATATATATATATACTTTGTATTTTCACACATATTTTATGATCCATTGATTATGATACTTTACAGCATTTCATCCACATTTATCTTTTTAACACTATATAAAAGCATTGGGCTGTTTTTACAGATATGACACAACTCTGTCCATGAATGTGACCTTCTTTTTATATAATCACCCATACTTACAGTAGGGCATCCTGATAATATACTGGAAGGAGTTTGACTATCATTAAATGGCAATAATAATTAAATATATTATTTATCCAGATATTCTGGGAATAATGATAACTATCACATCAGAATCAATAATTTGCTTCCGAAATAAAATCTGGTGCTACCTTCTATCACAGAGACGAGAGGGCCGCCATTTTGCACCTAGGTGCATTAATATACATAGTACCAAATGATCACACAGTTCCTTCAAAATGCTTTAGCATATATTCACCCACTACCTGATAAGTATTCTGCAAAGTAGAAAAGGTTGTAAAAGAATATGGCCATATATATCATAATTAATTATATATATCATGATTTCCTAGTCTTCAAATGATGATATATCTCATATTGTGTAAATGTAATGGGATTCGCTATATCATGGATAGATTATTTGTTTGTCTACTGTTTGGATCTGTCCATATATTTTGGGTTTGGTAATATGAATCTAAATTAAGTAATATTAGGGCTTGATCTCCATGGTGATGACTAGGCCCAAAGCCTGCTGGAGTGAGGGTCAAGCTGTAGCTGAATTCTTTCCAGTCAGTCAACAACCTATTTAGTGGCAATTTATTTAAACAAGCGTAACCTTATATTATACCTCTTTAATGTCAATATATGGATTATTCCTAAATGGCCCTTATATGAACAAGACCGTCAATATAATTCCACAATGTATGCAAAAAATCAGAGCAATAGTTATTCAGAATACAGCTGTGATTCACATGTGCTTCAGCTTGTTTCATTTCTTTGAGTTATATACATTTTACATACATATACTAACTCCTCTAAGTGTACTCTTTCATATTGTTAAGAAAAGTGAGAGCAGACATTACTTCTGTGCTTGAATTCAGTGTTCTGCACAAAGGGCCTCATTCAATTGCGATTTGGCCAATTGCATAGGGCGCTATATAAGCACACATCATATTTTGTTTACAGAAGTTTTTGGTTAGAAAAATTCTATCCAAAAGCAAGGTCTTCACTAACGAAAAAAAATCTGCAAAACAATATGCTGTGTGCTTATATAGAGCCCTATTCAATTGGCAAAATCGCAATTGAATGAGGCCCAATGTCTGCAAAAACTAGGGAGGGTGAACTCGGCCTTATAAATATCCAGCAAGATACAAAAGTAATAGACACCACAAATGCACTGTTGTACTGAGCTATATTATATGTGCTATTTACTACTTAATGAGTCCAGTAAGTATATATAATTGCACTAATACAAAGATGCACATTCTATAATCAAAACATAGTAAATACAACATGTTATTATAACTGGGGGCATAGGGATTGATACTGTCATACACCTGCACGGGAAACAGGATTATTAAAATGTACTATAATATACTATGATACTGTTGCCATCCTAATTCTTATGCTATATGTCTGTAACTTACTATATCATGAGAATAATAAAATATTATTTTAAATGTTGTTCTAGTGTTCATTATTTCTCATTTAAATGAATATGGAAATTATAAATGCAGCAGAACACTGAAAATATTTTGTAATTTTTAAAACTGATGCCTATTCAATGTTTTCCTGATGCCTATTTTCCAAAAATTGCAAGCAACTGCAGCTGCTGTGGACTGTTGGTGAAACGCGTCAAAGATAATAGGGGGTTCACATTCCTCAGCTGGTCAATGCAAAAGCCTGAAAAAAAAGATTTAGTATTTATGTAAAGAATTATATTATTATTCTATTTTTTTTTAATTTGGGTCAGATGTCCCTAAAAATACTTTTTAATAGG
Organism: Discoglossus pictus; assembly: GCA_027410445.1. Classification (NCBI taxonomy): domain Eukaryota; kingdom Metazoa; phylum Chordata; class Amphibia; order Anura; family Alytidae; genus Discoglossus; species Discoglossus pictus. The sequence continues at coordinate 60,577,865 of CM050168.1, forward strand.
GACAAATAGAGAAGTTTGGATTGAAAAATTAATCCTCTTCACTTTTTTCTTTTCAAGATTTAATGTTTTAAACTATGAGTGCCAGTAGGATTGGAATGGTACCAAACTGGCACTGTTTACATTTTAATAGTCATAGTTTGCTATATTATTTTCTTCTCTTTGATTTTGTTCATTGATAATAATTGAAAGCATTAAATCATAGTCATGACAGATACATTTAAGTGTTGAAATTGTATCATTATTCTAAACTGGGTATGCTCCCCGCCCCCTACATACACACCATTTAACCTGTGTTAAAGGACCATTTACCTCATGTAGGGGTGCTCTTCATGGTATGAAAGAGCACAAGATTATATGTTAAAATTATCTATTTTTTGAATTAAACTAATAAAAGTTAAGAAATGTGGAAATGTAAAATGTTATGTCTGTTTACATAACAATGTGTAACCTGCCTGCTGGCTGTTTCATGATTAATAACAGACTGCTGCAACGAAACCTGATTTATAGCAGCTTATCTCTGAATTTAGGAATTCACAAAGCAGTTATCACTCAACTGACCTATTTAGGTGGTACCACCATGCCAAGCTCTGCACAGATGTATATGGTTAACTCTTTTTTTACTTTCACTCACTACACAGAGCTGCAGCATGAGTCTGGCAGTGGGCAGTCAGTGACTCATGTAAACATAGACACAGGCACATGTGGTCAAGCATTTAGAAATGAGGGCTGAGATTTAGGGTGTGCAGTATAATTTAGCTCCTTGCAGGCCAGGACAGGACAAGTGTAGGGACCCGCAGGAGCGTGGGAACCAGTATAGAGATCCGCAGGAGTGTGGGAACCAGTGTAGAGACCCGCGGGAGAGTGGGAACCAGTATAGAGATCCGCAGGAGTGTGGGAACCAGTGTAGAGACCCGCGGGAGAGTGGGAACCAGTATAGAGATCCGCAGGAGTGTGGGAACCAGTGTAGAGACCCGCAGGAGAGTGGGAACCAGTGTCGAGACCTGCAGGAGAGTGGGAACCAGTGTAGAGACCCCCAGGTGGGAGATGATGTAAGTGAGTTAATGAGGATTTTAGCTGTATAGTTAAAGGGCATATTCCTGCAATATAAATGGAGTTTACAGGATTGATTGAAAAGTTGGATGTGAGGACTAGATCTCTACCTTGTCATGGTGAAGGGGCTTGTGTACTTCAATAAAGCTGTGAGCTATACCATGTAAGGTCACCCAAGATTGGCAGGTCATAGCAGAGAGGTCATACAGATTGTAGTCCAATTGAGGAGGAACTGGCAACCCACTCAGGTATCTTTTCCAAGAAAACCAAGACAAAATGTGACTGGTGTGCTGCCGTCAGTAGTGCCATGAAGAGTTGGACACAACTAACAACATTATTTGTCTCCTCCCCCAAGAGCAACCTGCCACAATCCTTTCTGAGGATGGCTCCTTCCCATCACATATAGAGTTGTGAGCAAGCGGGTTGATGCTAACGCTGCGGGCACGCAAAGCAACTGCAGACCTTGCAAAATTTACGGACTTGCGAGAAACAAATACGAGACGACCTCGCAAAAATATGACCTTACCGCCCGAAACCCGCGCACATCAAAACATTAAAAACACAATAAATACACACAATAAATACATAAGCTTAGCGACAGCAAGGGGGGGAGGGCACCCAGGACCTCGAAAACTGAAGTTACACCTCAATTTAAGTAAAAATAGAAGAGTTTAGACACCCCAAAATCTGCTAGGCAAGAAAAAAAAGGCCACCGAAAAAAACGAAAACAAGGCTACAGGACCCTAAAGATGCAAAACACCACGAAATACATACAGATTTTCCGAAAAAGACGTACGAGATCCGAAAATTAGGACGCAACCCGTGCGACCCTAAAAACATTAGAAACACAATAAATACACATAACAAACACATACAAAGATTACCCACAGCAAGGAGGGCCACCCAGGACCTCTGCAAGTGAAGTTACACCTCCATTTAAGCCCAAATTACAGACTTTAGACACCCTGAAAATCACCTAAGCGAGAGAAAAAATGGCCGCCAAACAAAACAAAAACAAGGCTAAAGGACCCTAAACACGCAAAACACCACCAAACACCTACGCATTTTCCAAAAAAGCCGGACGAGATCTGAAAACAAGGACGCAAAATCAGCCACAGCCGCGTATCACATTAGGCGCCATTTTACAACACTAATTTACAGAATCCGGAAGTACACAGCTACTTTAACGGCTTTTCCTCGCGCATGCACACTATTTACACTGCACACATTGCTGACACTTACACAGCAGCTCCACAACACTCAAAACACACATTGTATGCTGCAGCAACATGAAAACAGATTGCCAGCTCTTCAACAAAATGCTTCCTGCATAGATTACTTCAAAATATGTAAAGTATATTAATGTATTAATGTATTATTTATTTGATTATCATACAACAAACAGCATTAGCTCACTTACAATTTCATTGCCGTCATTTTTTGACGGGCAAGTCGCTAGTATATCAATAATTTGCTTTCTATGAGAGCATCATTTGACAGAAGAGAACACTCTGTGGCACATTATGAGATCTCCTTCAGAAGCAACAAAGAACAGAGTCCCTATAAGGTGCTATGTGGCCCCGCCCTCGCTTTGTTGCTGAGCCAAGCTGGTCCCCGACTTTTTCTTTGGCATCTGTGATAGCCTGGCTGCAGCTCCCATCAATCATGTAGCCACGCCTCCTTAAAGTGCCATGCATGCCTCGTAGCCACGCCCACTCCTTCCATCACAACAGTGGCTAGCGAGCCCGCGAAATGAGGCAGAGACATCGAGCGCGAGGTGAGAGACTAGGGGGGACCGGGGGTGAGAGTGTGAGGAGAGAATGAGGGACGAGCATAGAGGGACACCGCGAGAAACATGGAGGATGTGAGGACCCAGGGCACACACCAGGCCGCTCCCCGGCAGGTGGATGCAGCGCCGGGTCCTTCTATCCTTTTGTTCCCAGGCCCAGAGCCTTCTATTGTCTGCTGCCTCTCCCAGAGCTGGGTATCATTGGCAGGCTGCTGTATGGGTGTGTGGATGGCCCAGCCATTACTGCTCTATTGTATAATATGTGCCTGCAGGGTATCAGTGGGTCTATCGTGCTGTAATGTTTCTATATAGAATGTGTGTATGTTATGGTGCTATAGTGTCTGTATATACCGGGGATGTCTGTGTTATGGTGCTATAGTGTCTGTATATGCCGGGGATGTGTGTGTTATGGTGCTATAGTGTCTGTATATACCGGGGATGTCTGTGTTATGGAGCTATAGTGTCTGTATATGCCGGGGATGTCTGTGTTATGGTGCTATAGTGTCTGTATATACCGGGGATGTCTGTGTTATGGTGCTATAGTGTCTGTATATGCCGGGGATGTGTGTGTTATGGTGCTATAGAGTCTGTATATACCGGGGGTGTCTGTGTTATGGTGCTATAGTGTCTGTATATACCGGGGATGTCTGTGTTATGGTGCTATAGTGTCTGTATATACCGGGGATGTCTGTGTTATGGTGCTATAGTGTCTGTATATACCGGGGATGTCTGTGTTATGGTGCTATAGTGTCTGTATATACCGGGGATGTCTGTGTTATGGTGCTATAGTGTCTGTATATACCGGGGATGTCTGTGTTATGGTGCTATAGTGTCTGTATATACCGGGGATGTCTGTGTTATGGTGCTATAGTGTCTGTATATGCCGGGGATGTGTGTGTTATGGTGCTATAGAGTCTGTATATACCGGGGGTGTCTGTGTTATGGTGCTATAGTGTCTGTATAGACCGGGGATGTCTGTGTTATGGTGCTATAGTGTCTGTATATACCGGGGGTGTCTGTGTTATGGTGCTATAGTGTCTGTATATACCGGGGCTGTGTGTGTTATGGAGCTATAGCGTCTGTATATACCGGGGATGTCTGTGTTATGGTGCTATAGTGTCTGTATATACCGGGGATGTCTGTGTTATGGTGCTATAGTGTCTGTATATACCGGGGATGTCTGTGTTATGGTGCTATAGTGTCTGTATATACCGGGGATGTCGGTGTTATGGTGCTATAGTGTCTGTATATACCGGGGGTGTCTGTGTTATGGTGCTATAGTGTCTGTATATACCGGGGATGTCTGTGTTATGGAGCTATAGTGTCTGTATATACCGGGGATGTCTGTGTTATGGTGCTATAGTGTCTGTATATACCGGGGATGTCTGTGTTATGGTGCTATAGTGTCTGTATATACCGGGGGTGTCTGTGTTATGGTGCTATAGTGTCTGTATATACCGGGGCTGTCTGTGTTATGGTGCTATAGTGTCTGTATATACCGGGGGTGTCTGTGTTATGGTGCTATAGTGTCTGTATATACCGGGGATGTCTGTGTTATGGAGCTATAGTGTCTGTATATGCCGGGGATGTCTGTGTTATGGTGCTATAGTGTCTGTATATACCGGGGATGTCTGTGTTATGGTGCTATAGTGTCTGTATATACCGGGGATGTCTGTGTTATGGAGCTATAGTGTCTGTATATGCCGGGGATGTCTGTGTTATGGTGCTATAGTGTCTGTATATACCGGGGGTGTCTGTGTTATGGTGCTATAGTGTCTGTATATACCGGGGATGTCTGTGTTATGGAGCTATAGTGTCTGTATATGCCGGGGATGTCTGTGTTATGGTGCTATAGTGTCTGTATATACCGGGGATGTCTGTGTTATGGTGCTATAGTGTCTGTATATGCCGGGGATGTGTGTGTTATGGTGCTATAGAGTCTGTATATACCGGGGGTGTCTGTGTTATGGTGCTATAGTGTCTGTATATACCGGGGATGTCTGTGTTATGGTGCTATAGTGTCTGTATATACCGGGGATGTCTGTGTTATGGTGCTATAGTGTCTGTATATACCGGGGATGTCTGTGTTATGGTGCTATAGTGTCTGTATATACCGGGGATGTCTGTGTTATGGTGCTATAGTGTCTGTATATACCGGGGATGTCTGTGTTATGGTGCTATAGTGTCTGTATATACCGGGGATGTCTGTGTTATGGTGCTATAGTGTCTGTATATGCCGGGGATGTGTGTGTTATGGTGCTATAGAGTCTGTATATACCGGGGGTGTCTGTGTTATGGTGCTATAGTGTCTGTATAGACCGGGGGTGTCTGTGTTATGGTGCTATAGTGTCTGTATATACCGGGGGTGTCTGTGTTATGGTGCTATAGTGTCTGTATATACCGGGGCTGTGTGTGTTATGGAGCTATAGCGTCTGTATATACCGGGGATGTCTGTGTTATGGTGCTATAGTGTCTGTATATACCGGGGATGTCTGTGTTATGGTGCTATAGTGTCTGTATATACCGGGGATGTCTGTGTTATGGTGCTATAGTGTCTGTATATACCGGGGATGTCGGTGTTATGGTGCTATAGTGTCTGTATATACCGGGGGTGTCTGTGTTATGGTGCTATAGTGTCTGTATATACCGGGGATGTCTGTGTTATGGAGCTATAGTGTCTGTATATACCGGGGATGTCTGTGTTATGGTGCTATAGTGTCTGTATATACCGGGGATGTCTGTGTTATGGTGCTATAGTGTCTGTATATACCGGGGGTGTCTGTGTTATGGTGCTATAGTGTCTGTATATACCGGGGCTGTCTGTGTTATGGTGCTATAGTGTCTGTATATACCGGGGCTGGCTGTGTTATGGTGCTATAGCGTCTGTATATACCGGGGATGTCTGTGTTATGGTGCTATAGTGTCTGTATATGCCGGGGATGTCTGTGTTATGGTGCTATAGTGTCTGTATATACCGGGGGTGTCTGTGTTATGGTGCTATAGTGTCTGTATATACCGGGGCTGTCTGTGTTATGGTGCTATAGTGTCTGTATATACCGGGGCTGGCTGTGTTATGGTGCTATAGTGTCTGTATATACCGGGGCTGGCTGTGTTATGGTGCTATAGTGTCTGTATATACCGGGGATGTATGTGTTATGGTGCTATAGAGTCTGTATATACCGGGGATGTCTGTGTTTATGGTGCTATAGCGTCTGTATATACAGGGGGTGTCTCTGTTATGGTGCTATAGTGTCTGTATATACCGGGGATGTCTGTGTTATGGTGCTATAGTCTCTGTATATACCGGGGATGTCTGTGTTATGGTGCTATAGTGTCTGTATATACCGGGGATGTCTGTGTTATGGTGCTATAGCGTCTGTATATACCGGGGATGTCTGTGTTTATGGTGCTATAGTGTCTGTATATACAGGGGGTGTCTCTGTTATGGTGCTATAGTGTCTGTATATACAGGGGGTATCTGTGTTATGGAGCTATAGCGTCTGTATATACCAGGGATGCTATAGGAGGGATGTAATTCTTACATGGGTTGTATAATATCTAAGTGCTACGCGGTCGTATGGATGAGCTCCTTCGTTGTTTTGCCAAGCCCGCCTGCTGACAACTATATATGTGATAGCAGTAGCATGTATACTATTAAGACTTTACAATCTCTTCTGTACATTTTCCTTTTGGTTTCCACATGCTTTGATAGATGTTTCTACCAAAGTTGTATCGTATGGTTAGACGTTTCACGTTGGCGTGCTTCATGTACCATTTCAGTGTGTTTTTGTTACGTGTAAAGTTCTCAGCCTGGTATTTCTTACTGTCCAAGTTTGCATGTTTAGGTTTTATGTTCAGGGCATGTTTTCCTGTGTTTGCTAGAGGCTGTTCAGTGCACACCCTTTCTCTTTTGCAAACAATAGGAAATAATATCTGGGTGGATATGTTCCAGGATCAGGGGATAATGTTATTTACTTTGCAGCTAGGACCTTTACCTTTTTAGTTCTGCTTTTTTCTTTCAATGCAAGTGCTTCATTTTTAGTTTTGTAGTGGTATCTACCTTTTTGTAAGTCTGATTCAGATCATTGATAGTTAGTTAATTATCAGACCAGGGTACATCCCCTGCAGATATGTATTGTCATTTTAAATCTTGGTTGTATAGTCTTCTAAGTTCTCCAATATCCAAGAAGGTGGATGTGGAGAACTTAATGGGTTATTCTATATTTTCTTTACTCTCCTCACCATGGGCCTCATTCAATTGCAATTTGGCCAATTTAATAGTGCTCTAAATAAGCACTATGGCCTCCAAACGCTAGATGGCGCTGATGATATTTTGCAGCTCTGCCGATTTTTATATAAGAGAAGTCCTAAGCTTATAATGTTAGCCTAACCCTAACAGTTGACCTAAGCCTTGACTCTATGATAAGGCACCGGAATATCGGCAGCGCCATCTAGCAGATGCTCACTGCTGCTGCCTTGTGCTGCGCTACCATAAGCGGATAGGACCATAAAATGTTGTGCTTTTACTGTTGCGTTATCTTCCTCGATGCTGTTCCTTTTCTTGGCATGAAAATAGACACATTTTGGAACCATTGAACATATGTTATTTGTATCTTGCAGTGACAGTGTGAAAATGGTGGTGCCTGGGAATTCCCCTGGAATTCAGCATGATAGTGCAATAGAAGCTGGGCTTGAAAGTACTATGGACAACGAGGCCGAAACGGATGCAGAGACCGGATCCGAACTGAAAGAAGTTCGGAAACTCCAGGAGCTTGTCAGAAGATTGGAAATTCAGAACCAGCAATTAAGGGTCAAGAGGAATCCACAAAGTGCAAATGCTCAGATTGATCCTGGGATAGACAATCACCTCTCTACTTTGAACAGCACAGGAGTTATGAATAGCATGAACATACAAACAGAGAAAGGAGACTTGGAAATCATGTCAGACCTGCAAACCAAGCTAGAACAAATAAGCTCGGAAAAAGAAAACATTCCTAGTTTGAGGACAGATGCACAGGTGCAGTATGAGAAGGTGTGCTCTGATTCAGTGCATGGCAAAGCAAAAAGTCCCTGCGATGACGAAGACAGCAGCTTTTTCAGTATGGATATGAGTAGCGCAAGAGTACTTGAAGATGCCATAGCTAAAATGTCTGAACTAAGTTCAAGTGGGGATCTTGAAAATCTGTTGGATGAAACTGCTCTAGATGAAGTGGAAGTTCTGGAGCTGGGTCTGTGCAGTGACGATGAAGAGGATTGCTGGTATGTAGTCTGAATTCATGCAATTGAAGACTGATTTTGTTTCCTTTTGAAACAAAAATGTAAATAATGCTCATTTATGTGGTATGTATAGTTTATTGAAAGGGCTACGTAACGAAGCACTGTGTACGGGGGGAGAAACTTCACATATGTGATTTTCAGATCTTCAAAATTTTCTGATAACTTATTTTCTAAGGTGATATGTATGTATGTGTGTGTGTATATATATATATATATGTATGTGTATATATATATATATGTATGTGTATATATGTATGTGTATATATATGTATGTGTATATATATGTATGTGTATATATGTATGTGTATATATATGTATATATATGTATGTGTATATATATGTATATATATGTATGTATATATATGTATGTGTATATATGTATGTGTATATATATATATATATATATGTATGTGTATATATGTATGTGTATATATATATATATATATATATATATATATATATATATGTATGTGTATATATATATTATTATTATTATTATTATTATTATTATTATTATTATTATTATTATTATATAATTTTGTTATTAAAGTCACCCCCCTCCTCCACATGTGTTCAAACAGGAAGTCTCAAATTCATAGTCCTGCTTTGCCTTCCTGTATATGCACGTTGTACAGTCATGGCAGCCTCTGTACATTAGTCTGCATTTATGCTCCGCTTACACTGCTGCTAGTGTTGGCAGTATAGTTAGTATCGCTAGTGTTTATTATGTATATAAATAGATAATGGTAGAATAACTACAGATGTATGACCCTGACATTATCTTAACTCCATGGCTCTTCTGCTTTCTTGGTGGTTGATCCCTAACATTGCATAAAGCAGTATATCCTAACCATGTAGGTGAAGCTATGAAGCGGTAGTTTTTGGCACAATATATTCATGGGTGATTTTTACGATAACCGTGCAAGTGGAGGAGGGCACTACATGATGCATTAGCAGCCCTTTCCTAGGGACTCATTCAATTGCGATTTGGCCAATTGAATAGGGCTCTATATAAGCACAGAGCATATTTTTTTTTACAGAAGTTTTTAGTTAGTGAACTTCTATCCAAAATCAAGGTCTTCACTAACTAAAAACTTCTGTAAAAAAATATGTTCTGTGCTTTATATAGAGCTCTGTTCAATTGGCCAAATCGCAATTGAATGAGGCCCCCTAATCTGTATATTCACTATACTCCTAACCACGCTGTTACTACTTTCTGATGTGGTGACATTTTAGAAGCAGTGTCTCCTTGGCTCCTAGAATTTGTGGTGCCCTGGTATGTGTATATTCATTGGGACCTTCTCTGAATAATAAGGATTTCTTACACAAAAGTGGTGGTGTGTAAACTTCTTGGGCAAATTTGTATTGCTGGCTCCTATTTTTTTTTTTTTTTTAATACACTCTTCAATGCATCTCTATAAAAGGCTTCCTTCATGGTCCTAGAAAACTACTTTCCTGGGTCCTGTTTTAGATGTTTTTGTCCACTCCTGTTTGCGTATGTGTATAGATATATAATTTATCATATTCTTTTCTATTGCTAAAATGTTACTTTATTTATTTATTTTTTTCCCTTTTTGTATGATTTATTATTTTGTTACTTAAGGACAAATTATCGTTTGTGTAATAATGTCATATGAATTGTTTGTAAAACCTTCTCAAACAATAAATAGTCATACATGCTACTCAGAGGCTAGTGCATCCTACAAATTAATTGAAAGTCATAATGTGTACAATACATACACAGAATATATCCTTTTTAAAATGTTTTGTTAATCACTTTATCACACTACCAATATATATGCATTATAACATGCTCCAGTTATGCAGAAACAATTCAAAGCCTTGAAATATTTAAACGCATGCCCAGAGGTTTAAAAAAGAAAAAAAAATCCTTGACCTAGATTTTCTTTTGTTTCGTGTGTTTAAGACTTGGTTTCGCTTGTAGCCCTTATTAAGATTATTGAATGCGATAACTGAAAGGAAACTGGGTTCATTCTGCAGCATGTAGGAGCCGGCCAAAAACATCCATTTAGTAAAGCTTCTTCTCTACCAAAAAGTAACAACCCTAAAAAAAAATCAGATTAATAAAACGTTTTGTTAACTTCATGAGTGATGAAGCAATTGTTTGCTGCTTATTTTTGTTTTGATGCATGTGTCGGTGTGTATTGCATAGAAACCGTTTCATAAATGTTATGCATTATGTCTTGCATACATATTTTGTATTTATATTATTATTGTACATAATTGTTGGAGTGGCTGACATCTAAGAACTGTAGCTTTATTTTAAAGATAAAGCACAATGGATATGTCATATTTATAGTGGGGGGGGGGGCAAACCGCTTGATACTTCGTTTTTATTCTTTAAACGCACTGGCTGTATTCAGCTTTCTCGTTATTTAGGTGAAATCTCATGGTTTTCATATCTGAATCTTTGTGGCTTAATCTCAATTCTCTCTTTCCCTGCTTTATTCCTAGGTTGTATATTTCCCCACAAAAGACTGCAAGTGCCGAACAAAAACCCGATTCTCCATTAAAGTGGTGCCGGCAGGTACTGGACCATCACAGCCCTGAGACGGAGGCAGCCTGCCGTACACTAATTGGAAAACTTGATCAAGGTATGCTGTGATCTGAAGAGTTTAGTGTTGCTGGAAATCTATTACATGTCGGACAATTCCTAGGTATTCTACTCCATATGCTGCTACTTTGCAGTCACAATACTTGGACGTGTACTTAAAGGGCCAGTGGAAGCACTTTTCACTTTAAATATATTTTTTAGTTCACTATTAATTAACACTAACACCACAAAATTACCTAGATACCACCAATTATGGCGTCTTCTGCTCTCCTCATCTGCAGATAACAACTAACACCAGATGAATTAAAAATGTTGGTCAGAAAATGTGAAATAGAATTTTAGGATTTTGATTTAACTTGGAAAGCGCTTACACTTTCTCTTTAATTAGAATAAACAGGATTTATTAATTGTTTTGTCTATATATAACCTAAATGCTTATTGGCTCAATGGTACCAAAATGCACAGAACCGATATTATGGGCCACTTTTTAATTGACCATTTTAATAGCATTTATGTATTAAAGATCCGTATTATAGTTTGTATTATGGTGTGTTTTTAATTTTCTTTGCACTGAGAATAGTTACAAAAAAACAACTATAAACCAGAGTTTTGTGGATCTCTGTCAACTCTGGGGCTTTTTTTGTATTTGTAACGGAGTTGGAACACAAATCCAATATCTCCGCTGGTATACGGTAAAATATCCAAGAAGCACTACAGTCTCACCATCCCCAACCTCCCATATTGGACGACACTCAATAGGGAGTTCAAGACTACTGACTTTATTTTGTTATGTGCAGAAATATATATACACATCTCTTCCCACAGGCAATACACATCCCCCATAGTTGGCCACACAATACACATAGAGAGACAATAGGTGTGGTCACACCTCCCTGAGGCTACCTGGCAACTTTGATACAATCAGACATTGATTAGATCATACTTCTTTGTTCTTATGTCTGATAATGAAAACACTTTATACAATAGACTTCCTTATTTTATGAGGAGTCTCTGTAATAGGATTATCTATTATGCCAAGGTCTGCAATAGTCTGGGCTAATATTCTGCAGAGCATAAACCAACATACATACATACAGTATAACAGTAGGATCATATTTTAACCATAATAATTAAATAACCATAAAACAGGGTAAAACAGTGATGAGTTCCGTTACAGTATTCGAGTGAAGGAACAAAAACATGAAGTGCTGATTTTGATTTCATCATAGGACGTGTGTGTATATGTAAAGGTTAGGACCCAGAAGTAAAATAATTTGTCACTTATTGTAATAATTAATTGCTTACATTAGTAGTACAGGCCGTCCCGGGTTATGGTCGGATTTGTACGTAACTCTGGTCCCTGAATAATAATAATACCATAATGGTTCATATGTGGTAATAATATTACAGTATATTGCTGTAATAATATTTCCCATGTACTGTAATAAAAATGTTACAGAAACTATTGTGCTCTTTTAATTCAAAACAAATAGAACATAAACACAAACTCCTACAAAAAGCCTTGGGAGCCTGTTGTTAAGTATGGGCCACCTGCAAGTATGGGCCACGTGTAACCCAGGGACTCCTTGTGTCTAAAATATGGCATTGTGTATGGCAGCTTTAATGACAAATTTTTATTTAAAATAGATTTTCTTTATACTATTTAAATACTTATTGTAATGATGCCAGTCACTAAAGCCACAGGTAAACAAACCGTTAACCCTTTCGTCACTCTGTCCCATTCCTTTAACAGAACAGCACTCTTTTACAAGGCACACTCCTACTGCTTTGACTTGCAAGTCCCATGTATTAGAGTGAAGGAACAAGAACACAAAGTGCTGATTTTGATATCCTCATAGGACCTGTGTATGTAAAGGTTAGGACCCAGAGGTAATACAATGAGAGCCACAGCTCATACAGTTTTTACACCCCTTCAGTTATTCTGCCTGCAACTTCTAGGTTTCAAAATATTATAATGTCACACATATGTGCTTTTCTAAGTTTCACAATAAAACACATAAATGCAGTACTCCCCCTTTTTTTTTTTTTTCCTTTTTAAAAAAAAATATATAAATAGTGCTAGCTATTTTCCATTTTATATTACAACCAGCTCCCATATTAACATGCAGTTTAAAATCATGCTTCAGATCTTGATTGATGATTAATAGGGTAAAAAGAGATGGTTTCAGGATCACGTCACATTATAGGTACTCTCCAGTGAAACCGTATCTGCTAGAAATGAATAAGATCTTTTTTTTTGCTCATAATTGGGGGAGCCCCCTGACCATTCTACGAATTCCTTTATTGCACCCATTTTGATTAACATTTATTTTTAGCAGTTTTCTTGCTTCTCAAGTGTACAGGAACAGGAACAGGGATAGTGAGATGTGCAAAATGTATTGACTGGATACATCTAAAAATATAGTCTTGAAGATTATATTTCCATACCAACACCCTTCTGCCTGTTCCCTTTGTAGCCCTCTGAGTTCTGACCCTGCATGATTTTCTCACCATGGCAGGTTATCTTTGACAGAACTTTTTGTGCACTAGTTGGTTCTTTGGCGGACTAGATTGTTTCTGGGTCACCCATCCAATCTCTACTAAATTCTGTCAGGGAGCATTTTCTGTGATGGTGAACACAGGGCAGCAATCTGATAACAAATGAAGCAGAAATATACAGTGCAGAACAGACTGTAATCTTGTGCCAAACCAGATATTATAAATTATCATTTGGTACATAGTTAGCTAGTCTTTGGTCTGTCTGATATCTCTTGCTATAAACCTTATCAGATGTACTCTGTGCACTAAAAATATTTTAGTATAGTTTGTGTTGACGTGCTGGCTCCTTGAGATTTTACCTTAATATCTATTATGCACATATTCTATATGCAAAATATCTTATTTTCGAGTGAGTAAAGGCCTCCTTTCATTGCAGTTGCTTCAGGCAGTGCAAGATAAGCAGCCTTGTTGTTTATATTCAAATATCTTTCCAAAGAAACCATTTACAGTACTTATCTGTGTGAATGTTTGCATGTCTGATGATTTCACTAACCTGGTTATGCTTTTTAATTTTCATTTTAGCAAGTAGATGGAAAAGCCTGTATTGCAGTCCGCTGGCATCACCATGTGCCCATAACGCCAACCCTGATCACAGCTGCTGTAGCAATACACTTAACTCACCTGGGTGCCTCAAATCAACTAACAAACCACTACTAACATGTGGCAGCTCAGGTACGGCATGTTTTGGGGTGTAGACTGCTAATGGCATGTTTCCTTAAATGAACATTTACAACTGGTTCCAATACATAACATGTAATAAAATGTGATTTCACAATAGGCCTTATAATCTTGACTTCAGTCTTGCGTATCAGCAGCATCAACGTCACTGTACCAGCTAAAGATAAATACTAAAATCATTTAACAGCTGATTCCTTATGAGACTTCAGCAGTACAAGAGGATTTGTAGGGCCAGTAATAGAAACATAGCTTTGGACTTGCTGTCATCTCAAGAGATCATCCTACCAGACTAATCTTTTAATTAATATGTAATACCTAGCTGTACTAAATGGTTCCTTTTGCACATGACTTCTGAGCTATCAATAATCTGTCTGTTTAGACTGAAACATCAGAGACCATAAGCAAAAAGAAGCCTTTACATGATCACTGTGGTTATATATTTAAATATAATATTTTGAACAACAAACAGTTACAGAAAAATAAAACACAGTCTCTAATCTGTTACCTTTGATATGCAATTATTCTGCTGTGAGAGCTACCATTTTGCTTTTTGCTGAACTTCCTGAAATGGGCGGATACTTTGGATGCACTGGAAGTTTCTGTCTGCACAGTGGCATCTGCAACTGTCAGTGCTTTTATTTGGTGAATGGAAAGCCATTACAAGGACATGCCCTCCTGAGAATGTGACAACTGAGAAAAATAAAATGGATCACTGCAGTAAATAATTGTGTTAAATTGTACCTATTATCAAGTTAAGTTATTTAAAAGACCACATAGGAAAACATGACCACAATGGTCATTTTAAGTTTACTGGCCATTCATCAGTCAAGAGGACAGTATGATGGGAGGATCTCTTGGGCAGAGTGATGGCCAAAGTGTAGTATTCATGTTTTTCTCTTGCTAAACTAGATTTGTGTTTACAATTTCATATTTGCATATTAATACATATGTTAATATTTTAAAATCAACTAGTGCAAAGCTGCATCGTTGGCCTATTCGTTAGTTTGATTTTTAGATTTCATCAATGAAGACACGGAATAGAAATGTGTGTCTACTAGATAATTAACCTTATTAGTGTTAGAACTGTTTAAGACTCTTAATTACAGTCTTATTTTAAGTGCCAGTGCAGATCAGTGACCGGGTTCTGTATTTCTTTTTAAGCCACTACATTGTATAACATAGATTTCTATTCAGAATATTAGATACAACAGTACCTTCAAAAAGGAAGTTTTAGCAAAATACAAGTTACTCTTATATGGAAAAGTTCACTTTTATATAAATTTAAAAAAACTTGTAAAAGGTTTCTTGTTGAGTTGTGCCTGACTCTGTGTCCCTATGGACCACAGCACTACAGGCACGTCTGTCAGCCATTGCCCCTTTGAGTTACATCAAGTTCATGTTCATTGCCTCAATGACCTAATCTATCCATTCCCTCCTCTGCCATTCTCTTCTCCATTTGCATCAATCTTTCCAAGCTTTAGAGTCTTGTAAAGGTTTAGCTCTTGCCTTTGTATTGCTACAAGATCTCTGTATATTAGATGATATGAGCTGCTGAGGAACACCTAACTCAGTTGTAATCTGATTGGATCTTGATGTTGCTCTTGAACTTTTTACACTTTTAGCTCATAGTTCAGTGTCCATAACCAAAATCCATTTTTAAAATGACAGTTTCCACATGGAGGCAAAGTAGGGAAGTTCCATAACTTTTACATAGTTATTCTTCTCTAAGCATGATCTTTATAAAAGAAACTCATTTTTTGGTAGAACTTTCCCTTTATGTAAAGTGTTTATTTTGACTAGTATATATCAGAAGACACATCATTGTGTTCATTGTAATTCACATCCTAAGGTGCTTGTTCCTTGGTACATAACCAGCTTGAGATCCATTCACCTCTTTTGTGCTAGTTAGTGGTAACGGTGCGTTCCAGCGATTCTCCAGTTGTACAAGTAATTGGATAAGGGACAGCCTTGTGTATCAGTAGCGTGATATTAATAACATTAAGGTGGATCAATAAGAAAATAGTCCTATAGTGATTACTGATCACACTGCACCTATAGTAACTGATAATACTGCTCTAAAGGGCTAACATCCATGGAGTCCAATACATTTAAGGTGATACAGCAAAGGTCCTGGTCACTGCAGAAATCAAACATACCGTACTCCTATAAATGAATAACTAAAATATATATTTTTTTAATTTATTAAAATATGCGTGGAAGTGTAAAAATAACTTTATTAACTGATTTAAATATTGTATGAAGCAGTCTGCTCTTTTTCTTAGTGACTTTTTACATGATTGTGTCAGTTAGGGATAATGACAATATCATCTCCATGAGGATTAAGAAGTCACATGATCTGAAAATTAATCACTAGTTTATTTATATAACCCTTCCACACAATTTTTTATTTTTTTCATCGCTTCTTTGCTGTGTTACTTTAACTTAGATAATTTCGGTGCTTCCCTCCTGCCCCCTCGTTTCTTTTTATCACTATAGTGTTCCTGTCTTGAGGTTATCTTGACTTCACTGTAGTTGAGTGTAGCAGACAGCCAGTAGTCAATTGGATGTATGTTTGCAAGAGCTTGTTTATCTCTATGCTTTATTGCATATATTCCAAAGTCCGTCAAATCTTCCAGGATATAACCAGGAAACAAACCTTGTAACCGCTATTTGCTCATACAGGCAGGGCGACCAGCTTCTATTTATTTACATACAAATTGGCACTTTCATTGGCTCTAAAGGAGTAAATATGCAGTGCTTTTTGGAGCGGTTCTGACCATTGTTTTAGAGACTGAAACTACAATTGTAATAATGTCTGTTGGCTCTGAATGTGTGGGAAAGAAACCCGTTCTTCAGTCTTGTTAATTACTTGCATGCAAATTTTCTTATTCTTTTGTTAGACATTTGTATGGCATTGCTGGAAAACTATTTGAAGTTTGCATTATCTGTTTATGCTTGTAAATAAACACATTGGTACTATCCTCCCATGTATTATTACTCTTTAGTTTCAGGAAACAGATCCATGGATTCCTATGATAATTAGGTGGCAAGATGTCATTTCTGTATTTTGCCATTCTTTTCTCCTTTATTTGACCATACCAAAACTGGTTTTATTTAGTTGCAAATAGCCAAAAAATACAAACTCAAAGTTTCTAATGGGAAAACTGCATAAATACCTATTTTATCATCACTCCCTTTCTAGTGCTACTGGGCCCACTGTGTTTACTTTTTCAATCCCCTTTCTAGCCACCATACCATACTTGAGAATGTAGAAAATACCCAGGCCTATTTTCTTGTTTCCAGAACCAACCTCCTATAAAGCTATAACTGCAGGTTGTTGGATGGTTTGTGGCACTATAAACTGACAATGCTGCTGGGAGCCATGCACATACACATAAAAATAATTTGGTGGAGTCACAAGGTGGTATATTTCGAGCTTCATTCGCGTATTGCTACCCAGAATCCTTAGCAGCTGTGACAACACGAACATCTCTATATGTCCCAAGTAGACCAGAGTTTTTTTCCATAGTGAAACCCTTTGCAGTGCATGTCTAAATTTGGAATGCGACCCCTCAGAGGAGGAAGTTGCTCAAGGATAAAAGGTTTGTGTGAAAGCTCTACTTCCTCTACAGGAAACCACTCATAACAGGCATTCATAAGCGGCAAAACAGAAAATGGTAACCCCGCAGCATCATTTTTAATTGGCTTAAAAAGTAATATTTGAACCTTAAGAAATGTCCCTCTCTTATCTGGCCTTCATATTATTTTGTTTGGACAATTTAAAACAGGGAGATGGGTATCTTGATTCAGAAACACTTACCCCTATAGCTAATGGCTTCTTTAAAATGCTCCTTTCCCACTATGAAGTGTAATATGTTATAGTGTACTATTATATCCTGTTCAAAATCTCCACTGTTCTTAATCAATATTTCATTTTTTTTTCTAGCAATTCCAGTTGTTCCATTTTATGGATTATTTACTGTAGCATCATTCCTTCATTAAAATAATCACATAACCTGTAATGTAATAATAGAAAAGAAGCATAATATGAGAGAGGATAGAAATCTGTTATTTTTTTCATGGTCTTTGATTCCTAAAGTAATCAAGGGATTGGGTTAGTGGCTGATGGAGGATGTTCTTTATTTTTATTTTTTTCTGAATAAATATTCTTGTCGCTTGCAGTTTCCGTTTGAACTCTTCTCTCGAACAAGATTGACTTAACCAGTCCTTGCATTGGAATCATTTAGATTTTTTTTTATGGTTGGATAACCATTGGTAAATGGGAAAACATAACTTATATATTTTTTTCTTCTTCATGTTATTCTTCTGTCAGTATTGAATTTCACTGAGTTTTGGTCACTTAACTTTTATCCAAACATTTTTATTGCAATAGCAGTTATTTCTGTTTCGGTTAACTGCAAATGAATCGCACAAAGTAGCTATTGTGGACACAGGTCAGGATGGATCCGAGCCATGTTCAAAAGAGGAAATAAAACAAAGCATTATACTGCATACACAATGTGCATAACACATTCCTTTGTAAATTGTGTGCTCTCTGCTTATTTAGGTTCCCATTTTAATTAAGACAGGTTTCAGCAGCAGCCGCCCCCCCCCCCCCACACACACACTGATTTGAATACATGTATGTAGTAAAGCTGGTATCAGTTTTCATTATATGCAAATAGCATTATGTATAACCTGCATGTATTTTAAGGAAATGTCTGACAAAGTGAAATAAGTACAAAGGTGTCACACTAGCACTTGCACTTTAAATAATACTAAGTTAAGTATTTT
This sequence comes from Discoglossus pictus, assembly GCA_027410445.1. Taxonomy (NCBI): domain Eukaryota; kingdom Metazoa; phylum Chordata; class Amphibia; order Anura; family Alytidae; genus Discoglossus; species Discoglossus pictus. The sequence goes on from CM050168.1 coordinate 60,596,587, forward strand.
TTTGTCAGTCAATACTCACTTGTTTACATAAACTTAGCACCTTCGTATAAGCATTTTTCAGCACTTCAAACAGTTTATGCCTGTCTTGTGATTAACTCTAGCACTTTAACCCTTTTTACAAATCTTATATACATAATTTTTGGTAATTTCAAATAGATGAAATAAATCTCTTCACTACAAGCACTTTACTCACTTAATCAATTATTTTTATAAATAATATTTTATATTCTACATAGCAAGGTTTTCACCTTTCCCCATCACTACCTCACCCTTTTACAGCACATATCTTATTTAACACTGAAAGGATTATAGTAATAAATTATAATCCGTAAATCTTAGACATCATTAGATATTGGATTTATTATAATATTCTAAGTTCATTTTATCAAAAATGTATACTGAGGCTATTAAAACATCTGTTCATAGATACCCTTAAATTTATATGAAAAACTAAAGGCTAAACGGCGTATTTTCCTATTTTAGAGAAAAACTTTATTAAATCTAAATTTTAATTCCAAGCTTTAGTTCAATCATTACCAATTTTCAGTGTTAAGCACTATCTCTCTGACAAGTATTTTGTAAACAAATGTAAATAATTCATAGCGTTTGTTAGAACGGTGCAAATAAAGTTTATTACTTGTTGTATTCAGCACTTGGCAACATAATATCTATAAAGCATAGACTGACAAATATGTCACTTAGCGGCTCTTCTCTAATCTTGCTGGCTCCCTAGACTTTGAGGAACCGGAAATGGAGCATACGTATATAGATCTAAGTAGAGGATTAAAAATAAGTCGGTAATCCCATGCATAGATCACAGGATTGTGGGTTTGGCAAGTCCCTAATATGGCATTCCATTGTATAGCATTGCAGAAATCTGTGCACATCAAATTCCTTAGCGCCCATCTCAATAAAATGAATTATATTTTTTCACCCAAGTTTGAAGTCTTCCTTTTTTGTTTAAAATTATGTCATTTTTTTTATTGTAAGACATTTATTTAAATTTTTGTTTGTTTGTTTTTCAAGGCTATTTGAGTATCCATTCTGCACTCAGCTCGCAGTCCTCTGTAGACAGTGAATTGAGTACCTCAGATGACTCCATATCCATGGGATACAAACTACAAGATCTAACGGATGTTCAAGTTATGGCTCGTCTGCAGGAAGAAAGTGAGCAACCAAAGTCCATGATACACCTGTGAAATGCTTTTACATTTTCATTACAAATACCTGACATAAGGAGATTCTAAGGAAACTATATTAAAGGATTTTATTTCATTGGTTTAAAGTTCCCCTGTAATACCCAACTCTTTACAGTATGATAGTCTACTGTAAAGGAAAAAAGTTCCATTATTACTTGAAAATTCAGTTTCCTTTGTGAAATGTTTGTGCATGGCTAAGTGTAATTATTATTTATTATTATTATTCTTAACCTTTTATTTGTAATGCACCAACATATTCTGTAGCGCTGTATTAGGGGATAACAACAAGGAAGAATACAATGTTAACAAACTGCAGAAAAAGGGAGGGATAATGTTGGTGAATAGAAAGTGCCACTGCTTGTAGATGCATTTTTAGATGCACTGTAGCCAAATGACAGTTTTATCAATGTTGCAGCAAATAGCTACTATTTGGGTGTCTTGCTGTTGGCTAAAATACTTGTCATTGTATTGCAGTGCATATAAAAATCATCAACGAGCAGCAGAGCCTTCTGTCCCTACCGTTGACTCTGAGCAAGGTACAGAAAAATAGAGAACCCCAGAGGAAAGCAGTGCAAATTTTAACAATAAGGCAACAAATTTACTTTTTTTAAATAAGCTTTTAGCTTAATTTGTAAACTTCTTTCTGTACTCTGGGGTCAAACAGATGCTTATGTAGTGTTTTAAATACATTGTTTGCAAAGTAGACTGTTGCAGTTTGTGCAATGTAAGTTTATCTGCAAACTTTTACTTATAAACTGGTTCTTAAACTAGTTGTGATTTCCTAGGTCTCCGTCAAGATTATGCTTCCAGTTCTGCTTCCGTTTCACGCCGCAGTTCGAGCGCCTCCTTGCATTCTCTTAGAAGAGGCACATTCAGCGATCAGGAGTTTGACACGTACAGTCTGGAGGATGACGATGACTGTGACTGCTCACTGTCCTACAGGAGCACACACAGATATTCCCCATCCCCTCTAAGCTCACCTCGATGTCAGTCACCTTCAGCAGCTGGAGATCCCAGGGCATCCACCTCTCGCATTAGACCACCCAGAAGATCCATCCAAAATAATGTGCAAGACCGAATGAAGTATGGAAGCTGTGAAGGTATGATACACACAGATTCATATACAATGTATTAATGTTAGTCCTTTTGTTTTTATCACTACTAGAACATTTGTCTCTCTTGACCAACAAAACGCTTCCCCTCGGTATCTATTCCCCTTAATTCACCTCTTTCACAGTAGTGAACAATGTTGTACGGTCTCAAGCTATAGTTACCACCTGAATAAATGGCCCTTTTATAACTTTGTGTAGATTTGTTTCCCACAACCAGTTCATAGAGTGTAGCATTTGCAATCCACCACCAGGTGTCACAAAATACTTATTTTTATCAGACGACACTCCAAATGTACTTTTTAAATTGTCTTTTAAAAAAAAAAATGCATTTGCCTACAGTAAACCTACATTTTATAGCCTGCAGATTGTACATTCAATCAGTCTTCCTGATTCACCCATTAAGGACATAGTGATATCTCTTGCTTATGGCAGACCATTGCCAATAATTGTTAATTACTCCCTGGGAATCTGAATCTATCACTGCTGAGGAGTCACGTGCAGAGGAAAAACTAAGCATGCCTAGACCCCAGAGAGGAACTAAACTGATAATGGTAATTTTACTTCCTGGGGTCTGAGCAGGTGAAGAAGCAATAGATTCAGAGCTCAAGAGTAGTTACCCTTTATTAGCAACGCTATGAATTAGCAGGCATATTACTATGTTGTTAATGAGTGAATGTGATAAAGTACTTGTTGTTACTTTATAGTTTTAATTATGCCATGTCCCTTTAAATATGTATAGATATAATTTAAAAAAACTATATTTAAAACATGAAACTTTCTTTTGGGATTATTTTTACCATTTTAGAAAGATATTCTACCTTTGTAAATGTGTGCAGATTCATCATCCACGACATATTTACTCTAAGACAATGAATATAAATTCGTAAAGCAGCTTAATCCTGTGTAGATATGCTTATCTTATTCATGCTCCTTTTGAGATCAGTGATAGCTGCTGATATGATAAAAGGTGTGATTTTTTTGCATTGATTAAAAAGTTTCAAACTCTGCTTCACTGTTTTTTTTTTTATATTTTCAGATGATTTACGCCACAGCATGCCCAACTTGGCAAAAACAAGTTTACGTTCTCTTGAAGCTGTAAGAAGCAGCCGCAGCTTGGAATCTGATCTTCAAGGTCCCAGTGGTCGGCTAACCAGGATCCAGCAACCCTCAACAAGTATGTATGATACTGTATATACTGTATGATACTGGGCAAACATATTTGTTTCTAGACTAGCAATCAAACATGCCAGGAATGGAATAGGCAAAAAAGAATGCGTGAAAATAGTACATAAAATGAGTAAAGTTAGCATTTAGCGACCAAAATGGGTAAAGTTAGCATTTGGCATGGTCAAGAGAATGAGACTTTGAAGTAACTTTCTCTTAATGGTCATCAGGTGACCGTCTCCAGAATGAGTGGAGAACTTCTTATATTGTGTTACTAAATATACAAAGGATTTGTACCCTAATTTTTTTTTTTATATATTCTTTCTTCCTTTATTTTTACAAATACATAGTATCCTTACAACTCACTAACAAATAAAGGCTTTTTCTTTTCCTGTACTTCTCTTGCGGTATTTACTGTAGCACAATCATATATATATATATATATATATATATATATATATATATATATATATATATATATATATATATATATATATATATATATATATATATATATATATATATATATATATATATATATATATATATATGACAGGGCAAAGCCCTGGAAAGGAAGAGTACACTAAATACAATTGCAAGTACATGTTAGATATTTTGAATGGATTTGTTAATTGAGTTTGAAAGTTCGTTTTTTAAATAAAAAATATTGAAATACCTCTCGGACATGCTTCTTATGGTCATGCAGAAAGGGGTGTGTTTTTGGGTAAGTTATATCTGAAATATCTTGTAGGCTGTGTTAACAAACACTTCCATTCATTAGACGAAAAAAAACAGGACACATTTTAAAATGTTTACTATGGCCTAGCTGGCATTTCCACTGTAGAAATGTTAATGGGGTGAATGTGTGATTAGCATATTAAAGTTCCTTTTCTATCTGTTTTGTGCACATTTTTCTTATTTGTCCTAGAAGATGCAATGTGTGCACTGTCCCTAGTATTCTTGTATAAATGGCCAGTCCTTTTCCCCCAAGTGTGCAATTACTTGTGCCCCAGTTCAGTTAAAAGTGCCTTTTGGACAAAGCATTTTGCTTCAAATTGAATGTTTGAACTTTGTTTATTTAAATACGGTAATTCATTTGATCCTCTTTAATGTAATTTTGTTTTAAATTTACACTAACTTCCCTATAAGAGACTCTGAGTAACAGGTTCTGTAATGTCCATATTTCTCCCCGCTGCTTCTATTGGCTGCCATCTTGCACACCTGTGACTTATAATATGTTTTTTTTTTGTGACTAAAGGATACGCCCACAGGGGAGGTATTCACATTACCAATCGTGCACACACAGTGACATGCTGTGTGTTAGATGCTGCAAAAAACACTAAATGGACAGGATTTTCCATCATAATCATCATTTGTAACAATTTATACTGCATTGTTCGTACATTAACAAAAGTAAAAAAAGGAGCTGTTAAAATGATCTATCTATCCCAGGGGTGGACAAGTATGATCCTGGAGGGCCACATACATGCCTGCATTTGACTCACTTGCTCACATCAGGGATATCCTCAATCGCTTCTTCAGTCATTCTTATTAACTCACCTGTGCACAGAAAGGATATCTTCAAATCCAGGCCTGTGTGTGGCCCTCCAGGACTGAACTTGCCCACCCCTGATCTCTATCCCCTTTGCTTCCTTGTGGTAGTGAATGGGCTTTTCTACTTCAATGAAATTGTGAGCCATACCATGTAGGGTCAACCAAGATGGGCTAGTCCTAGCAGAGAGGTCAGACAAACAATGGGACACTGGAGAAGGAACTATCAACCCACTGCAGTGACAGAACAATACATGTACCTCACATGCTGAAGTCCATAGAGTCACTGAGAGTCTGACACTACTGAATGGCTAAACAACAAAATGTATATGTATTTTTGTAGGTACTCCTCCAAGCAAAATGCGATATGGCTCCAGCACTGGACAATCGTCACTGTCTGTTCGCCAACCAATTAAAGCAGGTGTAAGCACAAATTCAATCCTGACCTCCAGGCAGCCCATAAAATCTTCTGGCTACAACAATACAAGTGGTGCACGCAAGATCCAGTCGGCTACTGTGCTGAATCCAGCAATGTCTGGTGCGGTGTCCAGAGCTAGTCATTTGTCACCTTCTGTTAAACATTCAGCTGTGAAACCTCAGACATCAGGGGGACACTCCACTCCGAAAAGTAAAATGGTCCAGCCATCCAGGAGGCAAGTATTATATTTTTATACAATTTTTTTTTTCTTACTTCCTGGGATAGCTTTCGCTTTCATATGTTTGCTTACAGCTCCCTCAGAGCTGCATGTTGGTGATGCAACAAAGTCACAGGCTTTAGTGCAAGGATCGAAAAAAGTTTTAAAAGCAGGTGTTTGCAATAGTTTTGATGTCTTATACTACATAATTCGGAAGAGTGGGTCTTTGCAGTGTAAAATTAAGCTTTGCAAGCAGCTTAAGCAAAAAAGTAAAACTTTCTTAATGCAGACTTGATTGAAAAATTGCCTTTTTCAATATGGAAAATGAAGATACATACCTTTTTTTATTTTTATTTAAACATCTCCTGTAGTTCCATATTTACAATACATTCCTTTGAAGGACTGCAGTTAATACACTTTTGTAGGACACAGGGAAAAACACCGCCTTGGATAGCTGTGCTATGATTTTTTTTTTTTTTTTATTGAGATGCATTTAGCTACTTTGATTGGGCTAGTGGAAATTGAATTAATCCTTAGAGACTCTCGAGAAAATTGCTCAAAGAGGGCTATGTTTCTAAGAAAAGTCTTACCAGGACTCTTGTACATATGTAACTACATGTATAAACTAAAGCATTAATAATACCATAAGATTGGTCTTAAACAGCAAGCTTTGTCAAAGATACATATTGCTTCATTATGCAGAATAGCTTACCTAAATCTGGGGTTATGCCAAGATGTGCCAACTGCCATTATTATGGTTTGAGTCTATAATTGACGAAAAGATTTAAAATGTGCATTTTCTTTCTTTCCTTAAGATCCGTTTATTCTACAAAGACAAATAGTACGCCAAATGACGAAGATTCCTGGAAAGATGGATGCTATTAAATAACCTCCGATTTCCATCTGTCCAGCGGGCTGGACAGGAGTATTGCAAACAACGGTGGGAAAAGCTAAATTTTTCTTCCCAGACTACAAGACATAATCGTTGTCGTGGTTTTACATTTCAATTTTTTGTTGTCGCATTTCCGACTTTGCATCAAAAATGTGTCTTGTGTTTGCTTGTTATAGCAGATAATTCAAGTCAATGACTGAATCTCATTGTTTGCACCGAACCACTGAGCCGTTGATTTAGGATATAGATAAATGTGTAACTTTGTGCCACCAACTGACCTGCTGCACTGTTGTAAATCTTAAATTATTAACTAAAGATTATGGGGGGAATTGTTTAGAATCATAGATGTGTAATGTAGATGTTAAGAGAATTTTAATACATATTTTTCTGTTAACTTGTTTGATTTGTCAGCTCAGTCTCCAAAAAAGAACGTTTTCTACTTCTACGCAACAGCAGAATTTTTCATCTGCACCTTTTTAATGTCCTTGACAATTCTTCTTCTTTTTTCTTTTTTTCTTTTTGAAAGTTGTGGCTAATATATACATAGATATGTTTATGGTGTTTAAGATCCATTTCAAGGACTAAAAAATCATTCTTGTGCCAGAATACATGGGGTAGACGGACACACAGATCTGACGATGGTGCACAATATTTGTGTGGTAAAATAAAGTTGATTAGTTTGCAATGTGTAGAAGAGGCATTTAATGTACTTGTGAATCATCACCTTTGATTATCTTGCTTGAATTACTTTCAGTAAATAAAACAATCTCAACTGGTTTTGTCTTTTTTTTATTTTCATTTAGTAAACAAAAATAAACGGCCATGGCATCAGTCATTAAATACATGTGTGTAAATATTTGATATGTTGGGAATATGTCGCATCTTGCGTACACTTAGAATATGGGTTAGAGCATCAATGGGTTTCTCTTTTTTTTATTTTATGAGCTTATTCCAAATTGAACGGAATGAAAGATAATGTAAATGGGAAATGTGTCTGAAAAGCAACAGTCAAATCTTTGCCCCATTCCTACTACTCCATAACATTTTCCAGCCACTTCTGTGTCCATAAGAAAGCATTATATATGTGCGGGTTTGGTTAATATAAGATATTTGTAATGACTAGAGCAAAAATATTTATGTAATATCAAATTGCAGAATATGTACACAAGTAATGTAGCATTATTCAGTGAAATATGTAGTTAAAGCTATATAGAAGTTTCATAGATTATGAATACATCTGATAGAGGAGAATTGGCAGTGTTTCAAAACATTTTTTACATGAAAAAATATCAAATTAAACTTTCCCTAAAGTTTGCAAGTTTTATGGTAGATGATTTTGATAACTAATGCCCCTGGAAATCCAAGCTAAACTAGCATAAAATTAATAATTCGCCATGGCCAGTCGGAGGCAACTACAAAATTTTTCCATCTTCTGGGGATTGAGTCTCTGCAGCAAAGCCTTTTGAGATGTGTGGTCTTTTGCTCACACCCAAGGAAGCCACTCAGGCAATTCTGCTATGGAGTTCTGCACTGTGCTGCTGCTGGCTTGAAGGTTAGTATAGGGTTAAAAATGTAGTTGAATGCATAGTTTCTATTGGGTTAGTACGAGGTGCCTATGTAGGCAGCTCTGGGGGTGTGGAAATAAAAAAAAATATATATTTTTTAGGAATAAAATCTTTGTTTTTATATAAGGAGTCATTGTAATGTTTGTTTCCGATTATAAGCAGTTACTGGGGAACTTCGATACACCTTGAAATATGTAATGCAATTTTACAAAAAGTTATGTTTCCTTTCAGGCAGCACATTATTGCACAAAATGCACATGTAAGTGCAAATTAAATGATTGACACCTTCAATTCTTGCTTATTTTTTTACATAGGGCACCACTAGGTACTTTCGCATATTTTCACGTTGAACAATGACGACAAAATATTCTTGTAAGACCTTTCCACAAAGTATGAAATTACAGGTGCGAATTGAAAAATTTTTTTTTCAGGAGAAATGTTTCTTGAAGAATCTGTTCACTGAGACTACTGAACACTGTCACAAAAAGTAGAGTACGGTAACCATGACTCCTCTCCCAAACTATGTAGGACTTCATTTTTACCCCTATGTCTCATCATGCAGTTCAGAGTTTCATCTGAGCATTTTCCATAATGTCCATTGATTCCGGAATGGAAGTCCAGTAGCTTGGAACTTATTATTTAAGCTGTCAGGAAACCAACCGAAATTACTTTGAAGATATGAGAGAGTGCCACCTAAAATGGACTTCACAACTTGAAAATGTTGAATCCATGTACCCCGCCTTGTAGATGGGTTCTGGAAACAATGGTACATTTGATACATTTATTCTGTAGTACTGGATGTGTTGTGGGACCTTCACAAAAAATATCTCTAAATTGGGACATTACATTTATTACTTCATGGACATGTTAAAAAGCATGGGCTAAAAAGTTGAAGTTAACCAAATAAATTCAGATCCCTGTAGGCTGCAGCCAAGGAATCTACTATCTCTCTCCGTAGAAGTTGGAGTGTTTTCCTATAATTCTTGCTGAGCCTGGATTCATCAATAATTTGCTTGCTACAGTACTTTCAGAGAATGGACAATAATCTGGCACTTGGCGTTTTATACCATGGTATATTTGTGGCTACAATTGCGCAACACTTCTGTTGAAAAAGTATGGTATTCATCTTTGAGTGTGAGTTGCTTGTTAAAAGAGTTTTTTCTTGGAAGAAATTAAGTGCTTGTTTGTTTTCAGCTGTGACTTCATCGAACATCCTTTTTGTCACACACTTAAGCAGTTGCAATGTTTCAATCAGCCGTAAATACATTATCTATATCTACCAGCTCCTCCAAGTAATTGTCAACTTGAATTAAGATCTCTAATTTATTGTGAGATGTTAACTTTTCGGTGTGTGTCTTTTGGCTATTGCCCTTGTTGTTTCTATGCTACCTGCAAAATCTCTTGGACTTTGGCCTGTCTTTTGAATTTGCGGTCACATTTTGTGACTAAAGCTGTGCATCGGTTTCAAAATGGGATGGCCTTGAGCTATTTTTTTCTTACACAATACATTGCAAAGATATAAACTGGAGAAATGGCACATTCAGATCAATCAACCAAAATGTTTTTCTTTTCATGTAAAATCAATTTTTAATTATGTAATATCCTGAAAACTATGTATAGTTACATTGAAATGGAATAATACAATGAACTGTATTCTAAGAAGTCCAAGATTGGTGTGCGTAGTGTGCACTTACAGGGATGAACATTTTGAGGGGAAAAAAAAGATTACAGAATGTACTTGTTCCAGACTTCCACATGAATCCATCTGCTTCTTGTTATTGCATATTGCCTGGTTTTATTGATATTTCATGCCTTTTCATTCTTTTCTTCTTGAAGCTGTATCCCTTCTATATGTCTCAATCTACATATATTGGATCCGTGCAATATCTCCTCCCCTCTTCTTCTTTAAACCACATCACCCTACTTTCATATCTGGCTTCTATACACCTACATTTATTACTCTTACACCACCTCAGATCCAGTCTGCATAGCTTGAGCTCAAAGGCCTGAACACTTTCTAGAAACTCTAACCCCACTTTCTCATTTCCCACCCAACCATCTGTCACACTCCCTTACCAATACCACAATCTTGCCTCCTTCAACTCAATCACCACAGACACTTTCTACAAGTAATTTTGCCCTCTGGAATTCCAGGTCTGTTCAATCTGGAAGTGTTCACTCTCATAGAAATGACACAGCCATCCCTGTTCTGACTATCCTTGCCACTACAAATTATTATTTGGTTCACCCTTTAGGTAAAAGAGGCAGAGTTTGTCGTTTAGTCGTTCAGTTGCGTCCGACTCTATGGACCACAGCATGCCAGGTGCATCTCTGTCACTGCCCCTCTAAGCTCCATTTTAATCATATTAGTATTATTTCTAATTAAGATGTCTCTAATTCAAAAGTAAAAATGTTTTTCATTACAATTAATAATCGGGTATATTAGATTGCTATAAACTGATATTTGTTTTTCTGTTATTTATAATTAATACGTCGACTTATAATTTACAAGTCATAGTGGTATATTCTATATATCAGATACATATGGATATAGCAATCTATTCTATATTATATTAACAAAATATTTCCATGATTGTAATGAAAAAGAAATAGCATTAAAATAAATATTAGACTTTATATCATATCTGTTTTTTGTATTTGATTTCATCATATGAATCAGCCCAATGGAGGTCTGGATATTTTATTATATTTAAGAAGTTCTTGGTATGTGTGTAAATTATTTTGTTCGTGATCTGAGAGGGTTTGTTTGTAGAATGCAGTTTGAGTATTTATGTGTTTTGGGGGAAAAGTCCCAAAAGTATATGTTAGAATGTTCTTACGAATTTACCAAAGTCTGTCCCTGGGGTGTGTCTGTTCAGGAGTCTGTGTTTGTTGAGAGGTGTGTGGATGTGGGTCACTCTCTAGATGTACTTGGTCCAATGTTGCTCTTCCTTTCCTCTCTATATCTTGGTTCCCCCAATTATACCCCAAACTTAATTTGCTTATCAGAAATTCCAATCAGGCGATGTATTTGGCAACCAATTAAAAATCCTAATCTCACAAAATATTTAACTCTTAACAGGATGTATTCTTTTTTTAGAGATTATTAAGTGTCAATACATGTTTTTAGAACACCAGAGGGTGCTCTGGAACCTTCAAATTACAACAAAGAATTACAATAAAATAAAATAATGACCCTTGACATTAAAATCATAAATAAGACAAAAAACAAGACATGGCTAATATTATAGTGATAAGGAGTGTCAGTTATGTATACAAAGGAAAACATTTATGTTCTGGGAAAGAGACATAAAGTCCATATGTGTATGAATACATTGGATATAAAATAAAGTATATAATAGGATTATTACATTAGCTTATATTAACCATATAAGATAGAACTTGTATTTGTAGTACAGTTCTGACAAAGTGTTAGGTTCAATACTGTGTGAGAGAAACAAAAATCATTAAAGGCATATAACTTTATCAAGGAGAGTGGAAAAACAATAAGACACCCAACACGATTGTTCCTTAAATCATCGTCTTCATTTTATTAAAATTGGCATGGGCTATGCAATAACTCTTGCAGGGTCATCATTAATCCTTAAGCAATCATTGGCAGTTAAAACAGTTCTGATACAAATTGTAACAGCTTGCATTTACAGTAAGCAGAACATTTTGTTTTGCTTTTATTAAATATACTTGCATCTGTAATGTCCTTGATAACTTTTCTTAGTAGCAAGCAAGAAGAATTAACCCTTTGCATTATTTTTTTTTTATCAGTAGCATGCAAGAAAAATTTACTCTGCGCATAATTTTTGTATCACAAAGTCAGGAGATTTTAAGGGAAGCTTTCAAGTCTAAGTTTGCGTAATAGGTAGGGACTTAAAGTTGGTATTCTATCAACTTCTATTAACTGTTCAAAATCCTACAAGATGATGCTGTGAAAGTGTTGTTTGCATTATGCCAACACATTTTACAAATCTAAATAAAGTAGACTGGAAAAGGTCCCAATCCCAAAAAAGGCAATGCCAAAGATTGCTCCAATTATCCAACTATTGCACTCATTTTCAAGGGCTCCAATATCTCTGCAAGTCTAGACAATCTATTAAAAAGTGGATATATTACAGTATTAACAAATCCCTGCATAGTTAATATCTCTTCAATCAATACTACAGGAATCAAACCAAACTGTTTACTGGAAAGTTTGATAATGAGGCTAAAGTTCAAATATTTGGGCCATATCAAGAGAAGACAATATTCTTTAGAGAAGACTCTGATACTGGGAAAGACTGAAGACACATGAAGAACTGAACAGCAGAGGCGGGGGATAGATGAGATCACAGGATAAGGGGCTGACAGATGTACCTGGTGTGCTGCGGGCTCTTTGGGTCATGGAGAGACTGACACAACTGAACAACAACAACACATCTGTAACCATTCAGATTCATGTAATTGTTGGTTGGAAACACCACTCATCCTCAAAGTACTGGGTCAGAGATTCACTTATGTCCATGTGTTCGCGCCAGGACTTTTCCTGAAAGAATTGGAAGTTCCCTGTGAGGAAATTCAATGTTAAGGATGAAAGAACATCCAACCATGGTAGTATTAAAAAATAAGAGATTTGCTCTGAAATACTGCTTTGTTTGACTAATTAATTTACAAATGCAATTATTATACATTTAATAGCTGCAGCTTTGTTAATAGATCTGATACCTGATGAACATGTTTGTGTGGACAAAACTTCCCAGATATCTGTTACATACCCTGCTAAACAAGCTATCAGCATGGAGATAAGAATCGTTTTGCAATGGATGGTAACTAGAAATTGGAGAGATATTGAGTCCAGAAACCTGGCTTGCAGTGTATGCTTCAATAGCCTCTTCTTCTTTTTCAACTGACATTTTGGAAATAAACTGCAAGTTCCTAGTGAGGTGGTATCTTACTTCTCATAGAATAAAATAAAGTTTTCCCAGGCTCTTCTGAAATGTGTTGGAGAGAGTACAGGGAGGTCAGTTCCATGTTCCTCACTTGGTGTGCCCACATTCAACCTTTCTGAACAGCCATTGGCCAACACATCTCCCAAAAAAGAGGTGTGAAAATGAGAGTGTCCCTTGTGTTATCCTTATTGAAAATCCATTAACCTTAAGAGTATTAAATATTTCTTCTTACAAATTTTGATCAATAGTATTAGTGCTTTAATTCCATCATCAAGATGTCCAACACGAGATGACTGGTTGGGTGACACTCTCAATCTAGAGGTGTTAACAGCAATACAAGTGAAGGCATATGACAGCCATATGACTTTCATCTCATGAAATTACCATGGATGGAATTCACTAAAATGTTGGCCACTGACCAGGGAGTGAAACAGGCAAGCAGAGGACCCAGGGATGCATGTGAGACATGCTTCTTTTTAGTTTTGTAGCCCCCTGGGATTAGTTCCTTCACCATCGCCCTCCTTTGCCTTTGGCCATTTTGTTTGTCTTTGCTTCCTCTCGGGTGTTCTTACTGAAGTATTGCAACATGCATAAAAGTATTTGAAAAGAATTGTTGGCGAAGACGTGCAAATGTTCCAAGAATACTCTCCTACCATAATGGCTACTGGGTCAGAAGTCAGAATATTTGTCTTTAAATATTATGGCTCACTTACATAATGACCTTTTATTTGCTTGTATCAACCGTAAAGATATGAAATAAAAAAAAACCCTATCTGCAATGCACCTCCCTCAATACTTTTGTCCAAATACACTTCATCTCACCCATCTGCTCTTCCCATGATATATGTCTTTCCCAGGGTGTTGGTGTGTCATTATTTGATATAGAGGTAGATGGGTATAGTATGATATTGGAATCTCCTGATATTAGCACCCAGCTTGGAAGGCAAATCATTTACATTTTGGTTTTTGCATCCGAAAAATTCTAATGTGAGTTTAACCATTGCAGTACTTATTTTTTACACAAAAGAGTCTGTAATATTTAAAACATGTAATTTTAAAATATATGAAAGAAAAATGGCATATTCCATAACTTTTTCCAGTTTTTTTTTATCAGTGTCAGTGTGTTTTTTAATGGTTGGGGTTTTGGGACATCCACATACATCACATTTGTGTCACATTCTTATATCTGTAAACTAACGAGCCTTAGTTACAATTCAATAGATTAATACATAAATTGATAATAATATAATTATATATTAAATAATATATCTATATATATATATTTATATATATATATATATATATATATATATATATATATACAGTATATATATATATATATATATATAATATAATAATATAGGGTTAATACACATTAGAGGTCCAATTTGTGATAATTTGCAGTATAAACATTCCCCTGAAGGCCTGCATATGACAGGTGATAATGTAAATTGATTGATAGGAAACACTTGATTGGATTTCACCAAATTACAATGGGTATACAGTGCCTTGCAAAAGCCGTACGCTCCATAGAGTTGGACTTTATGGCAGAGTGGCCAGAAGAAAGCCATTACTTTCAGCAAAAAACAAAATGGCATGTTTTGTGTTTGTGAAAAGGCATGTGGGAGACTCCCAAAATGTCAAGGAAAGTGCTCTGGTCTGATGAGACTAAAATTAAACTTTTCGGCCATCAAAGAAAACGCTATGTCTGGCGCAAACCCAACACATCACATCATCCAAAGAACACCATCGCCACACTGAAACATGGTGGTGGCAGCATCATGCTGTGGAGATGTTTTTCAGCAGCCGGGACTGGAAAAATGGTCAGAGTTGAGTGAAAGATGGATGGTGCTAAATACAGGGATATTCTTGAGCAAAACCTGTACCACTCTGTGCGTGATTTGAGGCTAGGATGGAGGTTCACCTTCCAGCAGGACAATGACCCCAAACACACTGCTAAAGCAACACTTGAGTGGTTTAAGGGGAAACATGTGTTGGAATGGCCTAGTCAAAGCCCAGACCTCAATCCAATAGAAAATCTGTGGTCAGACTTAAAGTCTGGTGTACACAAGCGCAAACCATCCAACTTTAAGGAGCTGAAGCAGTTTTGCAAGGAGCAATGTGCAAAAATCCCAGTGGTAAGATGTGGCAAACTCATAGAGACTTATCCAAAGCGACTTGGAGCTGTGATTGCTGCAAATGGTGGCTCTACAAAGTATTGACTTTAGGGGGGTGAATAGTTATGCACATTAACTTTTTCTGTTATTTTGTCCTATTTGTTGCTTGCTTCACAATAAAAAAAAAAAACATCTTCAAAGTTGTGGGCATGTTCTGTAAATTAAATGATGCAAATCCTCAAACAATCCATGTTAATTCCAGGTTGTGAGGCAACAAAACACGAAAAATGCCAAGCGAGGTGAATACTTTTGAAAGGCACTGTACATCTGTACATCTGGCACATGGCCACCAGCAATGGCGTGGGACTTTTCAGGATGGGTGTAATGGAGATTATCCCTGATGGAGGTGAGATGGCTGTTGCTCCACGTGCCTCTGCACAGCCTCCATGTGTGTTCGCGGCCCTTCCTGGGTTAGAGTAGATTAATGTAGTGTATGTTCCACTGGTCCCCTTCTGGATTGCTAACTGGTGGTGGTGAAGGGGCTTGTGTACCTCAATGAAGCTGTGAGCTATAGCATGTAGGGTCACTCTAGGTGGGCAGGTCATAGCAGAGAGGTCAGAAAGTCCACTGGAGAAGGAACTGTCAACCCACTCCAGTATCTTTGGCATGCAGATCATGTGAAAAAGCATGGACAGAGACATAACGGAATGTGTTGCAGTCCATAGGGTCACAGAGAGTCAGATATGACTGGAGGACTGGACAACCAAATCTAAAATGTTCCCCTGGTACTTGATATATGCGATGTGACAGTGTAATTTGGCCACTATTTATTTTCCCAATGTAGATGTGATGAGAGAGATGTACCGTATATACTCGGGTATAAGCCAACCCGAGTATAAGCCGAGGCACCTATTTTACCACAAAATACTGGGAAATAGGAGTGACTCGAGTATAAGCCGAGGGTGGGATATGTGCTGCCCTCTGTGTCCCCCTCTTGTGTGCCCTTTTCTTGTGTTCCCCCTCTCTCTCCCCTGTGTCTCTTCTCCCCTCTCCCATGTCTCTTCCCCCTCTCCCTTCCCTGTGTCTCTACCCCCCTCTCCTTTATCACCCTCCTCAACCCCCCTCCACCCCCCTCCTCAACCCCCCATCCTCATCCTCAACCCCCATCCTCATCCTCAACCCCTAATCCTCATCCTAAACCACCCTCCTCATCCTAAACCACCCTCCTCAGCCCCCCTCCTCAACCTCAACCCCCATCCTCATCACCCCCATCCTAATCCTAAACCCCCCTATCCTCACCTAAACCCCCATCCTCATCCTAAACCCCCCAATCCTCATCTTAAACCCCTGCATTCTCATCTCGAGTATAAGCCGAGGCGGCTCTTTTCAGCCTTAAAAAAAGGGCTGAAAAACTCGGCTTATACTCGAGTATATACGGAATATGGAAATATATTTATATTTTAGGGTCCACATGAGAGTCTCTGTGAGTGGCAGGCAGTTTAATATGGCAGGCAGTTTTATGTTTTTGTGTTGCAATTTAATTAGGTAGTTTGTCTTGAACTGCTTTATGCCTGTCGCAGCAAGGATTTTCATATTGTTATATGCATGACCATTCAAACATATGATCTATTTTTTTTTTTTTTATGCATATTTTTTATTTGTGGATTGTTGTGCAAGTAATTGTAATGCCTTTCTTCGCTTTCCCCATATTTTAAAGTCCACTGGTGTGTTTGTATTGTCTTTTACAGTGTTAAGAACATAAACTCTGTAAACTCTTTGCGGGTCCTATTTGGAGCCCGTAATATTTTTGGCTACATTTGCACGGCTTGAATGCAACTACGTCTTGGGGGAATTGGAATAATTTAATAGCGATTTTCAATTTTACCAATCTTATATTTGCGGTCTTGAAATATCAATGGCTTAGCTGGGAAGGAGTTTAGATTTTGAAATATCAGTATAAGTCAAGTAATACAATTTCAATCATTATTGATATATTATATGAAGATAGAATTAGTCCTTCAATTAAAATTAAAGCAGGCATACTAAGGTTTACCTGAATTAGCCCGTCACATATATAATTCTAAGCAGCCGGGCTTGCCAAAAACCATTGGAACGCAACGGGGAAACTGCGTGCTCGCAAAGCGAGCCCGCTGCAACTGCGGCCCTCACGAAGCAAAGCAAAGGCCGCAGTTGCTGGCAAGGAGCGCTGAAGGAGCTCCTTGCGCTGGTGGAGATGAGCACCATAGGCACTCATCACTACGACCCCGTACGACTTACAGCGCTCCCTGCCATATGTGTTCATCCCTACGACCCCGCATGACTTCGGCAGTGAGCGCCGAAGGCTCTCATCCCTACGACCCGCGGAACTAAATCTCAATTACACCATTCACAATGCGAGACCTGTAGCAGTTTGCAAAAAAAGGGTGGAAAAATTACGTCCCGTAACACTTGCAAAAAGGAAAGCGACACTCAACAAAAACACAACCCGCGGAACTTAGAAAAAAAATAATACGAGTTCCAAAAAATATGAAGTCAATGGTCGAAACACGCACATACAAAAACACCACCAAAATGAACAGGTTGCACGACAATTTGCAGAGTTTCCACAAACAAAAATCGCCTAAGCGAGAATAAAAAATGGCGTCCGAAAAAAAAAAAAAAAACGAGGCTACAGGACCCCTAAACATGCAAAACACCACCAAGCACATAAGACTTTTACACAGGCACGTATGAGGTATAAAATACACTATTAGGGACAATGGACAATGCTCCACACCCGTGTAACGCATAGACAATCGCAGCCATTTTACAATACTAACTTACAACTAATAACCTTACCATACAAAATGCCCAATTACACAGCTAAACAAACGGTTTGCCCTTGCACACACAGCCTATTTACACTACACACTTCACACATTGCTGACACTTACACCTCAGGTCAGCAACAGTGCAAATGTACATTGTATGCTGCAGGAACATCAAAACAGATTGTTAGCTCTTCAGGATATTGATCGCTGGATATATTAATTACAAATAGGTAAAGTATATTAATTTATTATTAAAATAACGAATTAATTGGCATTAAAAAGTATATATATATAAAAAAAAAAAGGACCAGGGGAGAGGATCGCAATGAGCCACAAAGGCGTTCAGCGCAGGGCTCACAATTAGCGCTGAGGGTGCTCAGAGGAGTAAAAGTGCACGAGGGTAGAGGCTCGCAATGAGCGACAAAGACAATCAGCGCGCCCCTTGCAATGACTGACAAAGTTGATCAGACCACCAAAACTACACGAGCGGAGAGCCTTGCAATGAGTACCGAAAGCAATCAGCGTGGCCCTTGCAATGAGAGCCAAAGGTGCTCACACCACCAAAATTACATGAGCGGAGAGGCTTGCAATGAGCGCAGAGGGAGCTCAGAGGAGCAAAAGTACACCAGGGGAGAGGTTTGAAATGAGCGCCAAAATTATTCACAAAGTAATAAGTCCCTTTTAATTGGTTCTACACAATTAAGAATCATAACCAATTTATTTTATAAAAAAATCCCATAAGAGATTACAAAGACAAGCAATAAGTACAAGTTAAATCTATTATAAGTGGCACAGCATACGTAAAAAGAAAAATAAAAGAGGTTTAAATAATAAGAAAATCCAGGAAGTGACGCCAATAACTAAGTATAATTTTACTTAGTTTTTAAGCAAACTATTTTTAATCAATAGTATTTTAATATAATAATAAAGTGTGTGGTTTTTTTTTAAAACAATTTAGTTTGTGGCTAATGCATCATATCCACAAAAAAAAGGTGTTCTTTAAGTGATTTCCTCACTATAATCACTACTTGAAAAATCAATGCCTATAAAAGATGTTTTGTATCCCGCAAGTGGCTGAATAATTTGGTGTCCACTGGTTATAACAAGGAGTAAAAATAATAATAAAAATATAATCAATGCTTTGAAAATAAAACGCCTCTGATTTCCATTATCCCAAATTATTAATTCATCAATCATCTTCATTCAAATCAAAAGCCCAGCCCAAAAAGTGTGGTGCTGTAACCTCATCATGACCACCAGACACATCCCATTTGGTCAGATATTAACCCTTGCTTGAGATGGAGGGTGGCCCTTGATTCAGGAAAGATTGAAAAGGCGAAAGTTAAAGTTAACAAGGTTATTTCTTCCTTCGTTATGAGATTGGGGGAGTTGCCATTCAGACTTGGAGATAGCCGATGCTTTCCGTTATTATAGACAGGATCGAGTGCACCTTACTGATGTGGCCATTAGGGTGATCAGTTTTGAGCTTAGGGAAGGTATTTAATAGGCATGGACTTTGTTTGATGGCGGTGCTAGCGGTTCGCGGCTGGCTGGTGGCAGGGGTGATTGCTCTTGGTAAGGGGGGAGCATAATGTTGGTGTTGGTATACACCTGGTGTGGTTATGAGGTCTCCTGGGTGCGGGGTCCCTGGAGGCTTCGAATTGTTGGGCTCCCTCCCTTGGTGATTGCGAACATTCACCTCTGTGTTGTTTACATGTCTTTCAAATAAAGCTGTGGCCTGTTTTATCCCATATTGGTATCTGTCAAGTTATTGAGTGCATGGGGGGGGGGGGGGGTTCTTATAGTACGTATTATGTCACTTAAGATTAGGTCAAGGCAATCCCTGGAACCAGCATGGGGGAGAGGGCTTTTGACCGGGCAAGTGCCAAAGTAGGATGGGTGATTTCTAATCATAGGGGGTGGAGTTTAAGGAGAATAAAACTAACCCCTCCCACCCTTTTTACCACATTGTGAAGTGAATGCTGAGTCTCCCTCCCTATATTTTGAGCTTTGTCACAGCTGTGGTGGGAGGGGGAGCATAATGTTGGTGTTGGTATACACCTGGTGAGGTCTCCTGGGCGTGAGGTCCCTGGAGGTTTTGAATGGTTGGGCTCACTCCCTTGGTGATTGCGAGCATTCACCTCTGTCTTGTTAATATGTCTTTCAAATAATGCTGTGGTCTGTTTTATCCCATATTGGTGTCTGTCAAGATATTGGGTACTTGGGGGGGGGGGGGGGGTTCTTATAATATGTTCTATGTCACTCATGCTTAGGTCAAGTCCGGAGTCACCTGTAGTCATACTAACACAAGGAAATGCATCACAGCCTTCACCCACACTGCCATCCTGTGGGAAGAGTCAAATCAAGTCAACAGAATGCAATAAAAAAGGAAAATGGAGGGATGTGCCACTGCTTTAACATATTTAAATGTTGGGCAAAAGAGTGATTTATATACTGTAGTACAGTTTTTATGGAAACTGGAGCAAGGAATACATTGATTCACTATTCCTTGCTAAATAATATCAGAAATAGAAAAAATTGCATATGATACATGTTACTGTTGTCTTGCATGAGGGGAAGAGTTAATCCATGCTGACTGCTGGGGTTGGATGGTTCATCAGATCCACCTGTAGCTTTAGTTTTTAGGGGTCTCTCTAATATTGTGATCATTTTCTGCTTCACTGGCCTGTACATCTCCAGCATTCTCTGCAACTTGAGCTATTCTGACTTGCGGCAGGTCTTTCTTGTGATCCACACTTTTAGGTACCACAACTACATTGAGTCTGCTCCCTTCTCCTTACTGAAACTGAATGGCTTGCAGGGCTTGACCCCCAGGAGCAACTGCAGTTGAGTTGATGCCGATTGAACTGCAGGGAAGTTCTGATTTTCTCTTCCCTCCATCTGTGCAACAGAACTGGTTGCTCTTTTAAGATTTATGCTGCTTTCTGGAGAACAATTTGGTGAATATTAAAATGGGAGGCACAGGGGTGGGGGCGGGGAAAGAAAAGGCTACAGGGCCATAGAAGACTACCTTGTGCTGCAAGGAAAGGGCCACTAAGTGCATGACAAAGCAACATGGACCATCACCTACTTGGGGTAGGTATATATATGGGGGTCTATTACTAGGAAAGTGGGATTTTGCTTGTACGGTCATCCCTGTAGACAGAATATTCAATAGACGTTTATCTCTGGCTACAGCAGGAATAAAGAAGCAGCCCCATAGTATCAGGATTACGAAGATAATGAAGGAAGATCTTTTAGAAAAGAAAGAATTGTTGACCAGTTTTAACGGTAAAACACTATTCATGGAAGAGAGAGTTTCCAATTCTGATATCGACTTATTCACAGATGCAGCTGGAAGCATAGGTTTTGGTGCGTACTTTAAGGGCCGGTGGACTCAGGGTACTTAGCTGAAGGAATGGAGGACCCTGATTTGATTAAAAAACTTACTTTCCTGGAGCTTTTTCCTATAATTCCCACAATAATCAATATATATATATATATATATATATATATATATATATATATATATATATGGGGTGATCAGCTCAAGGACAAACAGGTGGTCTTTCACTGTGACAACTTAGGTACTGTTACAACAATTAATAACCTATCTTCTTCATCTATGCCGGTTGTGCGCCTTCTTAGGCACATGGTGCTGAGTTGCTTACAAGGAAACATCATGTGTAGAGCGGTGCATGTACCGTGTGCAAAAAATGTAATTGCTGATGCGTTTGTCAGAGAGCAAATTTAGAAGGATGGCACCGAATGCGAGTGTCACCGCTACTCCTTTTAAAGGTATATTAAAGTGAGGTGGGTTATGAATGCATCTTGTAGACTGCATCAGAACCAACCTAGCAAAAACGTTTGCATGAAAACATGCAAACCGTTCTTGCATAACAAAAAAAAAAAAAAAATGTGCTGGGGGTGATGTTTACACCCCCAGCAGCTCCCAGCTGCTGCTGCAGCAGCTGTTGTAGGCTGCCATTGCCATACCCGACCCAGCAGTGCATGGGCTAGCTGTTCTCTGGGGCTGGGGGAGGTCACTGGGCAATTCTCTGGGGCTGGGGAGCAAATCTCTGGGGCTGAGGGAGGTGATGGGGCAATTCTCTGGGGCTGGGGGGAAATTCTCTGAGGTTGGTGGAGGTCATGGGGCAATTCTCTGGGGCTGTGGGGCAAATTTCTGGGGCTGGGGGAGGTCACGGGGCAATTCTATGGGGCTGGGGGGCAATACTCTGGGGTTGGTGGAGGTCACGGGCAATTCTCTGGGGCAATTCTCTGTGGCAGGGGTAGGTGATGGGGCAATTTTCTGGAGCTGGGGGAGGTCACTGGGCAACTCTATGGGGCAGTTCTCTGGGGCTGGGGGAGGTCATGGGGCAATTTTCTGGGGTTGGTGGAGGTCACGGGTCAATTCTCTGGGGCTGTGGGGCAATTCTCTGGGGCTGGGGGAGGTCACGGGGTAATTCTCTGGAGTTGGGGGGCAATTCTCTGGGGCTGTGGGGCAATTCTCTGTGTTGGTGGAGGTCACGGGGCAATTCTCTGGGGCTGGGGGGGCAATTCTCTGGGGATGGGGAGGTCACAGGGCAATTCTATGGTGCTGGGGAACATTTTCTGGGGCTGGGGGAGGTGATGGGGAAATTCTCTGGGGCTGTGGGGCAATTCTCTGTGTTGGTGGAAGTCATGCGGTAATTCTCTGGGGGCAATTCTCTGGGGACAGTGGACGATTCTCTGGAGCAATTCTCTGGGGCAAGCCTTCAGGTAACTGAGCATCTCTCCACAATTCTCAGGCAAAAAAGAAACATTGTATAAGTTATGCTAATTATACCTGGAAATTTCTGGGGGTGTCAACATTGAGAGAAAACTCTTTGCAAAAGCAAGAAAATCAGCAAACTTCAGGCCGTTTATCTGTTTACTTTGGAATTTTTTTATGACATTTTCTTTTCAGACACTATAAATTCTCCCCTATCAGATGCATTAATAACCCAGCTCATTTTTTAATATGCTTTTAATCTGATATTCCAAGTTTAGTTATAACCGCTGCCTTGAATAGCTGTACAGTTATGATAGCAGTATGTATGTTTGATGTTTCTACAGGTTTGGGTCCGGCCCATGCATGGATTGTTGGACATTTGTATATTTATTGGGCGCGCTGTACTGCAGCAATCAAGGATAATGGACTCCAACTGGGTTTTGACCCCAATGAATTGTTGGTAAAATGGTTTGATAAAAGGGAGATGAAATAGGAGTCCGTTATCCTGGAGGTTGTTCCGTATGCTTGCTTGTTTTCCCCGCCCAACATCCTAGGCATCCATGCGGGGGGAAATGATTTAGAGTGTATGCCCCTAAAAAAGGTAAATGAAACCATAAAAAGGAACATTAATAGACTACATTACTTATTACCTTCATTAACAATAATTTGGTCATATATTGTCAATAGGCAAAAATGGTGCCCCTTCATTTCAACACCTGTGGTGGGTAGATGCCTTAGGAAGGTGAAAAGTTATCTCTAGCCATATTCATAAAATGGGGGTTACGGCTATTAGGCATGATGACTTGGAGCGGCCAGTTGGCTCCCAGGTTGCCCCATTATTCCTATCAGATGGTGTACACTTCGATGAATTTGGCCTCAGTCTATTTAACTGGGATTTGTGTGAGGATATTGCATCCTTTGGTGTGAGTCACCCCCTACCAGGGATGGGGGGACTGCCCCCTTTTTGAGTGTGCATATTAGGGCGGCACACTCAGTTCTTCTTTGACAGCGTGCCTAGTTAGGGTTGCACACTCTTGTTGGGTGCAGAGCACCTAGTTCGGGCGGTGCTCTCTTGGCGGGGGGTGCTTGCCCACAGATGGTTCAAGCAACGAGAAGCACATTTATGGTTTCACTCTTGGGGCACGGGGTCCCCTAGAGTCATATGGAAGTGGGCTATGCACCTCTATTATTTTAGTTTATTAGAATTGTTATGATTATTTACTTAATAAATGGAGCTGTGGCCTTTTTCATCCATATCATGTGTCTGTCATTATTTATCTTACTAGTGACTTGCCCGTCAAAAATGACGGGGCAATACAATTTGAAGCCATGGGAATGCTGTTTGAGACATAATTGAAACCTCTCCTATTGTGTACTTTTGGTCCTCTGAGAAAGATATATAATTCTATGTATATGTAGTTAAGTAATAATTAATGATTTATTCAATAAATGAATATACTTTAATTATTTATAACTGATATATGAAGCGAGCAATAGTCTGAAGAGCCAACAATCTGTTTGTATTTTGCGTCTGCATACAATAAACATTGTGAGTGTTAGTGCCCTGCTTATAAAGTGTAATGAATGTTTGAAGCGTGCATTCTAAATTGGCTGCGTGCGCGAGGTAAAATGGCATTGTATAGTCGTAATGTTATTAATGTGATACACGTCTCGTGAGCATTTTCCGGCTTTTGTAATAGTGTATCTTGTAGGTAGTAGTGTGATGTGTAAAGTGCTACGCGGTTTGCAATGTTTTGCGCAGTCCGGGGTCATTTAGCCTCATTCTTATTTTTTTTGGTGGCCATTTTTTTCCTTGCTTAGGCGATTTTCGTGTCATCTAAATCGAGTTAAATTCACTTTCCACCTCACTCACAGAGTGGCTGTCGCCCCGTGCTGTCTGTGATGTTTTTGTATTTTTTTTGGGTGTATTTAGTGTGTTTTTCAGGTTTTTTGTTTGGCCGCTAATCTCGTACATTTATGCGTCTCGTATCTTTTTTTTTCTAAGTCCGGTGTTTCTTTTTTTTTTTCCTAAGTCCTGCGTCTCGTAGGTTTTAATGGCTCACTTTGCGAGGCTCGCATCGGCTAAGTGCTATGGTTTAACGGCTCGCGTCGCTTTGTGAGGCTCGCATCGAGGAGCGCCTTGGCACTCATCGGCTAAGTCCTATGCGTTAACGGCTCGCTTCGCCTAAGTCGTATGGCTGAAAACGCTGTCAATCAAATTCAGCCAATGAGAAGACCCCAATTGTGAACCAATGAAAAAAGTATACACCCCAAAATACCACGCTGATTGGACAACACACCTGTCAATCTTTATTTGTACCAATCCTAAGGCTTTATTGCCATCAGCCAATCACAATGGAATATACCCCCACGTACTGATTGGTGAAGACATCTGCGCCTTCCCATTGGCTGTAATATTGATTGATATTAACAATAGCCAATGAGAATGCGCAAATCCTTCACCAATCAGTACGTGGGGGTGTATTCCATTGTGATTGGCTGAAGGCATTTGTCATGAATCAGCCAGGGGCCATCTTGGATTGGAACTTTTATCTGCCACATGTTATTGAACAGAAAGTTTTGGGCTCCCAGAGCCACCGTTATAATGTTATATATTTAGGGCAGAGTCCCACTGTTATTGTTATGCATTCAGAGAAGAGGCAGTTTACCACGTCACCACTAATAAAGTCGTCATATCGCATTAAGTGGACTGACGTGGGAAGTACTGCCTCAACTCATAACATGTGGATTATAAAATGTTGTAGTGGTATTATCTGTAAAAATATTGTATTGTAATGTGGGAGCCATGTTGTGTGCAGTCATCCATATTGGATACAGATAGTAACCTGAGTAGATCACCCATCTGCCTTCCAGCTATCACCTAAAGTAAACACTTGAAGGGATAGCAAGGCCAGAACAAAGGGGCCTGTACAGACATTGAGGCACCTTAACCCCATGGGGTCTTCAGCCCAATATCAGGGTCATAGTACAGTAGCACATAGATGTTTCTCCCTTGAGAGCCAGAGACCAACTAAATTAGGTAGCCACACCTAGTGGGCGGCCCAGGGGAGGGGTCTGGAAGTTCCCAGAGCTTACCTCTAGTCCATTGGCCAGAGGTAATCAAGTTACTCTGGAGATTACCCCATTGGCCAAGAGGAAGATGAGGGTTGGACAAGGGGGTAGCCACTCCCTGTACTGGTTTTGTGAGTTGTTTAAATACTTGTGTAAAATAAAGAAGTTGTTCTTAATTTCATCATAACTTTGAGTACAGATGCATTATTGACCCAGGGGCATATGCTGGTAGAGGAGATCGTTCTGACTCCCTTCCAGATTTCCCAGGCACGCTACCAATGAGCTGGGACTTATGCTCTTGCATCCGCAAGGACTGTCCATTGGTCTGAGTCACCCAAATCTTAGGTCTAAAAACTACTGGGAATAAGAGTACTAGGATACTCTAGATCCCATCATCATAGTAGGTTGTGACAGAATCTGCGCCTTGTGATTGATTTAAATAAAGATTTATAGGTGCATTATCCAATCAGAGTGGGATTTTAGGGTGTATCCCTTTCTGACTGGTTGAAAACGCTGTCTATCAAATTCACCCAATCAGAAGGCGCCATTGCCTATTTTCTTCCGGAAAAGTCTCCGGGAGCCTCATTAGCGTCGGGGATGTCTGTGAGTGCGGATGTAAGTATATATATATATATATATATATATATATATATATATATATATATATATGTATTTTTTTTTTTTTTTTATACAGGGCGGGGCAGAATAGGATCCGGAGGAGGCCGGAGACATCGCAGGGAGGTAAGTACAATGTAGATTATGTTTATTTTGTTTTTATGTATGTGTATTAATGTTGTGTTTTTTTTCAACAGGTGCCGCTCCGAAGAAGGTTAAAAGAATAAGGATGGGAAATGCCGGAAAGGTGAGTAGAATATTTAGAATGTATAGAATGTTTATTTATGTACTGTAAACGTGTTGCACTAATTATTGATTATTTTTTTTGTATTGTATTGTATTATATGTATTATATGTATTTCCTTTTCAGGTGTGTCATTTTTTTTTTCTGTAGTGAGGGGGGGGGGGGGCGGTTTTAATGTTTTTTTTTATTTTCTGTAATGTAGATATTTTTTTGTTTGTGAGTTAGGTTTTTTATTTTATGTAATTAGAGTGGTGGGGGTTATTAGGGGGTAGGTAGGTAGTGTAGGTGTTAATAGGTTAGTGTAGAGGGTGTTTAGTTGATATTTAATATTTTATTCGGGGGGTATAGTGCAGTGTAGTGTTTATACTTAGTGTCATGATGGTTCTTGAGGACCATCATGGCACTTATGTGGTTAATGTAGTGTTGTAACAGGCCTATAATGGTCTTAATATACCCTTATGGGACTGATGGGGTTAAATAGAGGCTTATGAGGGTCTGTATGGACCCCCATGAGTGAGGGGGTTCATTAAGCCTGTCACTCATGGGGGTCAATACAGAGCCCCATAAGCACTTCATTAAGGGCTTATGGGGTCTATATTAACCCCCATGAGTGACAGGGTTAATGAGGGGTTTATGGGGGTCTGTATTGACCCCCATGAGTGACAGAGTTAATGAAGGGCTTATGGGGGTCTATCTTGACCCCCATGAGTGACAGGGTTAATGAAGGGCTTATGGGGGTCTATATTGACCCCCATGAGTGACAGGGTTAATGATGGGTTTATGGGGATCTATATTGACCCCCATGATTGACAGGGTCATAGTGTATATTTGTTTTCTTTTACAACGGGTCCTTTAAGGACCTGTAACGCAGGAATTTAGAATTTTCATTGCAGCGGGGGTCCCCGATCGCGTGCAATCGGGACCCCCACTGCGATGGTCAATGTGGGGTTAATGCAGGTCTCCGAGCTTATCTCGGATCCCCTGGGGTTAATGCGGGTTTCCGAGCTTATCTCGGATCCCTTCTTGGGTAAGTTGTACGTGGCTGGGCTGTGAGCCTCGTTTTCTTCGGCGGCCATTTTTTCTCTTGCTTAGGGTATTTTGATGTGTCTGAATTCGGGAATTTGGACTTAAATGGAGGTGTAACTTCACTTTCAGAGGTCCTGGGTGCCCCCCCCCCCTTGCAATGGGCAAGCTTTATATGCAGTTTTTGTGAGTATTTGGTATGTTTTCACTGTTTTTAGTTGCGCGCGAGTCGGCCGTTATAGTCGTATTTTTAGTGCGTGTGGCTGTTTGTTACGTTAAGGTTGGTTTCGAGGTGGTATTTTTTTCTAAGTCGTGCGTGTTACTTGTTTGACGGCTTGCCTCGCTACGCAAGGCTCGCCAGCAATGAGCTCCTTCGGTGCTCATTGCCTCTTATTGCCTAAGTGCTACGATTTAATGGCTCGCCTCGCTGTGCGAGGCTCGCCTGCAATGAGCGCCTTCGGCGCTCATTGGCTAAGTGCTACGGCTTAACGGCTTGCAGCTGTGGCGCTTATCGCCAAGTCGTACATACTACGCAAACAGCGTGACGACGAATCATAGTTGGACAATTGTAATATGTGTTTCACTGTTATCCCATATTCTATGAACCGGTTAAGCTATAAATAAAAGGATGTTCTCTGTTTTACGGAGAACCTATTTTTATGTACAATATTATAGCTTTTAATGAAAATGAAATGTGTGACAAGCAAATTCTAGAAGATACAACCTTTTATGAGAGTTATGTGTGAGTTTTATCATTTATGTAACCTGAGTACTGCAGGCAGATGAATTTAACATACTTTCCTTAATTAACATTAATTGTTTCATGTGTTTACAAACTATAAAACGCAATAGGGTAGTTTCATCATCTAAAAATATTTAAGTGCCATTTGTCCGAAATGGGCATCTTTCTCCATAGGAATAAGCCTGTGATGTGTCTGCAAACTCAGAGAGAGAACTGGACTCCAGATTGGCTGAATAAAGATAATGAGCATGTCCAGCAGCCAATCAGAACTACTCTGTCCAGAAAGGAGGAACATTAACTCAGTCATCTGATACAATTTATTTTTCATTTTTTCTAGGTAAGAGAGAATCAATTAATATTAACCTACTGATAGCCACAAATGATTCAAGCTTTATCAACATATATTTTGGACACGGAGGGCGGCCCACTGTTGGCTGGCCGGCTGCAGTGGTTTGGCATGCAGCAGTGCCATCTTGCACCGCCGTGGTCGGCCAGCGTGGTGATTGGACGTCCTGAGGAGCTGCAGTTTTCTGCTTGGCTGGATCCCTGTCTTTGGTGTAGCTTTTTGTTGTTTGTGTTGTTTCTTTTGCTGCCTATAGCATTTATTACTTACCCCCTGTAGGCTGCAGCTGCCTCCTTTTCCTCTTTCCACCCCATCTATTATTACATATATAAATATTAATTCTGCCTCTTTTAGGCATTTTGTCACCATCATTTCCAATATTTAATTATTACTTGCTGCCTGTTTCAGGTATTTTGTAACCCCTTCTATTCATATTGCTATAGCCTTCTGGTGTTAACCCCATCAGTCCCATAGGCCGTTATTATCTGCATTACTACATGGATGCTATGGAGGCAGCTGATTTAGAGCACCTTTTGGAGGTGGTTAGCTCCACGGCCATCTCCCACAGTGTCAAGTGGCTGGAGGCTAGCCTAGGCGGTCACGTGGGTGATTTCACCTTCTCCCCAACAGTCTCTCAGGCACAGTCTGCAGTGGCTGGCAGTCTGTGAGATTTAGGGGAACTATGTACAGCGCGCAGGCTGCACTTGCAGCCTGCCAGGGGATGGGACTAGGTCCCATGCCGCTACTACAGGTGACAGTTTAGTTGTCCAGCAGCCGTCGGCTCATAACAAAAAGAGGGTTGATCGATCAGGTGGAATGGGTGCGGGTTACTCATACCAGCCCTCACCTGCTGAGGCACCCTTGAGTCAACTCATAGTCTCTGACACTCCTACCCCATCCCCTCCCTAAAAGGGCGGTAAGGGTCAGGCTAGGACTAGGAGTATGTCAAAACCCCCTACAGTCTCTAAGAATAACTCTGTTTGTGTGTCTGACTGCCATAAGAGATAGTAATGCAACAGTCTTGAAAGGTCCACCCAAGTACCCAGTTATCAATATAAATGCAGCCTTATTAAATTGTGATTTGGCCAATTGAATAGGGCTCTATATAAGCACAGAGCATATTTCTTTTACAGAAGTTTTTAGTTAGTGAACTTCTATCCAAAAGCAAGGTCTTCACTAACTAAAAACTTCTGTAAATAAATATGCTCTGTGCTTATATAGAGCCCTATTCAATTGGCAGAATTGCTATTTAATAAGGCTGATGGTATGTAATATACAGAAATATATGAACATTACAAAAATATGTATTAAACTAGCAGCAAGGCATTCTAGGTTTTAAGAAATAAGAGACTCATTCAATTAGAAGGCTGCATCTCGCGGTATACAGGCTGTAAATCTGCAGATTGCTGCGGGCTTGCCGTTGCTATTCAATTGAACAAGCCCGCAAGTTACTGTCCGAAAGCCAAAATCATAAGCCATGCAATCGTATGTAGCATTTCAGAGCGTGAACATGATCAATTAAGCAAGGCCGTACTTATTTAGAAACAGCCAATAGAAAATGAGACCATCATCATTAGGTCAGTAAAACATTGAGGTTACATGTTAATCAATTAGCATTGTGACAGGGCCGGCCTTTGGCTACTGTTGCTCCTGTGATTTTCCCATAAACCACTGAGTCCGATACACTTTTATCTTTGCTTTAATCAAGGCTTTCAAAAACAAACAATGGCTTAACTTCAGCATAAAAGAAACATCTACAGAAAAGGGCTTGCTAATTTTCAGGAACACCCTGACTAGCCCTGAGACCGCTTCTCGGTCTGCAGGTAAAACAATACCCTTTCACACAGAGGGGTGTTACCTTTAAGTCCAGTCTCTCTCGGCTTCTCAGCTGCAATGGATCCTCTGCAAATCCACTCCTCTTGCAGTAAACAGTCTCTCTTGTAACTTTGTCGCAGTCACGCAGACTGATTCTCTAATGGCAGCTTCCAATGCTGCTTTGGCACCCACACTGTAAGTCCAGCCAGGTCCTGGTCAGGAGCTCTGCCTCTTTCTCCTCTCAGGTCACTCTTAACACTCTGTGTCTCTTGTTAGTATGCTGGATGTACACTCCAGACAATCCTCACTCACTTGCCAGTGTGTCTCAGTCTTTCAATCAGTATTAGAAGCAGTCTTCCTGACTGTCTTACTTCAGAGCTTATATCAGCTCAGCTCTCAGGATCCAGTCTTCCTGACTGTCTCATCTCACAGCTTCTCCCATAGACTGCAGCTCCACACAGACTCCTCACAGCACTTAGGCCAGAGCCTAATCAGCCACACCCTGCTGAGTGCTCAGTAGTCCTTTTAAGGCAGAATGTAGCTGGGCTTAATTAGTCTGTTTTAGGAGGTTTAACTCTTTCACCTCCCAGGGGAGAAGTCTTGATGAGCTCTCTTCTGACCCGTGGTGGCACTTCATCACAGCGTTTAGAGATCGGATATGCGATTGGACTTGCAAACCTGCAAAATTCTAAATAATAGAAATGAATGCCAATACTGTTCTAGTACATATACTTGGACTGATATTAACTCATTGATTCCTGAGATTGATATAACCCTGAAATTAAACATAAAAAGAAATTATTTGTTATTGCCGATTTGCGAGGTTGAGACTGTTGTGCAATTAATTATAATGCATTCATCACTTTCCCCGTTATTTACAGTGCAGTATTCATTGTTTATTTGCATTTACACTAATACGGACATGTCTTTAACCCCTTTGCAGGTCCTATATTGAACCTGCAAGATTTGGCCGTCATTTGCCGTTTGCAGGCTTGAATGCGTTTGCGGTCTTTAGGAATTGTAGCAATTGAATAGCGATTTGCGATTTTAGGGATCGTAACTCTTGCAAGAGATCAAAGGGTTCGATAGGCTGCAAATTCAGGTTTTAACAGCCGCAAGGATTTCCAGCCTGTAACACATAGCCCATTTGCGCCTCTTAAAAAAAAAACGCCAATTGTATAGCAAAATAACTTATGGACTCCATTTACGGCCTACTGTAACTTACAATTGTTACAATTGCTCAATTGAATGATGCCCTAAGCCTATATGTTGTTTGATGCTATGTTTGCCTCTATGTACTTTACTACAACCTTTGATGGAAAAGTGGGAGATCTTATACCAAACAAATCTCTCCGTTCCACTGTAGGGTAGGATCTCACCCCTATTACCACTGGCCCGGCGACTCCCCTCACCACCCGCCATAAAGAAGGCGGCTGAAAACCTTCTGCGGTATTCGACCCCCCCTCCCAAGAAAAACGCCATGGCCTGCTGCCTCCCCTCCTAAACCTCAGCACTATGGCCCGATATCTCCCCCTGAAACGGAGCCTGGCTATGATCATAAATTGATAGTCTCAGAGCCCTTGCGATACCTGGATAGCTTGCCGATGAGACACCTATGACCATGCCTGATCCTTTCTTAACTTCCGATAACTCCTGTTTGACGAGTGTATTATCGGGGACGTTACTGCCACTTCAATCAATGCCAATGGTATGAAGTGGGTAGCGCCACTCGCTCCCGCTTCATCGCCTGTGGTAATTACCCTTCTCTGTAGCAACCGATTGTACTTCCATCTGAACCTGAGCTACGCCCAGCTGTGGCCATGTCGTGGCAGCTGGGCAAATCGCTTTCATGTTCGGAAATATGTACCCAAACTTCCAATTCTCAGCGCTGCATACTCCAAAGCCCGCCGGGCTGTACCAACGACTGTTATTTTGCCCTAAGCAAGTGGACACCAGGTTCCGAGCGGAATAGGCCCCAAGACTGCTTGCCAGACCTTGATGTTGCCAAATGCTCCTCATAGCAACCAATCCTGCACCAAGTAAGGATAGGCGCAAGCAACACCACACGTCTTGGTCCAAGAATACCGTAACGCCAATGAAACGGGAGCAATCAGTGGGCCCAGAGCCAACCATCCCAGGGTGGGCCTGACCCCCACCCTTTTGCACCGGCCGAACGCGCTGGCTCGGACCCTGTAAAGCTACGACCCTTTACCTTCTAGTCAGACTTGGACCGTCATGGCCCAAAACGCATCACGCGCCTCCGTCCGAGAAAACAGTAATACCAATAAAGGGGAAGCAATCAGTGTACCCAAAGCTAACCGTCCCTGGGTGGGTATGACCCACCAACTTTTGGCAATGGCCGAGCATGCTGGCTTGGACTCAGTCTAGTCAGACTTGGACTGATGCGGCCCAAACACCTCACCCGTTATTGGTCCAAGACAACCGTAATACCAGTGAAAGGGGAGCATTCAGTGTGCCCAAAGCCAACCATCCCTGGGTGGGGATGACCCACCAACCTTTGGCAACAGCCGAACGCACTGACTGGGACCCTGCCGGCTACCACCCTTTCCTTCCAGTCCGACTAAACCAACGCGGGCACCTTATCACCTTAGGGTCCCAAGGTCACGTCTGTTTACCGCCAACCTCTTGTTTACAAGCACACCCTTGGGAAGGAGAGATGGCTGTACAGAACCACAAGGCTTCACACTTATCAACAAGTTCTTCCAAACAGTGGTATCTCTGGCCCTTGGGAAAGGCTACCTGCCACTTACCGTCCCTTTGCCGTAACTCCTGTTTAACCTTGCTCCACTAGTATTCCTGATAACTTCTTCAACAGGTCGTTCCCACCAGCCCATTCCGGAACGCCACAGCTGATACTTGACTCCCTACCTTTGGGGGCCGCTTCCTTCGAGGCCTCAGGTTACCACTAACCCTCAACCTTGCCAATTCATTGCTCTCTTACCCATGTAAAATGTACTTAACGACGGTTCAGAGCATTCCAGACTAATGCATGAACCCACTGAGCTGTGAAGGCTCTCCAGTATCCATTATGCGAGCTGCCCACACTATGGCCAGCAATGCGAGTTGCGGCCACGAAAGAACCAGTCGGCCATCATGGCCTGCAACCTGGTACCTGCATTCATCCTACTAAAAGCTCCATTACCGATACTGAAGCCCGAATTGTTTTAAGCCATTGAAAACTGGGTGGGATGACGAGAACGGAGTGTAACTGGCTTATCCTACTGTCGTATGACCGAACAAAGATTTGCTTTCCGCCGTCACTCGCCGAGCAACAGGGCATAACTGCAACCAGGTTGTCGGAGACAAAAATAGGAAAGGACATGCGCAACCTTAGACCTGAAGCGACACACCCAGCGGTATTATGACGACATATGACTCCGTACTCTTAAGGCCATATCGTCCCATAGAAAGACCGGTCCTTTAAGCAGCACCTAGTCCCGATGTAGGATACACCCCCGGGCCGAATAGCCGAAAAATGTATTTAAAACAAGCTACTCCCACCGCTAATCTGGTGCAGATGCGAAGGAGCGCCCAAGTTAACCGCACTAATAACCAAAATACGGTCCCTAAATAGCTTATAGGTGAAATGAACTCCTGGCATTCAGGCCGATGCTCTACTGCTGTGCCATGCTAAGCAAGCTGAACCGAATGAAAAAACGATAGATTTGCACTGCAAATTTCCTACTAAGGCCTCCCCTTAAACTTACAGGGAGCCTTCCGATTATGCGCTCGCGCAGAACATCCGACGTGAGCCGCTGCCAAACGTCGACTAAAGACCCATTTCTAAAAGAGCTCGATTGGAGCAAGAACTTACAGCTATTCGTTTAGCCCCAAAAAGCAGGACGCTGCCGACCTGTGAGTTGAGATGCAACAAGAAAAAGGGGCCCCACAGTTGACAGGTAATGCCCCCAGACTAACATATCTAACTGTGAAATGAGCATCAACATACAACATGCCGACCCTGGGAAATTATGCTTGAGGGACCGGGTGCAATAGCACCCGCTGACGACGTAGTGAAGATACCCCAGGGACACAGGAGCTTACTCCCAAATAATGAACTGGAACACACCAAGGCCCAGACCATATATGATATAATCATCAACCCCCTCGACCAGGCAGTAGCCAACCAGCGGGCGGGGGGCTTGGCAGAGGGCGCCCAGTTATAAAAGCCTGGGAAAAACGCCCCGCACACCCATGGCCCGAAAACAGGCGATTGCAGACCATTTGACAATTATTGATAATAATGTCCAGCCACGAAACCAC
The DNA here is from genome assembly GCA_027410445.1 of Discoglossus pictus. Taxonomy (NCBI): domain Eukaryota; kingdom Metazoa; phylum Chordata; class Amphibia; order Anura; family Alytidae; genus Discoglossus; species Discoglossus pictus. Next base: position 60,631,460 of record CM050168.1, read on the forward strand.
ACGCACGAGCGGTGCCATGGGCACCACTCTGCTAGATGCTATTGAGTTAAATGATCCCTAAATACTACTAATTAGCAGGAATTATGCTATAAACAAAAGGAGAACAAACATTTTTCTAAGGTGCCATAGGATGTGCACACGACACTGACTTGTGCATTAGCTCACCCCCAGGCCTACGCAACGGAAAACCTACGGGGGATCTCACTACCCCACTGCAGGTCTCCAGGTTTCTTGCTTTCCGGGTGCTGCTGACTCACTCAGGTGCTGTGTGGCATGCCTGCAAGAGAGAAACTATGAATCCCTTTATCCCCCGGGACTCCCAGCGCTACCTGATAGTGGCGTGCTGTGCGCCGGAGTCCGGGGGACCTTCAGGTACCTCCTGCCACCCCTATGCCGCCAGCAGTTACCCTGTCAAGGCCACTGAACCGTGGGCTTCTGCGGACCGGGTCTCTGGGCGGCTGCCGATCTAATCCCAGACCTCCATGCGGCAGCCCCGGTTGTACACCAGGCTGCAGGCTCGGTAGCAGGGTAAAAAAAAAGGGGGGGGGGGTCCTAAACCTCCCATCGGCCTCCACACTACCGCCTGCAAGCGGGCCAAGATCCCTGGACAGCGCCACTGGCAGCGGGGAAGAAGAGGTAGGGGGACACTGACTCACCTGCCGAGACCGGGAGCCCCTGCGAGCTGCAGCGCCGGTCAGCATACTGGAAAAATGAGGGAAAGTGGCAATTAACTGTTTTGGTTCAGAAACAAGAAGAGGCTGATTAAACACTGTGGCCCTCATTCAATTGCAATTTGGCCAATTAAATAAGGTGCTAAATAAGCACATAACATATACTTTTTAAAGAAGTTTTTAGTTAGTAAACATCTATCCAAAAGCAAGGTTTTCACTAACTAAAAACTTCTTTAAAAAAAATATGCTATGTGCTTATTTGGAGCCCTATTTAATTGGCCAAATCACAATTGAATGAGGCCCTGTATGAGGGAGAGATTAATATATATGTAAACCAGACCATTTTCTGACTGCATCAGTTAACATGCAGGAACCAGATAAGAGAGATACAGGGGCTGTAGCATTGGGCATACAGAGTCATATAGGAAAGGTCATTTTATTTTCACCATCGCAAAATCTGACAGCTGCAGTTCCACTTCTGGCCGACAGATGGTGCTGTCGGTTTTAGCATATAAGGCGCACCGACAGAAGAGGCCTTGAGCTATGAGAGGCGCGCCCGAGGCCCGAGTGCCTGCACCGAAGATAGCAATGGCCTCGCTGTCAATTCAGTGCCGTTGAGTTGCGCCGGAGGGGAAAATAGTTCTTTGCCTTCCCTGGAACTTGATAGTGCCCAAAAATTCACAGCGCCCTCTGGCAGATGGCCCCTGTAGCTGCAGCTGTCAGTGCTGCAGAAGAAATGCGCAGGCAAAGAGGGATAGATCCGCTTTGTGAGTTATTGTTTCTTTATTGTAAACAAAATAAATACAGAGAGACCAATTAAAAAAGGTGCCGTTGGACAAATCTGAACAAGTTTTGAACTTGTGAACTCCATTTTGTATAACTGTAAACACCTGGACTCCATCTTGTACAGTTCTGAACATGTGGGCCTAGCGCTGTACAGTTGTGAACATCTGGACTCAGTGTTGTACCTAAATGTAATTTATTAGTACTGGTACATGTGATAACACACAAAGTAACAATGGTAATTAAGAAATTACAAAAATACCCCATTTTACCAATACTTTAGATTATGAACTGCAGCATTTTCTTTATTAGAGCGCACACAAATGTGCTGAAAATGACCTGGATATAAACACACAGACCTAGCTAATTATCCTCATGTTAATGAAGGAATTAGATCCTGGCAGCTGCTGATTATTATCATACTAGTAACTTGTAAAATTACGGGAATAAAATTGTAAGGCTGGCAATGCTTTTGGTCCTCTGAGCACCTTTGGTGCTCTTTGCAAAGCCCTGCGCTGAGCGCCATTGGCCCTCGTTGTGTGGCATGCAAAGAGCGCCTTTGGCGCTCATTGAGAGCCACTCCCCCCGTGTACTTCAACTTTCCTGTCTTGCAATTATCAGTTCGTATAGCAAGCCCCACGATGAGCGCCTTTGGTGCTCATCACGTGGCTTGCAATGAGCGCCTTCGGCGGTCATTGCAAGGCTCTCCCGCTCACGGTGCTCATGGGAAGCTATGCGATGAACGCCTTTGGCGCTCATCGCGTGCAAGCCTTTGCTCTCGCCTACTGTACATGCTGCTCTTTGCAGGGTTAGTTATCCTGCAAATTTTCTGCTTGGGAATGCCATGGGTCTCTTTCCAGCATCTACCACCTTCCCTGTGTCTTTCTCCTCTGTGTGTCTGCTGAATGTTTGCGTGGTGCGTGGTGACTGAAAATAAAACAAAAGGCAAAGTCCTGCGTGCCTGGCGTTGTTCGTGTAAGTGTTACTGTCTTTGGGGTCGTGTATTTTCTAAGTTCTGCGTGCCTGTCGTTGCTGAGCCGCGTTTTCCCCTCGCTTAGCTGATTTTCGAGCAGCGGAAAACGGCCAATATGGCTCCAATTAGTTTGCAACTGCACTCTTAGGCTTCCTGGCTCCTCCCCGGTGCTGTGTGCGAGTGTGTTATTTTTTTATAATAATTTTGTTGTTTTTTGGGTGTTTTCTAGTTACGCGTTTAAACAAACTGCGTGCTTCAACTGCTCGCCTCGTTCAATGAGGGCCTAACTCCAACGTGCCTCAATGCCTCGCAATGAGCGCCTATGTCGCTCATTGCAGCCTAAGTTGTGCATGCCTCAACTGTTTTGTACGATATCTATTTTATTATATATGAAAAGCCAGTATCAAACACAGTCTCAAGCTGGAGGATCCCTTCATGAGACATAGATTTCTTTCTTGGTTTTACTTTTTTTAATTTTATTATTTCTATTGTTTATTCAATTTACAAATATATGAGTTATTATAAGTCTTTAAACACAAGTTCACACGTTATAACCAGTTATAGCCTCCATTGGATAGCTTTTTGTTGCACTAATTAGAGCAATTAATTTGTACTTACGCAGTGATTTTTTTGTTGTGCTGCTTTTTAAAGATTTTTTGAAGATTAATATAGAATGTTCCTTTTTTACACTTTCATTTATATTTATACCTGAATATTTTGTAGAAGGGGTAACAAAAGACGTCCAGATGTGAGAAGAACAAGCATCTTACACCTCTCCTTGAAGTATTCACAAATATTTGAGGGAGCCCCTGTCCTGCTTAAAGGACCACGGTAGTTACACATTTAATTAGAAAACTTGCCGATATATCTCTCGAGATGTGAGGAGGCGGAGTGGAGGCTGGCAAACATCCAGGATGATACTCTTCAGAGGCTTAAAATACACTTTGGGAGGAAGGAACTGGTAACCCACCCAGTATCTTCACCAAGACAAATCCTTATGGATAAGCACAACCAGAGACACAACGATTGTGCATGGTTCCATAAGATCATGGAGAGTTGGACACGACTGAACGACTAAACAACAACAGATTAAATAATTTAAGAAAGACAAGCAGTTTCCAATTTACAACTGTTTATTTAGCAATTAAACATTTTATTTTGCAGGATTTTATGTAACACTGCATTCAGTCTGCGAAATAATTACTATCTGATCATAAATTCAAACGGCGTAACCAGTTATAATGGTCTATGGATGATCACACTGTCATACATGTCATAACAAATGTAGTAATGCATTATACGGGCACAATGCTATAAATGAATAACTTAGCATGTACTAAAAGCAGTGTGACACACGGGTGTATAAACCACTCAATACTTGGAGTCTACCCTATTATAATTAATGTGTTTGTTTTTTTTAATTAAATTTGTAGCTTAATCCCATATTGTAAGATTCTGTAATAACAAAATCCAACATTTTTAAATCCCGGTGCGAGTATTCTCATGTTAAGTAATGTTACTTATAATATTTGGACGTATAACAGAAATGGACACTGGAGAGCGATTCCTGAGGAAGAAATCTTTCGGGACACAAAGCAATATTCAAAGCATCTCAACAAAGGTTCAACGTCTGGACAAACTTAAAATTGTAGGTAGTAACAAGTGCTTTATCAATTTAACATTATATTTGTATTTTTACTGATCACACCAATCTTGATGTCTTATCTTTGTGTATAATCATTACTAATTACTCTATAGGGGTTTGCACATGCTCCAATTTAATGCAGCAAGAGGTTGGAGGCTGAGAACAATGTCCAGCATTTCAACTGTCCCACTGCTGAGTATGTGCCAAGTGACTAATTAGCAGTGATAACACAAAGATAAGACATTAAATCAGAAAGACTGATAAACAAACATAAAATTACAAATTTCAATGTAAATTCAGTGTTCAATGTTGCTATTTCTATTAAATAAACAAGAATGGAACAATTTGACACTTTAATTTAAGCTGTTTTTTGCAATGAAGCTATACTGGAAAACCTCCACTTGGGCTCTGTTATGTTATTTATCACAAATCTGGAGTACAACAGAAATTGAACAATCTCAACATTATACTACCATTGTATATCTGCATTGTACATACATTCTTCATCAAAAAATATGTCTCCTACCATACAACAGGACAAAGATTTTAAAAATTCATTAAATTTCCCAACTCCGATCTAATTCACACACAAGGAATAAGCTGAGTACTTTGACTTAAGTCATTTTCAGTTTTCACCTAAACTCCAGTATTTCACAGAGATTGAGTTTTCGGTAGGGTATATAACAGACATATAAAACAAGGTACATGGCACAATGCTCAGCAGGTGAATTTCACAACAGATCTTTTTATATTGGACAAATGCTGTGAATTATATGCTCTGTTAATATAAAAAGCAAAATAAATAAATATGCATTGAATTAAACTGCTGTTGCTTGCAGATACATGGAGCTTGAAAGCTGGAATAAGTAGGACACCGGTTCTAGTGATCTGTATCAGGTACAACTGAATCAGGCAGATTCCTTTGTAAGATTAGTTAGACAATATAGGACAATTTACTCATAATTTAGCGTAAATAAGAATAATGTCTAATTGCTTGGTAAGTATCACAGCATTCTCAAGTCAACTGATAAGAAGAGATGCTTCAAAGATGTATTAAAAGCTATGAAAACGATTACAGCTCCTGCACTCAAAACTGTACTAGAAGTAGCTCCAGATGTTATGGGTTTTCTTGCTTTGCAAATATCATCCCATTGGTCGGTGGAAGAGGGAAAATTATCCATTTAGAGGCTATGCAAACATTATTTTTTCAGAATTTGCTACGGTATATAAAGCATAAACAGCCCTAGGCTCAAAGGTTAACGTGGCTCAGGCTGGCCATGGTAGATACTGAGGCTAACTTAGTTTAGGCTGTCATGGTGGACACGAAGAATAACCTGACTCAGGCTGGCCATGGTGGACAAGAAGATAGCCTGGCTCAGGTTGGCCATTGTGGACACAAAGAATAACCTGGCTCAGGCTGGCCATGGTGGACACAAAGAATAACCTGGCTCAGGCTGGCCATGGTGGACACAAAGAATAACCTGACTCAGGCTGGCCTGGTGGACACGAAGAATAACCTGGCTCAGGTTGGCCATGGTGGACACAAAGAATAACCTGACTCAGGCTGGCCATGGTGGACACAAAGAATAACCTGACTCAGGCTGGCCATGGTGGACACAAAGAATAACCTGACTCAGGCTGGCCATGGTGGACACGAAGAATAATCTCACTCAGGCTGGCCATGGTGGACACAAAGAATAGCCTGGCTCAGGCTGGCTAGAAATAATAGCCTGGCTCTGGCTGGCCATGCTGGACAATAGAATAGCTTGACTCAGGCTAATCATGTTAGACACAAAGGCTAACTTGGCTCATCCTGGCCATGCTGAACAGAAAGGATAACTTGACCCAGACTGGCCATGCTGTCCTGGCTAGAAATGCTGAGCATAAAGCATACACTAACTGAGCTGGCGATACTAAACAAGGAGTAAAAACAGATTATACTCCTAGCTGCTTACTGGCTGTCAGCACAGTTTCAATCTCCTACGAAACATATTTCTGGATGCCCCATTTGCAGATCAAATTACCAATATGAGCACATACAAAACAGCTTTGTGTGTGTTTATTAATGGCTAAATAGCAATAAAACCAGAATTAGAAGTAAAGCTAGAACTTACATATGAACTGCAGATAAAGACTTCTATCGGAACCGCATTCTGAGCAGTGCAGGAGTCCCTAGACTGGTCAGAAAAAAAGTCAGGACATCCTCCCACTCTTTTAGACACTTAATAGATGTGGAAAGAAGAAGTTCTGCTAGCCCTGAAACACTAAAATTCAAATGTAATTTACTACATAAACAAATGAAACTCTAGAAGCGCTTTAACAATGTTCAGGGAGTTGATCTTTCAGTTACTAGACACGTTTTTGGAGTCTTAATATCTTTCTTAAGGAAATTAACATTACAAATTACTTATGAGGTTTTTGAGAATTCTGTCCAACCAAAATACAGCCCAATACAGGATTTGAAAGCACTGACGTTTAATGGGATTGGTTATTCAATGATTACTTTGTCCCATGTTACAAAGCTACAAAGAGAGAAGCAGAAACTGCCAAGATGTTATGTAGAGTCTAGGATGGGGAGCAACATTGTACGGTGCCTTGTCTTTTTTTTGCCCACTAAAGTCATTATAGAAAAGCAGCAAATCAGACAACAATGAAAGTGCTTCTGTGCCAACCAATAGTTTGCTACTGTAACATTAAAATATAACATTTAACTTTCAAATTATTCAAAAAAGAAAAACCATTAAATAGGAAAAAAACAAAGAAAAAAATGTTTCAACTAAATTGGTAATTAAAATCAAGTGAGAGGAACATATAATACACAGTTCCTTACAAAGCAACATGCGATTGCATTATTTATCAGCTAGATACCGTTCTGCAAATTAATTAAAATTCTGCAAAAAAACTGCACCGTGTAGCATCGAGGGATCAGATACAAACATTTAACACACATAGAAAAATTGTGTTTTGCAATCGTATTTTTAACAAAAAATTTAATTAAGAAAACTTCTATTTCATGTGCCACAATCAAGCAGGACGGCCCAGCTATTATTTCTCTAGCTGCCTATTAGCGTCTCTAGCAGCCACAGGTGATGCAGAAGAGCTCGAGTTGCTGTTTGGGGTTGTCTAAATTATTTTATACTTGTTAATAGAACTACTGTAGTTTTACAACTGCCATTAGCAGCAGTGTAAATAATGTGATGAAAGCATTTTTATTGAAAATCTTGGTTTTTATCATACTCTGCTAGTGTATAGTGGCTGACATATCCATAACCGTCTCTGTACACTGTGGATCTGACAAAAAAAAAATATGTCCATTCTTTAATGTGACTGTCTGTTTGTGTAGGAAACAGGAGAAGGTGTCCATTGCTGAATAGAAAAAAATGTAGAGCAGATCACATCGGGCTCCAAACCAACAGACATCTAGATATCCAATATAGAAGTTGCAAAAAAAATAAGCTCTGCTTTCGATGTTTCTGGGGCTAATTAAGGAATTAATCGAAGTTATTTTTCCCATGAAGTGCTGAATTTGCTGATATTGAACATATATAGTCAGAATGTAGCACACCTGGCATACTTTCCTTTTTATTTGCTGAAGATAATATTATTTTATATGTTAAGACACCGCCTAAGTTTCCTGTATCGCCCAAGTGACAACATTTGGCATTATATCAGCTGAGCACATGCTTTCCTGTCCAACCAACAACAGATAGGGTCAGAAAAATATATGAAAAAACAGGTTTGGTACTTTATATGGTGGAAGTGTAGTTTTTGGTATTTATTAAGACTAATACCATATTCGAATACACAATCATGGTTCTCTGATGCTGCAAACACAATAAACACACTACAGGTATTCACAGTATTAATTCTGGTAGGAAAATAATATTTAGCATCAGCAATCTTTAAAATGTTAAGGAGTATGGTAATTAATGCATTTACTATTGCGCATTTAAAGAGCAAGTTTTCAGCATAATTTGTTTTCTTAATTACTGAGAAAAAGTCAGGGACGCCTTCATATTTTTTTTTCCCTCAGTCAGTGGGCAGAGTAACGGATTACCCATAGAGCTCCATAACTCAGCTGGTGCAGAGCTCTGACACACCCTTATGAGAGTTATCAGAAGGGAGGTCCTGAGTCGTGAGTTGTGCAACATTTTATTTAAAGAAAATAAAATTTAGCAATGCTTAAAACCTGCAATTTTAAATGCATGATAGCAAGTGTGTGGGCCGATTATCTCTAATATCGGAATCTGGGAGGAACCCTTAGTCAAGTATATACACATCATTATACAAATGCAAGTTCCAACATTACATCACGTGAACAGAAGCATTTAGCAACACAACAATAGTGAAAAGAATGACATCACAAGTTAAAAAAGTAGAACCTCTGCTCCCAAGTGGTTAAATTAAACAGACCTTATGCATTAAAGGACATTTCTAGCAAGGATATCTAGAAGATGCTTGAGAGACCGATACAGCCAAAGGAAAGACGTACTGTACCGAAGCAAGATATTTAAGAAACAGGTTGTGATTGGTAAACAAACGTAAGGGATCATTCATGAAAATTGTCTCATAATGTTTTACCGCTCTCTTCCAACACTGGCCGCACAAGATGAGGAATGCTGGCTCTCCAGGCGAGGTTTTGTTGTATGTTATAAGGCAAAGAGATACAGTGTTAATCTAGAGTGGATGAAAGAATGCAAAATTAAAGAACAGAACGTGGCACCATGTGGTGCCAAAGGGAAAAGGCTTTTTAGTCAAGTCTCTTTTCTGTAGGATGCTACACTGGGAACTGGTAGAACTTCTTGTTCCTCGAGGACTCGCTCATGCATTAAGGGCTGGAAATTACTTGTTCACACAGCTTGGCCACGTCAGTCCACCACATGCTGCAGATACAATGATGTAGATGATAACCTGATACAGAACAGGAAAGGAGTGAGTGACAGATCTGAAATACAAAGGTCTACAGGACAGCTGCTATTGGGTCACACCTGAATGTAAATGAGAGTACTGATACTAAATACTTATAACCAACCACTAGTTATCCTAATACGCTGAGGTTACCCTAATCCTGAAATCAACCCTGACACTAGTTGCTGCATGTCTGTATGTAATAAATACAATTAGAATACAGGTTATATTCTGCACTTGTAATTATCAATATTAAAATGTAAATTTTATTCAAATCTTAAATAAAAAATTGAAGGCTAAATGGAGAAAAATTATTAAAATGAAGCCCTAAACAGAGGGAAAGAAGGACTGTTGTTGTATATTATTTCTGGTCATGGGACCATTTTAATCTCCCTGGACTGGTTAGTAAAAACACTTTAAAATAGTCTCTCAAGTGAGTATGTCCAGACACTTGAAACTTTCCCCTAGAAACACCTTATAATTGACAGCTCGCCTCAGGACAATAGATGCCAGTGGCTGCAATTAGTGAAATGGTTGTATTCAAACTCTGTAATTTGATTAACACACAAATAATTAATTCCTCTCCGAAAATACCCTTATTCTCTTAGAACATTACAACATCATTATGTAGCGGTCTATATTAAATGTAATTTTTTTATATTATATGTGAAGATTTGCAGACCTACCTGTTGCCACAGACTAATTATTCTCCCAAGTTAACAACCATCCAATTGGACTTAAAACACTATAATCATTGGTTCCTACGGCTAGCCCACTGGAACCCAACTTCCTGTTTACCCAGTTTTCTCCCAGCACAGAGATCTGACCAGAACAATGAGCGGGAGCAAAACGCGGGAGTGTGAATGGGGCTGTTGGCAGGACTGATTGAGATATCAAGCATTGTTAACTAGTCAGACAACAATTTATACACTTTGTTTCAATAGACAAGGGTCAAGAGATGTGAAGTTCTTTGCAAGTGATATCCCTTTGATCCATTGTCTTGCGGTATGTCAATCATCCCAGGACCCTCATACACCTTATCTGAAGCCTGCATTGTTAGGGATTTTCATGGAGGCCCTGGTCGGCTAAAAGTATTGCCTACCCCTCGGCCAAAAGTTCCTCACTCTAACCAATTACCCTCCGAACCGATAAAGGCCTGCTGGCCCTAGGGAGAGGAGTACCAGGGCGGTTCACCACTTACATCAGGGACAAACCAGGCTTACGGACTAGAGCCAGGGTGGTGTAAGAGCCAGGTAACGTCCATATTGGCATCCCCACCATATCCAGCTACCTCCCGGGAAGACAAGCCAGATCATAGCTCTAGCCACACCTGGTATAACAATCATCCATATGCCGGGTTAGCTTGCCTAGAATCGGCTACCCTCGTCCAGCACTTCCTGGTATTTAGACGACCAACCCCTCTAGAGGAGACATCCTTCAGACCCCCTGGAGGAGCTCAGGTATGGGAAGAGAGGTTACACTATTAGTAGCACTTGGCCAGGGAAGCAGAATTCCTGGGCCCCAAGCCTTGGGTGAAATCCATGTAGCCTCTTCCCGGCTCTTGTACTTGAGATTGCCACCAATCAGCGCTCCCCATGCCTCACACTGGTTGGTGCAGGGCTGGCCAAACAAACCAATCCAGTCAACGCTGACCAGAGCAGGCCCTGGTTGGTCATACCAAGTTAAGGGGGGGGGGGATTTTGAAAACCCAAAAGATGCCCATGTTATGTTTGCCTATGCAAATTTGTCATTGTTTAATTGTGTACAGAAAATGTATAAAACGTAAGACCTGAAAATAAATATTATGTGCTTTCTGGGACACAGAGTATGTTTCCTTTCGAGGGAACGTTTTTATTATTTTTATTTGCTGGAAATCTTGTAACTTGTCCTATATTTCAGCAACTTGTCATGAAAGAAGGGAATCAAAAGAACAATGTCAATCTGCAGGTAGGACTGGGTATCACTGGCCCTTCTCAAGCCCACTGAAGAGGCAGATCTTGACACTACAGTATGGATCAATTATTTCTTATACATAAAAATACTTGTAATGTTCAAAATGTCACCTTTTACAAATGCAGGATAGCATTTTTGTGTACTACAGAGGTCATTTAAGGTTAGTATTCAATATTAATTAACACTGGCAAGTACCCGTAATAAGACCAGTTAAACAAATAAGAGTCTCAATTTGAGCTGCTCACAATAAAAGTCTGGGTCTGACACTGGAGGGGATTCCTTTACCACCATAAAGATATAAACTTATCACACATTTTATGCAAGTGTAGAGTCATTTATGTCGATATAGTAGCCAGACCGGCTGGTAAAATGTTTCTTCCTAATGTACAGATATACTTACTATTGCTACGACAACAATGATAATGGTCAGCTTCAGATTCTTCATGCACATCGCCCGCGCCAAGTTCCTGCTTGTGGTCTTAAACGTGACGGACTATAAATTAAAAAAAAGGTAAATAAGGTAGGATTTAAAAAAAAAAAAAAAAAACACACAATTTTATGTGATCCTATAGAATGTTAGGGTTTTTGATCCCAGTATAAATATTTAACAGCAAATATTTTGTCCATTATAGATGAAAAATATATAAAATATAGTTAATTAGTGCCTGTGATATTGTTCAAAATGGTAAATATTAAAAATATAAGAACAGTAGAGAACAACTATAATACACTAATATTCAATAGTAGGAGGTCATTGCAATGTTGCAATGCAATATTTATTTTTTTGTTAGTGAAAACATTTATTTTCTTTAATGCATTTTCACCCTTTAGTAAGAGGGATCTACTAATCTAGATTGAATATACATATTATCAATAGCCTCAACACATCTGAGTCATTCTGCAACTTCCTGTCAAATGATTTTGAAATTACTTATCATAATGTTACTATTTTTTCTGTTAAAGGGCCATTAAAGTCTAAAAACAATTCTCAATGTAATCACCATTCTACTTCATGACATATTTAGTGCATTGATACATTTTTAAAAGGCAAGTTTCCTGGATTATGAGTGCATCTGATAGAGGAGAATCAGTACTGTACGAAAACATTTTTTTTTTTTTGCATGACAAAATACCAAAATAAATATTAATAATCTTGATATTTGCTAAATCTCTTTAGTTTGCTAGCAGTTTGTTTTGAGAATTAACACCCCTGCATATCCAGCTAAAATTAACATAAAATTAATAATTACTTTTGGCCAATCATAGGCAGCTAATACATTTGTGTACATTTGCAAAGCCAAAGAATCTCCCGGTAACAGGAAGTAAGGAGGAGCCCAGGCATTGCTATGTGGGTTTCTGCAGTGTGCTGCTGTTGGCTTGAAGGTTAGTAAAGGGTTAACATCTGTGTCCATATAAGCAGCTGGGGGTGTGGAAAATAATTCAAATACTACTTGCAGCCCACAAAGACACAGACTCTGCTGTACAGTCTCTCACACTAACCAGTCACTGAAAAAAATGTGATCATCCTCTACAAGCTGGGTTTGCAGGACATAGGATAGAGTGAATTTATTACTCGTGTATTAGTCCTGTCTATATGTGACTAGCCCAGCAAGTGAATGCACTAAATATGTGGACATGATGCTTAAAACCATTCATTCTCATCAGATTTTATGTTATGCGGTCTTAAGGAACTCAACTTGATAATAGGCTATTTTTTGTGTGTGTGTGTGTGTGTAAACATGCTCTACTCTAATTTATGCTGCTTGTTCAATTTATTTTCCAACAAAGCACAAATTTCCTTTTAATATGCCACATAGGAGTGTTTTTTTTTATTTTAGTTAATTTAAAGGGATATGGAAGATTCCCTGTGTTTTACATTAAAATAAGCCAGTTAAGTGTTTTCTGCACAACTAAACATTTTATTAACATGTGCTTAAAAGCTCTGTGTTTAATCACTGAAACATTCCAAATAGTCCCAACAAAGGTCTGCCTCAGACGCTCATGCACACAGTATTTCTATAAGTACTATCCACTTACAGACTGTTTCTCAGTGTAATATACTGAAATGCTGCTGAGAGACAATCTGTGATTGGTTAGTACTTCTAGTACTACAGAAAAACGCACGGATGAGTTACAGAGGGTGGATCTTTGCGGGTACTATTTGGAAAGTTTCCATGAGCAAAACAGAGCTTTTAAGCAAGTGTTAATAAAATGGTTTTAGATATTCAAAAAACCCACTTAGGTAGATTATTTTAATAATAAAAACAGGGAACCTTACATATCCCTTTAAAAATATTTTCATTAATACTTACGGAGTCAACCAGGTTCTCGGTCTTATCTATCAGGAGCTCTAATCTTTCACCTCTTTGAGCGACAAGGTCTGGAGATAGAAAAAAAAGACACATTATATTCATGAGTATAAAACTAACACTCCGGTATAGTGATTATTTCCCCATGTCTTTTAATAAATGTAATCATAAAAAAAGCTAGTTTATTTCTAAATTTGGAGTGCAGCTATGAGCTCCATGCTCCAGAACCCCAGGAATAAGTCACCCTGGTCTGAGGGGTCTTAGGATCCATAGCCCACCTCCGTGTTTCTTTACAGGTGGCTGAATCAGTTCAGGAGGCGACACAAAGGTTCAAGTCTCAAAATAAAAGAGGAGCCTCAGAGGCAGGACAACGAAAGTTCATGTATCTGGCTCCTAAATATTTTAAAGACTTATAATGTATCTCTACAAATGGGCACACTTACTGGCTCCAAGAATTTGTTTTCTCCGCTGCTGAAATAAAGCTACATAGTTTTATGCGGCTTCCTCATTTCAAACACTACCGTCAATATTAGATTAGTTGAAGGTCAACTGAGCAGAAATGAAATTGAAGTTGGCAATAACACAAACAATCAAACTTCTAATAAAAAAAAACATAAAAAGTAAAAAAAAAGGAATAAAAGCCTATGTGAATAACTTTGTGCTTGGGACATTATATAAAAACAACAAAGAAGCAATTATACAGATGCACATATAAAAAACAGCTATAGAGAGATTTACCTTTAGAATAAATGACATACTTACTGGGGTCTATTTACAGTTAATACAATCATATATTAATGAACATAATCCTATTTGACAAATAACAGTCCTTTCCTGTTATGAGAATGCCAGCACAGGCTGCTGCAGTCGCGGTGAGTATCCGGTTGGTGTTGCTGCCAAGATTTTGCTGCCAATGTCATAGCTTTAGGGTTAGGGTTATGATATGGGTTAGGGTTAGGGTGTTAGGGTAATGGTTTAAGCTTGGAAATTTTGTACGATCTCAGCAGCACTTACAAACTGTGTACAATTTCGGCAGCGCCATCTAGCAGCTGCTTGATGCAACTTCTGCTGCCACTGCTGGTGTTTTCAAAGTAGGAAAGATCCCAAGTCACTGTGTAAAAACTATTTTTAAAAGCATTTTTATATCTAAAATTTCCTGAGCCGCAACGTGTCAGCCTGGGAAATATCAAACTTCTCCCTGTATGCTGTGATGCAGGCTACCATGTTTCACTATACAGGATGCTTTTCCAATTACACAAATTACTTCCTGAGGTCTGCACATGCTCATTCTTCTTTATCTCTGATCACTGTATACTGGAAACAATACAGGCAGGTCACAGAAGGCAATGAGCACCCAGAAAATAACACAACAACTAGTGTATAGTGTGTGGACCAGAAGGCGGATTGTAATCTGTTCAAAAATACAATATGTTTAATAACATGTAATTGATAAATTACTTATCTATGGTTTTACATTATATTACAGAGGGACCCTCTGCAGCTATGCAAGCAAGAGAAATAAAAATATTTTTTGAGATTTTATTTGTAATTTTATTTCAGCAGACTCTGCTTGCTCCTGAAGGATTACATGTATGTATGTTCCTCCGGATTTGGAGTCAGAAGTGTGATCTTTCAAGTTTTATTGTTTTTCTGGAATGGAAGGCACAAGAAGAGAGGAGTGATGTGTTATGCTCCTAATGCTCTTATGTTCATGACTTACACAGCTGCTAATGTTATTATGAGGAGGCCGTTTCACCAAGTATACGGCTATTAGGCTGCTCCTTTTTTACCATTTAGGAACCTTTTTTTCACATATACTAGAGAACTTGCGAGTCTCTCAATAGGGCATGGAGTTGATCTGCTGGGAATGTAAAATATAGTTACCGTAATTATTGTTTTTATTACACAGTGGTCTCATCATTCACTATCACATTCAATTATTGGGCTATTGTGATGAAGGTCCGCAATTTCTTCTATTCATTGCAGGGTTCTTAGCCAGATTTGGGGTATCTCTTAGAGAGCCTTCCAGGAGGAGGACACACCGAGGTCATTGACCTAACCTTCCATGATATCCCTGTTTATTAGATTATATATTTTTCATTTGATGTTGTTTGGAAAGAATGTTGTGGACTCACTTTTTGAAAAGACTGTGTCAAATAATTTAATAAAGTTGAACCTTTTTAGGTACACCTTACATTGTATTGAGGATATTTCACATTTCTGGTATACTTTTTTACTAAGCTACTGTGGTCCTTTAAGAATCTTTAATGATGGCACTGAACCTTTAACAGCCACAAAATAGTGTATATTAGTATTATTATCCCTCAAGTGCAACCTTACACCTGCACAAATTGCTATCAAGACTTGTACACTACTGGAAGAAATGTCCTAGGAGCATGATCTCTATGAGACTCACCTATATTTCGGACCATGATACCTTTCAGCTCATCCACCTGGGCGTTAGTCTCGGCCACACGGTCAATGGTCTTACTTTCTGAGTGGTGTTTCTAAGAAAATATATAAAACCGTAACTGCCATGCCTATATATATATATATATATATATATATATATATATATATATATATATATATATATATATATATATATATATTGAATAACCCACCACGGTGTTAACGTGAAAATAATACAGCCAGATTAGCACTTATTGGTAATAAATCGACCACAAGATTGAGATAAGACCGGTAAAAAAAACACAAATTTACTATATGTTAACCAAAAAACATGTATTTCATTTAGTCCGGCTGAATTCCTCAAAATAAGAGGTTGAAGGTGATTAAGGAGGAGAGATCCCAGCTATTGTAAAACATAAAAATTACACATATAAATAAATATCACTGCAAATGGTTGTGTTCGCTAATGGAGCATGAAATAATGACACAGGCCCTCATTCAATTTCAATTTGCCCAATTGAATAGGGCCCTAAATAACCACATTACATATATTTTTAAATAAGTTTTCAGTTAGCAAGCATCTATCCAAAAGAAAGGTTTTCACTAACTAAAAACTTCTTTAAAAAATATATGTTATGTGCTTATCTAGGGTCCGATTCAATGGGCAAATTGCAATTGAATGAGGCCCACAGGGTTTAATACATGTAAACCTCTGTGATTGTGCTGATTCAACCAGTTGATTTGCTCTTATTGCACATCCTACTCACACAGTCAGACTTAATCATCTCAGATAAAGCAATACGTAGACAGAATTGATCCTTTACAAATAACGGTCATTATTAATAATAATATTAATAATAATAATAATCTTCATTCTTTCAGGGAATTTATTCTTAAATATCTAACTTCTAAGCTTAATCGACTAAAACAACCCCTCAAAAATGTTAATAAAAAACATTGCAACTACATTCATTTATATGTGCATTGTTCATTTCAGCAATAACTGGTGTGTGCTGTTCCTTGTGACAGTGGCCCCTTGGATAAACTGGGTGGTGGTCTCTCCAGTACAGAGAGCACATTATGAGCCACAATGTTATCAGGAATGTGAGTGTGTCGGAGGTGTACGGGTCTCATGAGGTTGGTACCACCCACGCAGCAGTACATCACATGTGTTCATGTGACGGCCTAGGCCTAGTCTATCATCTAATGCTCACATGTTCATTAACCCTTCTGATGGCAATACAATTTGGAAGAGGCTTCAATATATCCTCTGTATATGTGTACATACAAAGGGCTTTGCAAACCCTGGGAAGCTCGAAACTCTAAAACCCTCCCTAATATGCTGATGTTAAAATAAGATAAAAAAAAAGTTTATATGAGAGTGATTCCTGCACTTTGTAGTAATATGGGCCGGTGAAATTTACCAAATTCAACAGAATTGTATAAAGAACTTGTTAGCAACTAGTTTTTGTCACCTAGAGCAGTGGTTTTAAACATCTTGTCCAAGGAGCAGTGTCGGGCCCTAAGACCTTATCTGGTGGTACTCCGGGATGAGGAGAGTCTAACACTTTATAGAAACCATCACCATTAGTCACAGTTATAGACAGGTTTTAGAGGAATTATAACCCCCGTGAACAACTTAAGGAGACACTCCCCACCAGTACTGGATGGTTATC
This sequence comes from Discoglossus pictus, assembly GCA_027410445.1. Lineage (NCBI taxonomy): Eukaryota > Metazoa > Chordata > Amphibia > Anura > Alytidae > Discoglossus > Discoglossus pictus. The sequence continues at coordinate 60,648,790 of CM050168.1, forward strand.
AGCCACTTCCCGCGAGTACTGGAAGTTTACCAGTCAGTCCCCTAGACCAAAAAAGGTTGGGAACCCCTGACCTAGAGGACTTTTTCCTCCTGTCAGCAGAGGTGTTTGTGTATTTTTATAGGGTATATTTATCCTGAGGTGGTGTTTTGTACTTGGGCTCTCATCTAGCAAGCAGATCAGATTAGCATATTTTTATAGTCACGGTCTCAAAATAACTTTTCAATATATCTTAGTAAAATCTTTAGGATACAAGAATTCGTACATTTAAGGAGACAGCAATTTTCCCAGTTATTTGTAGAACTGGAAAAACACAAATATAAATAAAAACTAGGAAATCGCCCATCAAAAATGACGGGAATAAAATTGTAAGGCTGGCAATGCTGTTTGCCAATGTGAGGCTTTTGCTGAGCACCTTCGGCGCTCATTGCAAGCATCCACCCCCCCCCCCCCCCCCACCTTCAGTGTGCATTGGAAGCCCCACGATGAGCGCGCCTTTGGTGCTCATTGCAATCCTTTCCTCCCGCCTACTGTACGGGCCGCTCATTGCAGGTTTTGTTAACTATTAACTGTTGTGCTTGGGAATGCCACGTGTCTCTTTCCAGTATCTACCCCTGTCCCTTCCCTGTGTCTTTCTCCTCTGTGTGTTTGCTGAATTTTGGCGTGGCGCGCGCTGACTAGCATTGTTGGTGTAAGTGTTACTGTCTTTGCCGTCGTGTATTTTCTAAGTCCTGCGTGCCTGGCGTTGCTCAGCCTCGTTTTCATTGAGTTTCTTATTTTTTACGTTTTTTTCATCTGCCATTTTTATCCCTTCCTTAGCCAATTTTCGAATTCCCCAAAAAACTGCAAATATAGGTTAAACCTCACTCCCAGGCTTACTGGCTCTCCCCCCCAAAAGCGTGACCTACATCGGAAAAGTTCCCAACATCGCAAGATCCACAGCTACATATGTGATATAGTTGCAATTTGTATTAGAAAATGTAGGTTGAATGGTTAGGACTTGAGCATCAATTACTGGAAAAGATCCCCATTCAAAAAGTTTAATAACCAACAAACTGTAATTATATTCATATATACTTTTAATTTCTGCAGTAAGTGGGGCCTTTTCTGTGTCACTTTTTTATTAAATAAGTGTAGGACTTGTCATCAAGATGATGTTATCAGCCTTAAATGATGAGAGAATCTCCCTCCCCATCAAAAAATGCCCAAAAGCAGGTAGTTTGAATCAAGATACGAGAATTGCTCTCAAGAAATGTAAATGCCCCTCCCACACAAATACATTTGATATGAACATTATCTCTGCAGTTATGCTCTTAGTCTGACTCAAACTTATAATATATTTCATTGTATAGTGGTCCTTTGATAACTAGACTTGCAGATGTTTTTAGAAAGTAAAAATATGAATGCAGCTTATAATGTATTAATTGTCATAGGCATTAAGATGTTGTTATAATTGAAGTGTGATTATTGCCAGTGCCTGCAATATATACAAAGCTCATTAGTTTACAAGGTCCATTCTGGTTACAAAGTAGCTTTGTACAAGTAGCTCAATAAATGCAATGAATGCAGAAGGTAAAAATGGTCACTCATAATTAAAACAAGATTTTTAGACTTTTTATTTGGATTTATATTTTTCTGGGTTTTAACTAGATTTATTTATTAACTGTATTATCCTCAATGTAATTATAATAGACACTACAGGTTCCCATGCTTTTCGGAAACCGAGCATGCCACTTTTTGCTTGCTAACAGCATTAAACTGGTAGTGTAAAGCCCATCTTTTTGGTGGGGGCCTTTGTTTCAGTCTCCAGTTGAGTGTTTGTCTCCTCCCTGATAATGTCATTAAAGGGAGAGTGAGGGGATTGGCTGAGAGACAGGCAAACTCTAGTTGCCAGTGGAAACATCTAATACAATAAATATCCAGCAATGGATATCCCTTTGTTGGTGGTATACATTGTGTCTGAAAATGTTGCAGCTACCTACTAGACAAAGCCACCTCACCGCATTGACCTTATAGTGAGTAGTTGAGTGGGTACCACCAGCAACCGAGTCTGAACTTTAACAACAAATTTAATACTGAATACTGCTTTTTTGTAAACCATTGAATATTAATTTTAATGACCAATTCCTAATTAAGCTACAGGGGTCTTTTAAAAGATTAATATATATAGTAAGCAAAGGAGGAGGAGTTTCCAAAACCACCTATTGAAGCATTCCATGGGGAGGAATTCAAGTCTGCTCCACTCACTGATCAAACAACTACTCCGATGACTCCCATTGGCAATGAGCCGCAGGGTCATCTTTTCAAGTGCACATTGCAAGAAAATCCAACAGAAACAAATAAGATACCAGGGGAATAATACAAGAGACATCTCAGTCCTCACCAACTGTGCAGAAAGGACACTGGAAAATTCACTGTTCATGGCGTATGGAAGTGCCGTCTGTGCTCTTGATCCGTACGTGGTCTGAAATCTTTTCTTAATTTCATTTAAGAAATTAAAGGCTCTGGACCGTTCAAAATCCTGCAAGACAGATAGGTATATTAAAACATAAATTGAGCTTTTTTGGAACATAGATATAGACATCAAACATGCAAGATCTTCAAGTAGCAATAACCATATTGCACACTATGGACTAAACACCAAATCACCTTTTGTATGGATACATTTGACCATGTTTTCAATCAATATCAATTTCTGGTCAACCCCTTGATAAATATATCAGCACCAATGAGATTTAGAACAGAGAGGAAAGGCTGGTCCTGGGCATTGGCAAGTGTAGGGACACTGTAAAGGTCCCAGTTACTGTAGAAATAAGCAGTACGTATATCAAAAGACACACATGGTTGATGTAAAAGAAAATTTGAGTGGAAGTGTTTGATAACTGAGCTTGAAAGTAAGGAATTTAAATATATACATAAGAATAAAAAGATCAGAATAAAAAAGGTTGGGCAATTTGATCATGAAGGCATTGCATACCCTTTGATTCAAAATGATCAGCGTGCCATATTAGCATCTCAGTAATGTGGACATATCCATCAGACTTATATCAGTGGATGCAAATAGAAAACTTTGGATTAAAGAGGGAGGACCTAACAATAGTGCCATTTCAAAAAGATGTAGGATTCAGGGAAAAAAGACAAGGTGAATTCTCGATTACTAAGAATTATAAGTGGTGGTTGAAGTTAACTGCATCCCTTGTGTTAATTCCTCTTCCTAGTCCAAAAACGCCTTTGTCATCTCTGTCTAAGATAGTGGATTCAAATCTACTTAGGTTTCTAGTCAAAAAATGTATAGTGCACCTCAGAGATCTCTATAGTCAGAATAGATTGATGAACTTTCAAGAACGAAGTCGTAAATTTGTGATCCCGGTATACTACTGGTAAGAATTGAATAAATGACGTAATGCGCTGATCTCCTCCCCCTTTCATCTAGAAGAGGATAGAATGCTAACTGGCTTTGAGAAATGGATAACTTCTGGCGATAGACGTCATCTAGTATCTAGGTGCTATAACATTTTTCAAAAAGGGTTTCCAAGATGGGAAGCCATATATTTGGAGATTGTGGGAGAGAGAGATTGGCTCTTCATGGCCACTAGAAACATGGCACTAAGCTTTTTCAAGGACTACTAAAGTTATTAAAAATGTCTCCTATAGAGAGACATACTTTAAAATTGTTAATAGATGGCATATTACCCCGTTAAAATTAGGACAGATCTTTAAAAATGAGGAGCAAAAACTTTGCTGGAGAGGCTGTAAGCATAAGGGGTCCCACATACATATGTGGTGGCAATGTCCCTACATCCAAAAATTTCGGTTAGAATGTTTTGTCCATTTATCAGAAATTTGTAACTGTAGGATGATTCCAAAACCGGAATTAATTATACTACATATTTTTCAAAGTCAATTGGCTTCGGAGGTTAAAGCTATGGTGATCCAATGTCTCATGGTAGCCAAAAATAGAATAGTCTCTAGGTGGAAAAGTGGGGAAATACCTTCTTGGTTTGAGAAAATCACAAAAAAAACACTTATTGGAAATAAATTCCACAGAAGCAGGGATAGGCCCTCCTGCATCCTCTAACTGGTCTTTATGGAAATGTTTTTTTTTAACAAAGCAAGGATCATGGAAATTGAGGAAGTAACATGCAGCCTGGTAGTGAAGCTTAGCTCCCCCCACCCCCAGACTGGGTGGACTTTTAATTTGTTATATATGTTTGTAGGTTTATTTTCTATTGTCTTATTTGTCAGGTGTTAGTTGATTATCTAAGGATGGGATAATAAGTATCGGTTCGGATTAACTGAATTTGAACTCGATCGACAACATGATAATGTAATGAACTCTAGTTGTGAATAGTATCATAAAAGGAAGATTTAGTAAAAGAAGGTGTTTGGCTCAAAAAATATCTGTAATATACCTGGATGTATGTCTTCTTTGTCTACCTTTGTATGAAAACAAATAAAAAAAAAGAAAGGAAGGAATTTCTCCCACCAAAAAATACATTTTATGAGGCTGATAAAAATATAACTTTACTACTTTTTATTAACTTACTTGGGAAAAACGCATATTTTGTGAAGTTTGTAACAAATTAACAGAAAAGTAATTTTAGATAAAAATATTTTTTTTTTTATAGAGATACTGTTTGTATCAGAAGGAGACCACATTAATATAGTCAACACTTCCTGCAGGCTTGGAGACTGAGAGGACATGTTCTACTAAGGGAGAAAGGGAGGGAGGGTGAGGGAGATTTGTTGACTCATTGGTATATTCGGATAAGATTTTAATACAAGACCACTACACCCTCCCTCTCAGTGGAGGATGCTTGGAAGTATGTTTGCAAGAATTGCTTGTTCTTAACCTTGTGTCTTGAAAATGAAGCATGACTATTATGGAAGCTTCCATCAACTATAAAGATAGCTAAATTTTCTCTGAAAATGCTTTTTTGCCCATGGTTTACTTCACAAATGTGATGTTTTCCCTGAACTACGAGAATTCTTTAATCAGTCAATCACTCAACCACTTCCTGCAGTGCAGTACTTACATCATCGGTGATGCACAGGTAGATGATCCTGTCCTGGCACACATAATGGAACAAGTAGCTGTGGAAAAGGGGAAATGTAGATTAGGGGGGCTGATTCTATAGTACTGAAAGAGCCAACACTTGGAATATAGAACAATAAAGTGACTCTGCAAAGGTCCCACTTACTGCAGAAACCGAAAAATACACACATAAATAAATATAATTGCAATCAGAGTGGAAATATTAGATAATTTACCTTGAATGTTGGATATTTTAAGCATGAAGTACATACAATCTCATCTCACTCTCTTAATGACTTGATTAATTATCTATTACAGTAAAGGGCTATAAACCATAAGATCATGCCCAGATGAATAAATAATATTAGATCCAGAGTTATTTAAGTGTTAAAGTCTGATCAAGGTTAATTACCTAACAGTGACAAATAGGGATTTTTAGCTTAAAAACTTTAATATTATTATTATCGTTTATTTGTAACGCGCCAACATATTCCGTAGCGCTGTACATAAGTTAAGTTACAGGCAATAAAGAGATGGCTGAGAACATTTCTTCCTCCTCTTGCCCTGGCCCCTTGATTATCTGAAAATTGGAGGAAGTCTTAGGAAATGACTGTAAAATCAAAATTGATTGTTATCATGATTTTGAATGCATAACCATCTTAGCAAACACAAGAAACGGATTTAATGATCACCCAAAAATACTTCCTCCCTATTGTTTTTGTGTTACTTTTAGGATAATCGTCTAATCTTCAGAACATTAACTCTGGAAATATTTAAACATGCTCTTTTAAAAACCAAGTGACATTCCAGGAATTCGGAGGTCCTTGAAATAAAGATACCCTAAAAAAAAAGGTTGCAAAATACAACAAATAATTATCAAATTAACAGTGTACCTTTAAATGGTGCATGTCAAACCAAGGAATAATCCTGACCATAGTCTGGTTTCTTATTACAATATTTATGTACAATATACCGTACATACTACTAATTCACCTACTGCTGGAGCTCAATGGGCTCAAGTTATGTGCCAATGGTTCCCATGCACATGATGACATTATAGGGAACAACACAGTGCACAGATACTGTCTAGTTGTTCTGAGTGGCCGGGGTCTCTTAATGAGACTCATATTCTACAGGAGGGTCATCAGAGATAGCCACTGGACCAACAGACAAATTATTACAGGTAGACGAGCCCAATAATAAAATGTACAAAAATAAATAAAAATACTAAACTAGTACGAGACCACTTTTCAGCATTATCTTCACTTATATACATAAGTATGTTGTGGACATATAGACATAAACATGGTGATCCGGCAAACATCCTGTATTTATTTGACCATTTGGTCTATTGAGCTATTGTAACATGTATGAGGGATGTGGGGCTCAAAGAAAACTGGATAGCCCTCTACACATAGTAAGATGCTCACATAAAGTAGGGAAGGCTTATCTTTCCAATAAAGGAACGTACACCTCTACAGCCATTATATAGTTAGTTACTAGTCCACTGATAGTGTTAGTACTAATTGAGATTTTAGAGGTGTTAAAAGACCCACATCACTGACGTGAAAGAAAAGAGGATCTTCTTATCAATAGGTGGTCACACGTGTCAGTGAGCAGCATATAATGATGGCATTTATAGGGAGACTGGTGCTCTAAAAGAGAGGCTTTATCCACTGGAAGTAAAAAAGGAAGTCACTTGTACCACTGGAAGAGGAATTTAGAATAGAGATCCCCTCTTTCAAAGGAGGGGCCTGACCAACATATATGTAGGTAATTGCCACTATCACAAAATATGGCATATGAGAGGGGCTACAGCATTACTTGTTATGGGCATGGGGTTTATATCAATACTTTTATGTCCTAAAACAATTCTAATTCAGTTTTATTTGGACGGCATACACGTTAATACAATGTAAAGCAAGTTGGTTTTTGTTTGTGAAGTAAATATGGCGCACAAACCAGAGAGCCTATTTTTGAATGATATCCACTTAAATGGCTTATAGTTATAAAACATGAAACTGCAGTGATTATCAATTGATGATAGACTCACAACAATGCTTTGGTCACACTATATCAAAGGCCTGCTCATGCATCTTCCTTAATCACCTTAAATAATCCAATTAAAGTATTTTAGAAATAAAACATCACCTTCATCACATTACTCAGCCACTTTCTATAGATCGCTTTTTAAAATTATTTTGTATTACTCCCGATTTATATTTTTAGTATATGTCAGTTTTTGAGGATAGATGGAGTGAAATGGAATTCATCAATAGTGTTCTACACGAAACCAAACCATGAAAACTTTTTGAATATTTAAAGTTGACGCATGTTTCATTGTTATATACAACCCACTTAATCTTCCAACTATCACTTCTCACTGTTTGACTCTGCAGGTCCTGAAAGGACTAAAAATGACAAACTCCCTGTAAACTGCAATACACTATCTGCAAAAGGCATAAGCTTGTAAGGAAGACATGTTTAAAATGGGCTATGGATTGAAGAGCGAGGAATTTGGGGGCACATTTGCAGTCCGAGCTCAGCTTCCCAGAATGCAGTGTAATAACAGTCTTTCTCGGAATTCTGAGCTGGAAACAGGTTTTTTTTACTTGTTTTAGACATTCAGATGTGAACACAGATGTACTTTTTATTTACTGTACCACTGTACGGTGGATGGCTTCTATCGCTCTCTTGCCCACCATATATTAAATGATTGCTGTGGTGAACTAATTATATATATATTTTGTATTGCAGTGAATAGAGTATTGCAGTGAATAGTGATACCTTTTTTATTGGACAAACATATTCATAATAAAGCGGCAATCTTTCGAGAGATAATGCCTCTCTTTATCAAGTCAAAAAGCGATACGTTAGTATGAACTAAAAACAGCAAACAGAAAGAGATGAAATTTTTTTTTGGGGGAAAAACAAGAAAGACAAAATTCATTGCCCAGAGTTAAGTGAGAAACAGACCAGCGTTGTGAATAATGTCCTGATACGTCAGTAAGTAAGTCTATAGATCGGATTGTAGATAAGAACACAGCAGAGTAACATAAAGAGCAATTTCAGCATAGCATGTAGCTTACAAAAACAGTAATAGAAGGGGGGGAGGTAGGTGGAATGTGTGAGCTATAAGACATTAAGATAGTGGTCCAGAAAGCCTAAGTCGATGTTGATGCCCAAATGCTTTGTATTAAAAAATTGTATCATTTCTAATTCAAAAGTTTTCCGCTGTTGGATAGTTCTGAAATTCCCTCTGAGTACTTTTATTTTGAGGTTCTGGATGGAGTGATTCACCTGGGTGAAATGGTGTCCAACTGGGAGTACAGTAACTTCCCCAACCCCCCCCCCCCCCCATTCTTGCATTTAGGCAGCCACCACATTTAAGACAAACATTGGTGAATAGAAGATTGCCAAATGAGCAGCATAACAGAGAAGATGGCACCAAACTCTGCAATAAAAGTCGCTGCAAACTATGGTAACACATCTGCAAAGAGGATACAGCCACGCACACCAACAAGACCCACAACATCAGAGGCTCATATTCATGTACATCATCCAATGTAGTGTACATGATACAATGTACTGTATGTGAAAGGGGGTGCTACATTGGGGAAACCAGCCAGAAACTACACATGCAAATGAACCTCCACTGAAGCTCCATCAAAAAGCACCATGAAGACAGCTATTGTACTCCAGTTGGACACCATTTCACCCAGGTGAATCACTCCATCCAGAACCTCAAAATAAAAGTACTCAGAGGGAATTTCAGAACTATCCAACAGCAGAAAACTTTTGAATTAAAAATTATTACATTTTTTTAATACAAAGGGTATGGGCTTTAACATCGACTTAGGCTTTTCTGGCCCACTATCTTACTGTCTTATAAATCACACATTCCACATACCTCCCCCCTTTCTATTACTGATTTTGTAAGCTACATGCTATGCTGTAATGTATTGCTCTTTATGTTACTCTGCTGTGTTCTTATCTACAACCTGATCTATAGACTTACTTACTGACCTATCAGGACATGAATTTAGTTTTTCTTGTTTTTCCATTTTTTTTCCCCATCTCTTTCTGTTTACTGTTTTTAGTTCATGTATCGCTTTTTGACTTGATAAAGAGAGGCATTATCTCTCGAAAGCTCGTCGATATATTATGAATACGTTTGTCCAATAAAAAATGTATTACTATTCACTGCAATGCTATGATTATTCAAATGGATTACTGGACATTCACTGCTACCTTATATATATATATAAAATCTTGTTCTTTAGGTTTTCTCAGACATAGTAAAAAACTGAAATATATTACTCTTGTGAAGACAGTATATAACTACTTAACGTTTTTTTAAATTTTGGAAGTTTGTCTCTTCCCCCCCATGTTTCTCACCCCTGTGTCTCTTTCCCCCCCTCTCTCTCTCCCCTGTGTCTCTTTCCCCCTCTCTCTCTCCGGTGTCTCTTCCCCCCATGTTTCTCACCCCTGTGTCTCTTCCCCCCCATGTTTCTCACCCCTGTGTCTCCCCCCCCCCCCCCCCCCGCACCCCTGTGTCTCTTTTTCCCCCACTTCCTCCCCGTGCTTCTTTTGCCATTTACGGGTGTGAAAATATTTACATGCTTGGGGAAACTGATCGATTTCCCCAAGCCCACAAAATGTTCCTGAGTTACGGCCTTGGAAAAAAGTTAAGTTTTTAACATCATTTTTTTCAAGCCCATAACTCGGAAGCTGTTAGGAGGCCGCCAATTGAATATCAAATTAGCTTTCAATCTCACTTAGGGGGAGACAGGGAGCCCATAAGGGAGTGTGCAAGCTAATTTCCTATCCGGAGGCCGCAAAAAGATGCAAATTAAATAGCAAATTAGTTTTCCACTCACTTACGGGCTTTCGGGTGCAATTTGCGAGCGTCACTGACAAATCACAATTCGCCATTTATTGCGCATGTGCAAGCGCACAATATGCGAGCCTGGCAATGAGCGCCTTTTGCACTTATCATCTGGGTCGCAAATGCGGGCTTGCACATGCGCTGTGCGCATGCCCTCAACTTTACCGACAAATTGTAATTACGACTTATTACGACTATTAATTTATGATCCTTTCAGGATTTCCGAGCTCAAGTGATGCAGCTGAACTACAGATAGCGGCCAAAGTAAGCAGTCTGAAGGCTTTAAAAGCTAACATTGCAGAATTTCAAGAACAATTAAAACAGTGGGAAAAAAACATCAAATATTTTACAGATTCCCAACTTAATTTTGACTGCTCCACATGATGGTGTAGAACAGTATCCATGAGTTCAGAGTCCATTTCAGAACTGGAGTTGTATATGTCTGGATTGTTCTGTTTGGCTGAGAGCCACACTCCTCCGATCATGGATGGGTCCACTGCTTGTTAATAATAATAATAATATTCTAATTTAATAGAACTTACTTTCCGTGGGAGTATGTGAGCTTGTTGTTCTCAGACGGGATCTTGGCAAGGATCTGCTCGGTGACCTCCAGAAAGTTCCCACCACACCAAGCGTGCTTTGCGAGGATGGTGGTGCCCCTGGCAACTACTGCAAAGAGGATAGCCATATCTGCCCTGCGGATAAACACAATATTACACGTTACATTAAAAGCATTTAGGTAATTCACCTTCTGTGTAGAGAATCTGCTTTGTGTATAAAAACTGCCCCGGCCCCTCTATTATGTGATTATATAAAAAGCTTGCCCTTCTTTTATGTTATATATTTAAAATTACAGTGGACCCTCAGTATTATACTACCTCCAATCTCATTGATTTTGGTATTCGACACATCTGTGTGAGACAACAACAACAAAAACAACTTGGTACTCGTCGTGCTTGCTAAAACCAATTTACATTACTCCTTATGGGTGTTTGGTATTCGTTGTTCCTTCTGGAACCAATTAATGACAAGTACCAAAGGTCCACTGTGATTATTTTACCATATAACGCATGTATAGTCCCATAGTATGTCTTATCAAATAAAAAAATAAAAAAAGAGTTGTTATATACAATTTACTTTACATTACCAGTGTGCCACTCAAATTTAATGAAATCCTACTATTTTGAAGAATGAAAACATTTATCATATAATAAAATACAATCTCTAACTTTGAATATTATTATTATGCCTTATTTGTAACGCGCCAGCATATTCTGCGGCGCTAATGGCTACACAGGAAGTTTCTATCTGTAAAATGGGAGCGTAGCATCAAACAATCCCATTTCATTTAATAGAAGGAACAAAACTAAGTACAAAACTGCCTGAGAAGGTAAAAGAGAGAATCGCCTGAAAAGAAAGTGAAGCCTTCAGTAAAAAAAGTAGACTCATATAAAAGCTAAAAATGTAAATATAGTGTTTATTTTTTAAATAATTTTGCCCATTATCTAGCTTAGTTATTGAAAATACCATACTGGAAAGAAAAAAAGTTTCCCAAGACTCAATGAAGCGTGTTTCCCTTCCCACTGCTAAAGCCAGTAAACAAAAAATACAATGGCGGCTCCCTGCATAAAAGAAAAGTCGAAAAAATAGAGGTAATATTTATATAATTATAGTTCTAAAACTGTTTCTCATTATAAAATATAATTAGTTAAAATGGTCTTGCGTAAATATGGATCTTTTAATTTTATATGTGGATAAAAAATGGGCACAAATCCTAATATTCTTAAAAAAAAAAAAGCCAGTTTAAAAACTTTGAAGGTAAAATGTATGAAATGCAGTCTGGTAATGGTATGAATTATACTGCAGCATTGGTATATTATTGCAGTGTTTTAACAACCATTGCTTCTTAAAACTCACTATATGTTTGGAACGGACTCAGCGCCTTTGTACAAATCCTGATTGGTTCTACACAATTTAGGATAATCTCTCAAAATAGGGAAAGTTGGAAGAATCCATGAAAGCTAACGCTGCAAAATGAAGTTATTTCCTTTTTAAATTTGTGATCCCTTATTTTTTTAAATGAAATGAAGTTGTATGATAGAAGACATGTTTGCTTGGCATGCTTGTCTGTGATATAGATAAAGCAGGGACATATGAAGCTGCAAGGCCTCCATACTATTGAATTAAATAATATTTAAAGACCATATTGAAGCAACCACTGTATTTCTCCATTTAAAATGTACTCAGTTGAAGAACCACACTAAAAGGACCTTTCCTGTTATCTGCGCAATACACTGCAGCCTGCTCCAGTTCCTCTCACTTTGTTTTTACAGTTAGGGTTTGAGTTTAGGAGTTAAGGTTGGGGGTGTAGGTTAGGGTAGGGTTCAGGTGTAGGTTAGGATAGGGTTCAGGTGTAGGTTAGGATAGGGTTCAGGTGTAGGTTAGGATAGGGTTCAGGTGAAGGGTAGGTTAGGGTTCAGATGTAGGTTAGGATAGGGTTCAGGTGAAGGGTAGGTTAGGGTTCAGGTGTAGGGTAGGTTAGGATTCAGGGGTAGGGTAGGGTTCAGGTGTAGGGTAGGATAGGGTTCAGGTGTAGGGTAGGGTTCAGGTGTAGGGTAGGGTAGGGTTCAGGTGTAGGGTAGGGTAGGGTTCAGGTGTAGGGTAGGGTAGGGTTCAGGTGTAGGGTAGGGTAGGGTTCAGGTGTAGGGTAGGGTAGGGTTCAGGTGTAGGGTAGGGTAGGGTTCAGGTGTAGGGTAGGGTAGGGTTCAGGTGTAGGGTAGGGTAGGGTTCAGGTGTAGGGTAGGGTAGGGTTCAGGTGTAGGGTAGGGTAGGGTTCAGGTGTGGTGTAGGTTAGAGTTAAGGTGTAGGTTAGAGTTAAGGTGTAGGTTAGAGTTAAGGTGTAGGTTAGAGTTAAGGTGTAGGCTAGAGTTAAGGTGTAGGCTAGAGTTAAGGTGTAGGTTAGAGTTAAGGTGTAGGTTAGAGTTAAGGCTAGGGTTGTGGAGGATAACAGGTTCTACATACTAAAAGAGCTGTGTGCACAGTGCGGGCAGGTGGTGCGCCGGTGTGTGATGGGTAGATAACAGGAAAGATCCCACTAAAATAGAGAAAATATATTTAGAGTTTTAAAAATCATTGACTAATCAAATTTATTACCATTTATATGTAATTATGCTGTTGTGCAGCATACCATTTTTTTTTTTTAGACCAGCTGCACGTGTGTGTGCCATGCAGAGGAAGCATCTTTTTGCATAGTAGAAATATGACAACTGCCAGTGTGTAATGCAAAGCTCATTCGTTGCAGGGAGGCACCCTTATCAGAAAATAGATGTGATTAGCGCAGAAAAGAAAATGGAACACCACAGTAAAGAATACTTAAATTTAAAAGTTGCAAATATAAACATTATGATTTTTAATTTCAATGTCTTAAAGCAAGTTATAGAAAAGTAATCTGTCCACAGCCCTTTAAGGGATAATCGCATTTTAAATGGTCTTCGCTTACCACAAAAGATATTAATTATACAGCTGTAAGTTTTAATTAGTCCCTCTATAAACGAGGAGCCTCTTAGATGCTTATTAGTTTCAGCAGTAAATGACTATTTTGCTGGTTACTTCACGCCCTGTTAAATGTTCATGTGTATGAGAAAGGCTGAGACGCTGTGATCAGACACGTAATTTACTGTAATGTAGTACGGTGGTATTATCGGAGATTTACACCCACAGCACGCTGTAAGATGGGCGTAATTTGGTACATTATTTTAGGATTCGCTCACAGTTCTGAGACACCGCATTAAGTAATCAAATCTTTTTCTTCTAGGTCTCCTGTTCTATAAATCTAATGTTCATATGGCAGCATTACCTGCCAGCCTATTAATAACCCTCTTATGTATCATTATTATATCTTAAAGGTATATCCAGGTTTCCCTGTTTTTTCCTTTCTCTAATCTAACACCTGCTGCTTATATCAGGCACACACATTACATTGAGTCATTCTATACACATACAGTTTTATTGTATTTAAAAATAAAACTTGTTTTCCACACCCCCTGAGCTGCTTACATAGGCACCTGGTACCTACCAATAGAAACACTGCATTTGGGTATGGATTTTAACCCTATCCTAACCATCAACCCAGCAGCAGCTCAATGCAAAGATCTACAGATCAGTGTCTGACTCCTGCTGATTCCTGCTGCAGAGGACTACACATCCCATGATTCCTTCCTGCACAAACTGCCATCACAGATTGCTACAATGTACTAAAGTGTATTAGCTGCCTGTGATTGGCCAAAATGAATTATGAATTTTATGCTAATTTTGGATATGCAGGGGTGTTAACTCTGGAGAGCAACTACCTGCAAACTAAAGAGATTTAGAAAACATCAGGGTGAGTTTGTTAATGTTTATTTGGGGATTTTTTTGCAATGGCACAATTTCAAACTATAAATAACAACAAGCACGTTATAATTTGAATGTTACATTACCTACAGTAAACTTTGACATGTCAATCAACCATTCTGATCCACCCAGTAAGGACAAAACTGATATATTTTGCTAAGATCATTGCCAATTACTGCTAAATTATCCTCTGGGGATTTGAATCTTTTGTCTTCTGTATAGCCATGTGAACATGCTGGGCATGCTCTTACCATGCTGTGTAACTAGGCTGATTAAATACATTACTGTGGTCTAAGCATGCCCAGCCTTTTAGTCAGAGGGGGTAAATAGGAATTATTATCATTTCATATTCCAGTTAAGAGGAAATGTCTATATGTCCTTATTTGCTACATCATAAATGCTGATTGACAGGTAAACATGTCAAACTTCAATGTTAGTTTACTACAGGAAAAAGCAAAATAATAAAGTACTTTTTATCACTTATAATTCAGATTCCACTATATTTGGATCTGGCACCTATGGCACTTATTTTTAAAAACATTTAATTTGTATTCCATAAGACTCCATTTACAGCTCTGATCAAGCACTACAGTCCTCCTTTGTTGCTGTGTTATTCTAGTAAAGGGGTGAGCAAGTTCGGTCCTGGAGGGCCACACACAGGCCTGGATTTGAGGATATCCCTGCTGCGTAGAGGCAATGCTATCACCAGAATCATCCTTAAATAAAGGAAATCCTCAAATGCAGGCCTGTGTGTGTCTCTCCAGGACCAAATTCCTTTTTTTTTTAAAACTAAATTATGGTATGAGTTACTGCACACTGGTCCTCCAGCCTCTGTGAGTGAGCCAGAAGCTGTGTGAACCCCAAACATGTACACAGAAGCCTCAAAGATTGACTCAACAGCAAAGGAGTAATGTAGTGCTTGATCAGAGCTGCAAATTAATAAAAATAAAACATTTACAAAATTATTAATATAATTTTTTTTCGTAACATGCTCAATTCTCAGTCCTTGCCTACACCGGTAGTACGCCTTTTATAAAACCCTTCACACAGTGATCCTTTAACTAAAATGAGACCATTTTAATCAAAGCAATGCGACATGTATTCTTCTCTACCTGTAATAATGCCACCATACAGCCACCTGACTGGCATGGTACAGTAGCACAGTTTAGATGCTCTCTCCCTCAACCCATAAGTATTGGCAATAGCATGAAAAGGACATGTATCGCCCTATATCCCAATCGCTTCCTCCTTGTACTAAACACAAGTCATTTCTACACTTTTGCCTCATTCTGTTCTACCAGGGAGTTATAACTACCGTGGTGTGTCGTACATTGACTTGGACACAACATACAATATATAGAGACTAATACGAGTCAGTACACATACAACAAACAGAACTAATTCAAAATTGCTGTATATATAGGATTATGGAGAAGGAACTGGCAACCCACTCCAGTATCTTTGCCAAGAAAACCATATGGATTAGCACAACCGATAACACAGATAGCTGTGACTGGCGTGCTGCAGTGCATATGGTCACCTAGAATCAGACATGACTGAAAAACTAAGCACAATATTATGGTGCTCCCCTGACTGCTATGTTCCTACTCGACTCATTTTTTTGAAAGAGGGCCCTATCATTCTACACATGAGTAGACTGGTGCCATGTTTTTAAACAGAGAGTGATGGGTATTCAAGAGCCCTCAATGTCCATATAATGCGAATGTTATCTGGGGGCTGCCATTGCAACTATGTGATAACTTGAAAGAGTGGCCACTGGTTCAAAAAAGGGGCTCCACATCTATATTAGTATTACTTGAATGGAGATATATAGGGTCTCTTTTTAGAGCCCCATCCCCCTTATGGCAATATTGGCTAGTGGTGGTCAAATAGGGGTTCAAACTCGCCATAAATGCTACTGGGGTCAAAAAACTGGCATATTTATTGACCTCTCATAACTATGAGCCCACTCTTTTGAAAAAGTAGACCCTTCTTTAAAATAAAGGTCTCATTGCCATCTTGGTTTGGGTGGAAGGGCAGCAAGGGGCTCCTTAAGAGCTCCAGGTACCAATAAATTAAGATGTGTGAAAGTGATTTCCAGGTTTACGGCAATCTCTTTCCCTACATATACACATCTGACTGGGAGACGTCCACTGCACCCCAATTATTGTCAGCATCCAAGAAGTTATAACAGGGGATAACAAACTTACAGGCGGACCAGCGAGGAGCTAGGCCGCTCTGTCCGGCGGACGACAGCGAGGAGCTAGGCCGCTCTGTCCGGCGGACGACAGCGAGGAGCTAGGCCGCTCTGTCCGGCGGACGACAGCGAGGAGCTAGGCCGCTCTGTCCGGCGGACGACAGCGAGGAGCTAGGCCGCTCTCTCCGGCGGACGACAGCGAGGAGCTAGGTAGACCAGCGAGGAGCTAGGCAGCTCTCTCCGGCGGACGACAGCGAGGAGCTAGACAGACCAGCGAGGAGCTAGGCAGCTCTCTCCGGCAGACCAGCGAGGAGCTAGGCAGCTCTCTCCGGCAGACCAGCGAGGAGCTAGGCAGCTCTCTCCGGCAGACCAGCGAGGAGCTAGGCAGCTCTCTCCGGCAGACCAGCGAGGAGCTAGGCAGCTCTCTCCGGCAGACCAGCGAGGAGCTAGGATGATCTCCCACTTGATGAAACAGAATAACACAAACAAAAATGGCTGCTCACATAACAGTTTAATTGCATATAATAGTAAAGAAAATATGTTTGCCCCTCATTAGTATATTTCTGTTAAATGAGCACATTTTAACTATGGGAGTACAGTGGTTCTGTATGGTAGACAATTGGATTTTATTCTCCCTAATGTTGCATGTAGCCTTGTGCCGTGACCTTAGCGCGCCTTCAGAACCCCCACGACAGATGCACTCCTGACATATGCACGCTCGACAACTGCGCGCCGGACTGAAGGTAAGGTGGGCTTAGGGGTGTTAGGGTTAGGCTTAGAAGTTAAAGAGTTAGGGTTAGGCTTATGTGTCTTCGAGTTAGGCTTAGAGGGGTTCAGAGCGTTAGGGTATACACATATTCTAACCTTGCACTCTTAACGGCGCACATTTGTCAATGCTTTTTCCACAGGACGCTGTTGTTGGCGCGCAATTCTTGTGCACGCAAAGGTCGGAGTGCCATGTAGCCTAGTTACAACAGATTACAGTTTCACTGCAACACTAAGACAGTTATTGCACAACCTGCTGCTTCTACATTCTCTGATCCTTACAGTTCTGCTTCTTAAGCTATACTAGAGCGGCTCTTTAATGTGAGATTGCATTAAAGGAGCAAAATATTACAGAACAGTCCCAAAGACAGACCATTACATGGAATGTAGCAAAATGCAATTAATGAAATAACACCAACAAAATATTAGGGACAGATCCTCATTCATAGGAAAAAAAATCCGATAAAAAATTTAATTTTAATTCAAAAGTTCCTTTACATTGAGCTAGGTAAGTGAAGTGTATATTATCCAACTACCTATATCTATTTAATTTTTGTCCATGATGAGACATACAAATGTATTGCTATCTAGTTATGTATGTATGTTTATATATATATATATATATATATATATCACATATAATAGTTCTCAAACTACAAGACTACGTGGTCACGCTTTGCATGGTGCGTACGAGTTAGGCGAGGAGAGCCGTTAACGCGGAGCCAGGACGTCTGGGAGTGAGGTGGAACGGGAATTTAAGTCGATTTTTAGGCACTCGAAAATGGCCTAAGCAAGAAAACACATGTCCGCCCGAAAAAATTAAAACAAGGCTTCACGACCCAGGAAAAAAAAAAAAAAAAAACATTGCCAACCGCGTAGCACTTTCACACAGGAACGTACAATGGACAAAATACAATATCACACAGTAAAAAATAAATAAATCAGAGATACGAAAAATATTAAATTAACGGTCAAACCGTGAAAACAAAAACCCCCCCACAAAAACACAGAAATTAAACATAACAATACAACAAAAACATCACACACAACACGGGGGAACAGCCAGGACATCTGGGAGTGAGGTGCAACGCGAATTTAAGCAGGTTTGGACGAGTTTCGACACTCGAAAAGCACCTAAAAATGGCGGCCCAAAAAAATGAAAACGAGTCTACATGACCCCGGACCGCGCAAAACAATGCCAAGCGCGTAGCACTTTCACACAGGAACGTACAAGCTACCAAATACACTATTACAAATGATGGGAAATGCTTGTGAGCCACGGAACACATAAACAACATTACGAATCTACAATGGCGCTTTACACAACTAAACCAACGTTTTGCCCGCGCGCACGCAGCCTATTTCTAATGCACAGTTGGGACATTCATTACACTTTATCATCAGGGCACCAACACTCAAACTGTACATTGTATGCTGCCGGAAAATACAAACAGATTGTTAGCTCTTCAGGATATTGATGGCTGGATATATTAATTACAAATAGGTAAAATATATTAATTTATTCAGTAACTAATGCATTCATTATTAGTTAACTAAATATAGATAAATATATATCTCTCTTTGTGCCGAGTGACGAAGGTGCTCAGATGAGCAAAACTACACGAGAGGAGAGGCTCGCAATGAGCGCCGAAGGTCCTCAGAGTACAAAAAGCTTTACATTGTGTGTCAAACAGCATTCCCATGGCTTCAAATTTGATTGCCCCGTCATTTTTGATGGGCAACTTGCTAATTTGTATGCATGTATGTATGTATGTGTGTGTATATATATATATATATATATATATATATATATATATATATATATATATATATATATATATATATATATATATATATATATATATATACATATACACACACACATACATACACACACACACACATATACACAGTATATATCGCTAGATAACAAAACAATACACTTGTGTATACATTTTTTATGTCTCAATTTGGACAAAAATTATATATAACAAAACAATACACTTGTGTATACATTTTTTATGTCTCAATTTGGACAAAAATTATATATATATAATTTTTGTCCAAATTGAGACATAAAAAATGTATACACAAGTGTATTGTTTTGTTATCTAGCGATATATACTGTGTGTGTGTGTATATATATATATATATATATATATATATATATATATATATATATATATATAAATAAAATAGTTAGATAACAAAACATCTACACTAGTGTGTAGATTTGTGTGTCTCAATTCGGCTCAAAATCATAGGGATTTTAGTTAGATTTTGGGGCTAGTCAAGCCTTCCAAAAAGGAGGAATCCCTTTGGGGATCATATAATTCCTTATTACTCCCCTTTAATACAGGAGAATCCCATTTATGTTAACATGGTCTTTTGGGAGGTTTCCCTATTTTAGTATTTTTTTCGACCTTAATAATGTTTTTTCCAACATTTTCTAGCACATTGATTTGGTGTTAAGGAAAATATGATGGTTACATTTTTGTGAGGTATTATAGCACAAAGACACAAAGTGATATCATCTCTGTAAATCTGGAATTCCTGACAGGTGGTCTCAGGGCATATGAGGCCCTTATAACTCTCTTCGGCCTCTTTGAAGCATTAACCCTTTCTGCCTCAAGCTATCAGACTGGTTATTACTGTATTCCCAGTTTGCTTATCTGGTTATTCTTGATAAACAGTAGATCACATACATTACAGTGGGGACTCTAGACCTTTGCTAATGCACTACAGCAGATTTTCTACTTAGTCAACTTTCCTCTGACCACCATCAAAAACCTTGACATATATTACACCCCCTGAACACGTGTGTGCACATACTACAGAACAAATCCCAAACTCATTACACAGTACCCCACGCCAATGCATCATTACAAACCTTACAGGGACATGGAACACTTGTATGTGTTAAACATTACTATACTAAAAAAAGCATTAAACGTGGTGAATTAAATGTAAAAAAGGGCTTTAACAACTGAGCTTTATAACCGCAAATTAATAAATGAGTCCATTTGATACTAAAGTGAATCATTTTGAAGATAATCAGCATGGTTTTGCTGTGTACATATGCAAATGAGCTGCTCCAAATATTAATTAGCTGTTTTGACATACATGCTAATTAGGATTACAGCGTACTTTTCTGCCTCTGCAAAAAACAATCCTATCCTAAGCACCCCCATAAAAGCATGTAGAGCCACAAAATAGCTTAAAGGAGCTGCACAATTAATCTTAAATATCTCAGGAATGATTTAGTGTAGCACAAAATAGCTTGTACAATGTATATACAGGTTTTAAGGATTCTGGTATTGAAACTAACTTGTTGTTGGGGTGATAGTGTCCCTTATAATATTCTTATCCTGCAGCATTAATACAGTATAATAAATCAATTAATACCTAATAACATCATAGGCCTAATATATCCACCATGCATTTAATAATGGTGGGCATGAAAACAATAGTGCTTTAATGTATAGAAAACTACACATAAATAAATGGATATTTTGTTCATAGAGATAATTTTGATACTTTTACAGAGCAAAGGCAATAATGCAAAACTGTGCAGGAAAACACCATTTCTAGACATTAAGATGCTCTTAATACAACTTTTTACTGTGCAATGTACCTTTCTGTTCAATACATAAATAAATAACTGTATGCAAATCATGAAATACTATATACTAGTATACAAACTAGTAATACAAATCATAAAGTACTAAGTATCTGTACATATACAGTTTCTGAGAGTAATCTCGCTTCACCTATATATATAATATATCTATATCCAAGGCCGTCTGAAATCTTTCTTGCAGTTTCCTCCCAGTATAATGTAACCAAACACAGGTCGGTCCTGGTTCCTGGTTGTCTGTAAATCGAAATCACATGATTGTAGCTCAGAGAGAAGGAGCGTCCTTTCCTCACCCTCCCACTGTCAGTTAACTTTCCTTTCAATTCTGTGTTAATTGTGCTGCCCCCTCTCTGCACCTCCCCTCAATTATTTTAAAGGGGCACTGAACTCATTAAATCTGCTGTGCGCCAGTGCCTTCCAACACCACTCCCTACCCCCTATGACCCCTAATTCTCTCTCTGCTTCACTGTAATGTACTTTCCTATCTTTCTGTGCCCCCTCTACTAATTCTTTTATTTCTTTTCCTCTTCTCCCCCTTTTGCTCTAGGATCCATTTCCATCACATACACCACTTTGTTGTCCACTGTCTGAATGTGTCTCCTCCACGATATACACTTGTTCTTCCCCAGTGCCACTTATTTATCTCCTCATTCTGAGTCCCTTCTCAGTACATTTCCACTCACTACCCCTCTCTCTTTCACCCATTCTATCCCCATGCTCACTCTCAGTACCTGTGTCTCTGTGCTGTGCTCAGTCTCAGTACCTGTGTCTCTGTGCTGTGCTCAGTCTCAGTACCTGTGTCTCTGTGCTGTGCTCAGTCTCAGTACCTGTGTCTCTGTGCTGTGCTCAGTCTCAGTACCTGTGTCTCTGTGCTGTGCTCAGCCTCAGTACCTGTGTCTCTGTGCTGTGCTCAGCCTCAGTACCTGTGTCTCTGTGCTGTGCTCAGCCTCAGTACCTGTGTCTCTGTGCTGTGCTCAGTCTCAGTACCTGTGTCTCTGTGCTGTGCTCAGTC
The DNA here is from genome assembly GCA_027410445.1 of Discoglossus pictus. Classification (NCBI taxonomy): domain Eukaryota; kingdom Metazoa; phylum Chordata; class Amphibia; order Anura; family Alytidae; genus Discoglossus; species Discoglossus pictus. The sequence continues at coordinate 60,670,713 of CM050168.1, forward strand.
TCAGTACCTGTGTCTCTGTGCTGTACTCAGTCTCAGTACCTGTGTCTCTGTGCTGTGCTCAGTACCTGTGTCTCTGTGCTGTGCTCACTCTCAGTACCTGTGTTGTACTCAGTCTCAGTACCCGTGTCTCTGTGCTGTGCTCACTCTCAGTACCTGTGTTGTACTCAGTCTCAGTACCTGTGTCTCTGTGCTGTGCTCAGTCTCAGTACCTGTGTCTCTGTGCTGTGCTCAGTCTCAGTACCTGTGTCCCTGTGCTGTGCTCAGTCTCAGTACCTGTGTCCCTGTGCTGTGCTCAGTCTCAGTACCTGTGTCCCTGTGCTGTGCTCAGTCTCAGTACCTGTGTCCCTGTGCTGTGCTCAGTCTCAGTACCTGTGTCTCAGTACCTGTGTCTCAGTACCTGTGTCTCAGTACCTGTGTCTCAGTACCTGTGTCTCAGTACCTGTGTCTCAGTACCTGTGTCTCTGTGCTGTGCTCAGTACCTGTGTCTCTGTGCTGTGCTCAGTACCTGTGTCTCTGTGCTGTGTCTCAGTACCTGTGTCTCTGTGCTGTGCTCAGTACCTGTGTCTCTGTGCTGTGCTCAGTCTCGGTACCTGTGTCTCTGTGCTGTGCTCAGTCTCGGTACCTGTGTCTCTGTGCTGTGCTCAGTCTCGGTACCTGTGTCTCTGTGCTGTGCTCAGTCTCGGTACCTGTGTCTCTGTGCTGTGCTCAGTCTCGGTACCTGTGTCTCTGTGCTGTGCTCAGTCTCGGTACCTGTGTCTCTGTGCTGTGCTCAGTCTCGGTACCTGTGTCCCTGTGCTGTGCTCAGTCTCGGTACCTGTGTCCCTGTGCTGTGCTCAGTCTCGGTACCTGTGTCCCTGTGCTGTGCTCAGTCTCGGTACCTGTGTCCCTGTGCTGTGCTCAGTCTCGGTACCTGTGTCCCTGTGCTGTGCTCAGTCTCGGTACCTGTGTCCCTGTGCTGTGCTCAGTCTCGGTACCTGTGTCCCTGTGCTGTGCTCAGTCTCGGTACCTGTGTCCCTGTGCTGTGCTCAGTCTCGGTACCTGTGTCCCTGTGCTGTGCTCAGTCTCGGTACCTGTGTCTCTGTGCTGTGCTCAGTACCTGTGTCTCTGTGCTGTGCTCAGTACCTGTGTCTCTGTGCTGTGCTCAGTACCTGTGTCTCTGTGCTGTGCTCAGTACCTGTGTCTCTGTGCTGTGCTCAGTACCTGTGTCTCTGTGCTGTGCTCAGTACCTGTGTCTCTGTGCTGTGCTCAGTACCTGTGTCTCTGTGCTGTGCTCAGTACCTGTGTCTCTGTGCTGTGCTCAGTACCTGTGTCTCTGTGCTGTGCTCAGTACCTGTGTCTCTGTGCTGTGCTCAGTACCTGTGTCTCTGTGCTGTGCTCAGTACCTGTGTCTCTGTGCTGTGCTCAGTACCTGTGTCTCTGTGCTGTGCTCAGTACCTGTGTCTCTGTGCTGTGCTCAGTACCTGTGTCTCTGTGCTGTGCTCAGTCTCAGTACCTGTGTCTCTGTGCTGTGCTCAGTCTCAGTACCTGTGTCTCTGTGCTGTGCTCAGTCTCGGTACCTGTGTCTCTGTGCTGTACTCAGTCTCGGTACCTGTGTCTCTGTGCTGTACTCAGTCTCGGTACCTGTGTCTCTGTGCTGTACTAAGTCTCAGTACCTGTGTCTCTGTGCTGTACTCACTCTCAGTACCTGTGTTGTACTCAGTCTCAGTACCTGTGTCTCTGTGCTGTGCTCACTCTCAGTACCTGTGTTGTACTCAGTCTCAGTACCTGTGTCTCTGTGCTGTGCTCACTCTCAGTACCTGTGTTGTACTCAGTCTAAGTACCTGTGTCTCTGTGCTGTACTCACTCTCAGTACCTGTGTCTCTGTGCTGTACTCACTCTCAGTACCTGTGTCTCTGTGCTGTACTCAGTCTCAGTACCTGTGTCTCTGTGCTGTGCTCACTCTCAGTACCTGTGTCTCTGTGCTGTACTCACTCTCAGTACCTGTGTCGTACTCAGTCTCAGTACCTGTGTCTCTGTGCTGTACTCACTCTCAGTACCTGTGTCTCTGTGCTGTGCTCACTCTCAATACCTGTGTTGTACTCACTCTCAGTACCTGTGTCTCTGTGCTGTACTCACTCTCAGTACCTGTGTCTCTGTGCTGTGCTCACTCTCAGTACCTGTGTTGTACTCACTCTCAGTACCTGTGTTGTACTCACTCTCAGTACCTGTGTCGCTGTGCTGTGCTCACTCTCAGTACCTGTGTTTTTCCTGTGCTCAGACTCAGTGCCTCTGGCTCCTCCCTCCTCTCTCACTTCCGCAGTGACTGTGCCCGCGCGAGGCATGGTGGGAGGTGTAGTCCTGCTTGGAGCTGATTGGTGGAGAGAGCAGCGAGAGCAATCCATCAGAGCAGAGCTAATACAACTACAATGCCCACAAGCCCCAGTGCTGGTGACTTCAAACACGAGATTCAGCTTTGGGACGCACATTGGAAGAGACCACCTAGAGATAGCAGCATGGCTGGTGCTGGGGAGAAGAAGGTGGCCCTGGAGATGGTATGAAGTGTGGTGCACATGGCGGGTATTCATGGGGTAATGACTCGGAGAGGGCTGGGGGTCCCAGTTCTGGGGTCTGTGCTGTCACAGTGTGCAGAGCTATGGAAAGCAGTGCTAGTATCCGCTAGTCCTCTGTCTCCTTACAAGTGTACACTGTCGCTCTGTAAGCTCCTTCTCATTGCCACTCTCTTTATAATCTCCCCCTTTCTGCCTGTCTCTCACCAGTCTCTTTTTCTCACTTTTGTTCCACTTCTTTTTATTCCTCTCCCTCTTTCTATTTCTAATTCTTCTTATTCAATATTTATTCTTCACCCTCTGCCAGCATCTTTATTTCAACCCCCCTCTCCCCCCCTTTCCCTCTTGGATCTCTCCTCCCCCCCCCCCCTTGACTCTCTCCTCCCCCCCCCCCCCTTGACTCTCTCCTCCCCCCCCCCCTTGACTCTCTCCTCCCCCCCCCCCCTTGACTCTCTCCTCCCCCCCCCCCTCTTGACTCTCTCCTCCCCCCCCCCCTCTTGACTCTCTCCTCCCCCCCCCTCTTGACTCTCTCCTCCCCCCCCCCTCTTGACTCTCTCCTTCCCCCCCCCTCTTGACTCTCTCCTTCCCCCCCCCCCCTTGACTCTCTCCTTCCCCCCCCCCCCTTGACTCTCTCCTTCCCCCCCCCCCCTTGACTCTCTCCTTCCCCCCCCCCTTGACTCTCTCCTTCCCCCCCCCCTTGACTCTCTCCTTCCCCCCCCCCTTGACTCTCTCCTTCCCCCCCCCCCCTTGACTCTCTCCTTCCCCCCCCCCCCCCTTGACTCTCTCCTTCCCCCCCCCCCCCTTGACTCTCTCCTTCCCCCCCCCCTTGACTCTCTCCTTCCCCCCCCCTTGACTCTCTCCTTCCCCCCCCCTTGACTCTCTCCTTCCCCCCCCCCCCCTTGACTCTCTCCCCCCCCCCCCCCCCCTTGACTCTCTCCTTCCCCCCCCCCTTGACTCTCTCCTTCCCCCCCCCCTTGACTCTCTCCTTCCCCCCCCCCCCTTGACTCTCTCCTTCCCCCCCCCCCTTGACTCTCTCCTTCCCCCCCCCCCCTTGACTCTCTCCTTCCCCCCCCTTGACTCTCTCCTTCCCCCCCCCCTTGACTCTCTCCTTCCCCCCCCCCCCTTGACTCTCTCCTTCCCCCCCCCCTTGACTCTCTCCTTCCCCCCCCCCTTGACTCTCTCCTTCCCCCCCCCCCTTGACTCTCTCCTTCCCCCCCCCCTTGACTCTCTTCTTTCCCCCCCCTTGACTCTCTTCTTTCCCCCCCCCTTGACTCTCTTCTTCCCCCCCCCCCTTGACTCTCTTCTTTCCCCCCCCCCTTGACTCTCTTCTTCCCCCCCCCCCTTGACTCTCTTCTTTCCCCCCCCCCCCCTTGACTCTCTTCTTTCCCCCCCCCCCTTGACTCTCTTCTTTCCCCCCCCCTTGCCTCTCTTCTTTCCCCCCCCCCTTGACTCTCTTCTTCCCCCCCCCCTTGACTCTCTTCTTTCCCCCCCCCTTGACTCTCTTCTTCCCCCCCCCCTTGACTCTCTTCTTCCCCCCCCCTTGACTCTCTTCTTTCCCCCCCCCCCCTTGACTCTCTTCTTCCCCCCCCCCCTTGACTCTCTTCTTTCCCCCCCCCCCTTGACTCTCTTCTTTCCCCCCCCCCCTTGACTCTCTTCTTTCCCCCCCCCCCTTGACTCTCTTCTTTCCCCCCCCCTTGACTCTCTTCTTTCCCCCCCCCCCCCCTTGACTCTCTTCTTTCCCCCCCCCCTTGACTCTCTTCTTTCCCCCCCCCCTTGACGCTCTTCTTCCCCCCCCCATTGACTCTCTCCTTCATGTGACAACAATCTCCCGTATTCTTCATATGTCTGGGCTATGGGGTAGAGTGGCAAGACGAAAGCCTTTTCTTACGAAGAAAAACATCCAAGCCAGGCTACATTTTGCAAAAACACATCTGAAGTCTCCCAAAAGCATGTGGGAAAAGGTGTTATGGTCTGATGAAACCAAGGTTGATCTTTTTGGCCATAATTCCAAAAGATATTTTTGGCGCAAAAACAACACTGCACATCACCAAAAGAACACCATACCCACAGTGAAGCATGGTGGTGGAGCATCATGCTTTGGGGCTGTTTTTCTTCAGCTGGAACTGGGACCTTAGTTAATATAGAGGGAATTATGAACAGTTCCAAATACCAGTCAATATTGGCACAAAACCTTCAGGCTTCTGCTAGAAAGCTGAACATGAAGAGGAACTTCATCTTTCAGCATGACAACGACCCAAAGCATGCATCCAAATCAACAAAGGAATGGCTTCACCAGAAGAAGATTAAAGATTTGGAATGGCCCAGCCAGAGCCCAGACCTGAATCCCATTGAAAATCTGTGGGGTGATCTGAAGAGGGCTGTGCACAGGAGATGCCCTCGCAATCTGACAGATTTGGAGTGTTTTTGCAAAGAAAAGTGGGCAAATCTTGCCAAGTCAAAATGTGCCATGCTGATAGACTCATACCCAAAAAGACTGAGTGCTGTAATAAAATCAGAAGGTGCTTCAACAAAGTATTAGTTTAAGGGTGTGCAGACTTATGCAACCATATTATTTTATTTTTATATTTTTTCTTCCCTCTACCTAAAATATTTCAGTTTGTTTTTCAATTGAGTTGTACAGTTTATAGGTCACATTAAAGGTGGAAAAAGTTCTGAAATGATTTATCTTTGTCTCATTTTTTTACAGCACAGAAACCTGACATTTTAACAGGGGTGTGTAGACTTTTTATATCCACTGTATATACATATCTTCCTCCCCTGATTCCCTTTCTGTCTGCCCCTACCTTGCCTCTCTTTACTCCCCAACTCTCTATCTCACCCCCTACCTTGCCTATCTTTTTAGGACCCAGGGAAAGTCTTGTACCTTCGTGTATATTTTTCTTTTTTTCTGCAATGGAAGACTACAGTAGAGATGCAGCCAGACTAGTCCTCACCAGCATGTTTTTTCATCGTTCCAATGTACACTGGTTGTGATTGTTAGATGACTAAATTGGTTTTGACAGCATCAAAATGGTCTAAACTTACATTAAGTGGAAAGAGGCCAAATTACAACCGGTGACAAAACATATCACCATCTTCCTGTGTTGGGATTCATTACAGACTTTTTACATGTTGTATTTGTCTTATTCTGATTATTAACAAAGGAGTTCAGCAAAGAGAATAATGCATATTGATGCCTCTGTTGGACCCTGGAAGCATCCATGATGCTTTAAGGTTGTGTGTGTTTGAGAAGAGAGTTTACGTGTCTATATGTTCCCGTTTTTAATTAAACTTGCAAGATGCCTTTTGTGCAGGGATCAAATACCATTAAGTTGAGGCTGATCCCTGAAAAGACAAATATAAATCTATAGGTGCCCATCACATGGCAGCAGCTCCTCTGAGCCAAACAGTAAGCGTTTATCTTGGAATGAATGAATCACTTTGGGATGTTCTAGATCAGGGCTGTCCAAGTTCAGTCTAGCTGGGCCACACACAGGCCTGGGTTTGAGGATTTCTGTGCACAGGTGAGTCAATCAGGTTGACTAAAGAAAGAGGTACTTTCACCTGTACTCAGCAGGGATATCTTCAAATCCTGGCCTGTGTGTGGCCCTCCAGGACCGAACTTGGCCACCACTGTTCTGGATTATAGGCTGACACTCAAAAATCAAGTAGAAGCCGTGATCAAATTTAATTTTCGGACCTATCCATTTTTATGTGCGCCGCTCTTGAATAATTAAAATACTTTCGGATTTCCCTTCAGTGTATTATCGACACCAGGGACCTTAAACAGTCCAGAATCTCAGGATCTGACTGGATACCTTGGGCTCAGAGAGATCCTTTTGTTCTTGGACTATTTGTGGCTCAGGCAGCATTGGGTTTGCCACCTCTAGATGCTCTAGGACAGGGGTGATCAGATATTGTTGTTGTTGTTTAGTCCTTCAGTCGCGTCTATCTCTGTTACTCTATGGACCACAGCACGCCAGGTGCATCTCTGTCACTGCCCCTCTGAGCTCCATCAAGTTCATGTTCATTGCTTCAGTGACCTCATCTATCCATGTCCGCCTCTGTTGTCCCCTTTTTCTTCTGCCATCAATCTTTCCCAACATCTGAATCTTCTATAGGGAATCCTGCCATCTCATAATATGGCCAAAATATTTGAGCTTCAGCCTCATGATCATACCTTCTAGTGAACAGTTTGTCTTGATTTCCTGAAGTATTGATTTATTGGATCTTCTCGCAGTCCAAGGGACTCTAAGCAGTCCTCTCCAACACCACAATTCAAAGTCATCAATTCTATGGCAGTCAGACTTCTTTGTGGTCCAGCTCTCACATCCGTATGTTACTACTGGGAATACCACAGTTAGGAGCCCGCAGTAAAATTATAGGACCCATGGCTCCCGTGATTTAAATAATTATTTTAAAAGCATTAGGTGTTATTGTGAAAACGTAATACTTTACAGAAAGTATAGTCGATAAGTGAAAGAGCCTTCCAGCCTTCCAGTGGTAGATACAAAACAGTTAAGAAATGTACATGTACAGGATAAGCATACGACTATTCTGAGGTTTAATTAAGTCAAGCTCTTTAGGAAGATATATTGGGCAGATTAGATGGGTCTTCTGCTTCTTATCTGATATCAAATCTATGTGTGGGAATTATTTAAAATAAATGGAAAGAAAAAGTATAAATAGCAGTTTTCTTCTTTCCATATTAGGTCCAGGCCAATGGGACAGACGAGTCCTGCGTCACATTTGTGTTACATGAAGAGGATCACACACTCGGGAACGCTCTCCGTTACATGATCATGAAGAAGTAAGTGTCTTAACTGAAAAGTCTAATTTTGTAACTTTCAATACCAATCAAAACTAGTTGAATAGGAAATATGTTTCAATACCCCTGAAAAATGAACAAAATATTTGTGTCTAAAATTGGGAAACTGATCATATCGGGTGGTGAAGTACTCGCAGAATCATAGAATTTCCTCATGAAATGAGCAAATATTTTGTTTGCTCTTGGAATAGGCAATGGCTCTCTGCTAGTGCTGGTGAAAGGAGAAGAAAAAGGCCCAGTGACCCTTGAAGGGTGCCTCCTATCTGGAAGGCTCACTAAGTGAGGCCGCAAATCTGACTAATATCATAGATCGAAACAGAAGCGTGTGTGAAATGCAGATATCCTGTAGCTAGAAACAAAAATACATTTGACAATAGCTGTTTTCCCTCATCTTTACTCTGGAGCTTCTGCCATCTGTAACGTGCTGCTTAGCTTTGATGAAATATAAGAAAAACAAATAAAGATAAATTATATGTCATCAGGAATTGTGATGTTAAACTCATTTGTGATTTTATTTAATCCAAACATAAGTCTGGTATTTCATGTTTGGTCTGTCATTATTATTATTATTATTATTATTATTATTATTATCATCCTTAATTTTAAAAAATGCACCAACGTATACCATAGTGCTAAGTACAGGGGATACATTGAGTACATAAAACACATATGACAACAGCTACATACTGGTACAGGAGGCGTAGAGGGGCTTGCTCTCAGAGCTCACAATCTAAGTGGCATAAGGGTAATATATAGAAAAGGAAAGGGGGATGCCTGTCCAGTGAGGCAGCAGTCTCCATGCATATGAGGTGGTCACTGTCTTGTTTGATTCCCTAATATCAGGGAACAAGTTGGGGGGCTTCTTCACACACTCTCAGTCTTCATAGAAAGTGTTTTGAAGCTATAAAGAGTAGGAGAGAGTCTGAAAGAGTGGGGTAGAAAGTGTCAAAGGGTGGGGGCTGCGTGAGAGAAGTCTGAGGCGCAGAATCTGTCTGATAAGCTACTTGAGACTTCTTTCTTGTAAGAATTTGAGAGACCACACCCTAACTGGGCACCAACTAATTAATGTCCGTTTTTAGGTATCTTCTTATGTCTAGTAAAAAGCCTAATCTAAAGTCGCACCATTGTTTCTGAGCTCACTGCTTCGATTAAAAGTGAGGATTCATAAATCTTGGTGTTTTAAAAAAATAACGTTAGATTGATCAGAAAAATATGTAATACTTTTATCAGAGGGGAGTCATAATAAAAAGTAAGTTTTAGACTATGCTAAAAAACAGTATCATGGCTTTTACCTGCTGTCTGCAGCATTTATTGTTAATTGATATATATATTTGTTAAGTGATGGCGTCACAAAGGTGGGCTGAGTTTCTGCTGCCATGTTTTTGATATTAGTATATACAGTACTTAAGTGTATTTTTTTTATTGCTTCTGTTCATAGTCCAGAAATTGAGTTTTGTGGGTACAGCATAACTCATCCATCTGAAAGTAAAATCAACTTCCGAATCCAGACTCGCAGTAAGTAAAATACATTCCTTCATTTATCTAAGTAACAACAATAATGTAATAACTTTACCAGACCCTCCAGGGTTATAGGTGCACTCTATTTCTATGTAATAAATAGGAGGGGATATATAAGAGCAGTTTATTAAAGGCACATGGAACACCATTTCATGCATCTCCATGAACAAGGTTTAAATATTATACAAAATATTTAGTAAAACCTTCATTGAAACTAGCAGGAAATGTCTCTGTACACAGAGTATATAAGGCCAAACATCTCATTCTCAGACAAATATGACTATTACAACTATACTACTGCTCATTAGCTGACGCAGCCCCACAGAGCACTTTAGTATTTATGTAGTTAATTGTGCTCCGAGAGCATCACTCGGAAAAAGAAAACACACTATGACACATTAATAAATACTCTCTGTCCGATGCAGGTAAGAAAAATATTTTCATGTCCCTTTTAAAATCTGACTTACTCTTGTATCATTTCTCCAATTGTGGAGCTCTGTGGACAATTTGTTTGCTTCTTGTGAACTCATCGACTGCGGAAAAATTTGTCAAGAGGAGGACTGGGGATGCTGCAAAGCTGCATTTGTATTCACTTTTGTTTTTAAGCGCACATGGTGTACCTTACGTCAAACAGTAATACTTAAAGTCTGGTGTTTTAAATTCTCACTAGACAGGTATGTGAGTTCTGTCTCCATTGGTGCATTGTTGTAGGCCTTCTTTACAAAGGTATTTCTTTAAGATGTTCCTAATTGTTTTAATATCTTCCTTCCAGATGGGATTCCAGCTGTGGAGCCATTTCGCAGAGGGTTGAACGAGCTCCTAGATGTCTGCCAACACGTACTCAACACGTTTGAGGTACACCATATGCTACCAGCTCAATACATTTAAACCTTTTAATAATACAGCATATGACTACAATGTTCATTTAAGGGAGACTTATTAGCCATCACAGAATACACACTAATGATTAGAAAGTATAAGCTGTGATGCAGGCTGCCATGTCTCACTTTGCATTTTCATTTTGCTCAGCTCACATGGCAGCCTGTATCAAAGCTTACTGGAATTTCTGCTTTTAGAATGTTCTTTATCTAAGATCTTTGTACAGTTAGTATTTAAGAGCACATACTAGGACATATATATATATATATATATATATATATATATATATATATATATATATATAATTATACATTATAATAATTATATGTCCGTTTTTTATGTAATATAAACTATATTATTATTTATAATTTGCATATACATATTACATGAAATCATTATAGCTTTTAAAACTTAGGTTTTATCTTTTACAGTTTACAGCCTTGCGCAAATCTGCTTTTCTCCACCTCCTATTAGGTTTACAGGGGGTGGGATTAGATCTGCTCAGGAGTCTGTCTCTCTGCAGTAACCATTGCTGGAAGACAGGCCAGTCTTTAACAAATCTAGGGCAAAAACCTGATCCCAACCCAGGGGAAATAAGATGGAAATAAGCAGCTTGGTCTGCAGTGTTAAATGGACACTGACGTCGCTATATGTGCTATGGAAAAAGTTGTTATTTTTTAAAATGACTGCTAATTTAACTTCTGGTCTGAGCTGCACCAGCAGTGGCACTTATTAGAATCACCTGTGCAAGCTGTAGACAGAACTGTTACATTGCCACCATTAGCTCTATGTTAAAATATTGTTCTTTTTTACGAACTATACAACATGTGGAGCTTTTGTCTAGTCATATATAAAGCTATGAGCCCTGGCTTTTTCACTCTGTCACTTTTTTATTGAAATAGTAATATATATCCACATTTCCCATCCCATGACTTTGCACCTTTACATTTCTAAATTGACTTTCAATGAAAAATATATATGTTTGAGTCTGGCTATAAAGCTAGTTATTAATGCGAAAAGAAAAAATGGAGCCCTCTGTGGGCCCTGATTATAATCATTGTGTATGTGTTGCATTTCCAGAGAGCAGGGTTTGCAGTTAACCTTCTGAGCATGTGTGAGGGAAGGAGATGGGTATCAAATTCTGAAAGATCCAATTAATTTAGAAATACCCTTTATCCTTTGATACATAACACTAAGCATACCCCTCAGGCTACAAGCTTGAATCAAAACAAGATGTAACTATTTAATGCTTATAGATTACACTGTGTTAAATGCTGTTGGTTTGTTACATACTTCACAAACAAGTACAGATTTTCTTGAACTATGCCTTTTTTTTTCTTAAAGATGAATATATTGCTTATGGATTTTTATTTATTTTCTTGCAGACCAGTATGAAGGAATTCAAGGAACAGAAAGATGCAGCAATGGAGTGAAATCTGCTCGGATCATTTATGTGTGTGTATATATATTTTTCTACAACTATGTTGTAATGTTCTGTAATATAAAATATTTTTTGGTTACCATAATTGAAGTTCTGTGTTTTATTTTGGTAAAATTAAAGAATTTGACAAATGCAGATACATCAGACATAACACGTTTTGCTTATCTAATGTATCAATGTGCGCTTTGATTCTTACGTGTTCTGCGTCAATGTTTCCCTCATGTTTGGAATATGTCACAGAACACACACTCTGTAGGACTGGATGTACAATGCCCTAGCCTATCGGGGGCCATGTCTAAGCAGCATATTGCTGAGCCATGGTCACTGATTGGTTGGTATGATACACTGCTCAGTCAGTATTCCAGCGTCTGTGTCTGCATATGCTGCAGTGGGCCGGCTCATACAGGGGACTATTTGTATGATTCTAGGAAGTAAAAACGGAGCTTTTAAGCACTTCTTAAGAAATCCAAATACCTAGTAAAATCCAGAAACCTTCCATATCCCTTTAATCCATCCACAATATCATCAAAGCATCAACAACAAGTAGATGTTTTAAGTAGGCATCAATCATTAATAATCCGGTTCTAAACCTTTAGATGAGCTGCTTGTCTCCACCCCTATGATGTCATCAAGAGGTGGGAGCAGCTTTGGCTGGGAGGTAGTACTAAATGTTCAGCCACAATCTTAGGTCTAGACTGGAGCAGATGCTTTTTGTTAGATGGATGTATTGCTCCCATCTGTTGATGACCTCATAAGGGGTGGAGGCAAGTAGCTAAATGGAAGTTTTAGAAGAGGTTTCAAAGTAATTTAATATTGAATATTGCTTTGTGTAACTCATTAAATATGACTTGTATTGATGCCTAATAAAACATCTCTCCTTTTGTTTGGGCGTTAAAGTGGATCTTTACGTACTGCTGGTTCATCTTTGAAGATGTCGTTTTCTTGCTGTTATTCAAGATGTAAGAGAAAAGTCCTGTATCGGCTGATTTATATAATGTATCTTTACTCTCGGTATAACATTTTTATTTTCCATGTTTTAATATTTAAAATTAAATAAACTTAGTTAAAAAAAATAAGAATTGCTTAATGAAGTAAACACATCATTTATTGAATTCCTGCATACACAATCCTCCATCCAACTCTTTGTTACAGTTTGTTCTTAAGAGCCCTTGTTTAATATATCACTGGACGTGTGCAGCAAAATAGGATAATGTTGTATAGTAACTGGGGTACCCCCTGGGGCTCTGTGCTCAATATATTTAATATAAATTATATGATAAAGAAATGACTTGGTTCAGGCCCCAATGAGTTACAATGATGATTAGATTAATTACTCCGGAATATGAGCATGCCCATTCTCTTATTCTTCCTATGATATACACTGAGAACAATGGACTCCGAGCCCCATGGGAAGAACCATTAATAATAATACTATTATTATTAATAAAGCACCAGCATTTTCCTTAGCTCTAATTATTGGTAATAATCTGTTTAATAAGATATTTGGCATTTTGTAGGTAGATCAGGTAAAAATGTCAAATTTCAATGTATGGTTAATAATAGGGAAATGCATTTGTTTCAGAACCTGTAACAAACAGCTCTTGTGATTACTAATAGATTTAAATTATACCATATTTGGAAACCCCATTGTGTCACTTTTGATGATATCTTCAAGACCTGTAATGTTGGTTGTGCCAGATGATAGGTTGGCAACCACTCATGTGGTTTTATTTATATTTATGCACAATTTTAAATATTCTTGACTTTTTCTTTTTTACAATGTTTATTTGGTACTGGCGACTTGCCCATCAAAAATGACCGCATGATTTTATAAATTGTCCCCCCCCCCCTCCATCCCCTGTGTCTCTTCCCCCCTCTCGCCTTTCCCTCCTCTCCTCCTATCCCTCCCATGTGTCTCTTCCCCCTTACCCCTCTTGATCCCTCTTCTGATCCTCCCCTGTTTCTATCTTGATCCCCCCTCTGCCCATCCAAGATCATACCTTGGGCCATCTTGATCTCACCCCATCGGCGCCATCAGCACTCCTCCCGTACTGCAGCCTTCCCTTGCGGCGAGTGTGTGATGTCACTGGGATGCACCAGCAGGTGCGAAGCAATTCGGGAGCGTGCTGCTGGTGTGGTAGGAAGCGCCAATTGGGGGATCAGGAGTAGGGGGATCTACTGAGAGCCCGAAGGGTGGGATCAGGAGGGGGAGACGATCAATGCACTGCACACCCCATCCCGAGGCCCCCTCTACCTTATGGGCCTCAGGTGCTCATCGCGGGTCCCGCAATGAGCATTTTTTCTGCTCATTGCCCATGCGCAAGCCTGTAACTGTTTGGGCCTTGTGATGAGGGCCTTTGGTGCTCATTGCGCATGCTCAAGCCCAACCAATTTAACATAGTGTTACCAACAAATTGTATTTCGCTGCACACTTGGTGCTTCAGTCACAGCACATAGGAGAACTCAGTGTCAAACTCTAACTAGCAGCGAAATCATAATTTAAATCACACACCGCTTTAAAGGAGTTCACTGAGTTCCTAATAGCTGGACACTTGGTGCTTCAGCTCCAGTATATGGGAGTAGCCCAGTGTACACCAATATACCCCTATATATGCTGCAATTGTACCTCAGACACATGGAAAAACTTATATAGTTTTCCTGAGTAAAATAACATCTTAAGCGGTACATCTAACTCAAGTGGTAAATATAAGAAGACCACATAAGGAGATATATACATAACTGTCTATGATTAGTATATCTCATATTAACATTCATAAGAGGAGATATTCCCTATATATCAAGTCATAAAAGAGATCAGATATAAATAATACAGCATATAACAGATATATATAGGGTATAATACAATATTGGTATATGGACTGATAACTTATAGGACTCAGAGCTCCGGATATATTCACTAAATCTCTCTGAGATACATATATATAAATAAGCAAGGAAGCCAAGCTTAATACTTGTAGAAGCACTTATTTAGACACCAAAAAGGAGAGACTATAACACTGTATTTATCTCTCATTGAGCGGTCTAATGTGCACTAATAAAGGAGTCAATATTAAATGTTTTTAAAGAATCACTCCCCAATCCTTTGATTTTAAAGTGGTTTTTAATCGACGTTGTCTTCAATAGTATAAATAAAGATTTATTGTTTTGTATTTCTCTAATCCTCTAATAAATATAGTGTTACCAACAAAGCCGTATTTACCACAACTATATATGTGATGTTCAAGGTTATGGTGCTTAATGTGAATTTGAATCATGAAAATGCAGAGCCCTAATTATTACATCCCCTTCTGAATCTCTACCTTGTTGTGGTGAAGGGGCTTGTGCACCACAAAGAAGCTGTGAGCTGTACCATGTAGGGTCACCCAAGATGGGCAGGTAATAAAAAAGAGGTCGGACAGAAGGAACTGGCAATGCACTCCAGTATCTTTGCCCCCAAAAAACTTATGGAACAGCGCAACCAGAAACAAAGACAGACTTGCCTGGCGTGATGTGGTCACAGAGAGTCGGACCCAACTCATGGACTGAACAATGACCAATATTAAATCTCTTATTAGGACAGGATCTGTATACCACCCTCTCCGCTACACATTAAATAAAATTGCTGCTAAAAATAACAGGTTATTGGACTCAGGACTAACGTTGCTGCCATCACCTTAAAGGGATTTGGAAGGATTACTAGGTATATAATATCCCTGCGCATCTATTTACTTTTATTTATTTTATTAAGAAATGCTTATAAGCTCTGTTTATATTGCCAAAAATCAAATAAACATGAACTGTTTAGGTCTGCCCTCTGCAGTTCATGAAGACACAGTGGCTGTAGTATTGACTGTCCACTGTAGTGTCCTAGCCTATCAGTGACCATATCTCTGCAACATGCTGCTGAGGCGTTGTCCCTGTTAGGCTAGGAGTCTAAACTACACATCCAGACCTACATAGTCTACGTCTGCATACACTGCAGTGTACATACCCCTATTTCTTTGATTTTTAGTTAGTAAATACACAGCTTGGAAACACTTTTTAATACAAAAAAGGCCATAAAAGTAAATAGAGGAATATTATATACCTAGTAAAATCCCCAAACCTTCCTTATCTCTCTTGAAATCCAAATCTATTAAAATATAATGTATAAAACGTAATAGTATCTAGTGACATCTGAATGACAATACATTTTAACAAAATTCATTTTTTTCTGGTGTTTGCAACAGTTTTGTTCTAGCCCAAATGTGCAGACGTATTTCAGACAAATTCATTATTGACCTAGTGGACACAATAAATTATAAGCAAGTTAAGCCAGCCATTACTTTGTGACTAGCGATATTGTGCATAGTGGCTAAAAAAAAACACACATTGGCTAATTGTATGTGAGATCACAGGTAAATGACATGGGGCCTCATTCAATTGCAATTTGGCCAATTGAATAGGGCTCTAAATAAGCACATAACATATTTTTTTAAAGAACTTTTTAGTTAGTGAAAACCTTGCTTTTGGATAGATGTTTACTAAGTAAAAACTTCTTTAAAAAATATATGTTATGTGCTTATTTAGAGCCCTATTCAATTGGCCAAACTGCAATTGAATGAGGGCCATGGACATCAGTCTATAAACAGATTCACTAATTACTAAGCTGTGCGTATGTCAGTATTTATTAAATCTCTATGCATCATTTCCTTAGCTCTTCACAGTAAAGAGTTATGCGTTTGCTGTTAATTACAGAAGTGAACAATTTACAATTAAGATCATTTATAAAGCACAGAAGGACAGTTCAAGCTAATATGTGCTTTATTAATCATACCGTTTTTTTGTCCGTCTCTCATTAACCTACTTGTTTTATTATGAATATAACCATCACGGCACATTGGGATATCATTGTAATGGATAATATTAAAGGAACCTACTTATTGTATGAATGTAACCATCACAGCGCATTGTGGTATCATTGTAAACGCTATAATAGTTTTCATTGCGTGTAACCCTGATGTCATTGAGGGGGTGTGGCCATGACATCAAATGGGGGCGGGGCCTGAGTCAAGATAAAATCGGCCATTATACTCCTCAGAGAGAGACAGAGACAGCACACAGACAGAGTGCATGGACGCACACAGAGATAGACAACGCACAGGGCGAGTGCACAGGCAGATCGTACAGAGAGATAGTGAGCGCACAGAGAGAAAGCGAGAGTGCATGGATAACGCAGGTAGAGAGAGAACGAAAGCGCAGAGAGAGAGAGAGAGCACAAAGAGAGAGAGCACACAGAGAAAGAGCACACAGGGAGAAAGAGAGAGTACAGAGAGAGAGCACAGCCAATTCAAGATAACAATCTATGATACCATCGTTTTTGACGGGCAAGTTGCTAGTGGACAATAATAATGAACCTACTTATATGAATGTAACCATCACAGCACATTGCGGTATCATTGTAACTTGCTTTTTGCAGGAAACACCAGATAAAACTAAATATTTTGACAAAGTTCCATTCAAACAGGATTACTATTTTTTAAAAAGGATTACATATAGGTCAAGTTTTATTTAATATGCTTAACCGGGCCTTACCAGGTCCCTTCCTTGTCTTACACAATACCATTCTATTTATCAGTTAAGTTCCCTCTAAATGGTTGAATTATTATTGTGAATGAAAGGTACAAATTACAAAAAAGGGCAACTGGAGTATTATTGTTTCTTGTTTTTTAAAGGGCCATTGCAGTGCTTGTAAAAAAGTTTTCATTTGATGTCTTTATCGGTTGTCCGGATAACCGTCTTTATCAGGCTAATTCTCTGCAGGCAGCCCAACACCAGTCAGAAAAAAACCTTCTGGGCAGACCCTTTCCCCCCTCTGGACTCCCACTAGAGGGAGTAGGAGAAGCACAGCTACAATGTCAAGTTCAAATGTAAGTTTTAAAAGCTACATTGTATTTTCTTCAAGCTGATTTTATTGCTGATTAGATACCGAATAAAGAGATTACACCTTATTTGTGACCACTAAAGTAACCCCTTAGCTGCCATTTTATTGTTTTCATATGTGACATACATGACATACACGTAACACTAAACAAATAATATAAAAATAGTGATAACCAGAACCTGTCACTTTACACCCGAAAGGTAACAAACAGAACTAAAATCTAATAATCGTGATTAAATACATCTACGCTACTGTGCTGATTGTATCCATATATTTACAGAGCATTAACCCTTTACATTCTGTTGTCAGCAAGAAGACACTATAGTATGCAGTGGACACATTAACCCATCCACCGCCATAGCTATATCATCCGACAACTCTATTACAATATTTACATTGCTATAATATCTGTATAAGGTCTGTTTCCCTATATTTAGCTTTGCTATGTGACACTATTTGGGCATGGCCGGATTACCCAATAGGCCAACTAGGCAGCTTCCCTGGGAGGGGCGCCACTTAAAAAAAAAAATGGTTCATGGCTTAAAAAAAAAGAAATGTTGCAGTTCATAGACTGGCTACTAAGGGATAACCACCTAGAACAAGACAGTTACAACTGGAAATGGAACTTACACTTACAGAAAATGCATAAATGGGTCTGGGGAGGGGCTCCTCCACTTCACTGTCTAAGGGCTCCAAAAAGGTAGATATGACCCTGTATCTGGGATATTGTACTAAAGGTAGAAGTGTTGGAGAACCCTTGATTTCAAATCTTAGAACCTACCCCATAGGTTAACATAAGAACTGAGAGGTTCTTCAAGAGTTCACCAGCACGTAACCCAAAGTCTTCCTTTTCTTAAATACATTAGATTTGTTCTGTTGTTTTGTCCTCTATAGGATTGAAACATTTGAGCCTGACTTAGGGCACAATTAGCACAATTAAAGCTCGTTTTTAATCAGAGCAACAAATCATATTTTGATCCCTCTATTCTATTCCTGAAAATATCCATGAAATGTTGGTGACGGTTATGGGTGAGAGAGGGCATTTATATCTTGCAAGAGTTGAACTTGTCAATTTTACTTGCCTCTGAGCATGTGCAGGGAAAGGGGGTTTGCATCATATTCTAAAATCACTAAACAAATCCCCCTCCTCTCTTCTTCCACTGCTGGGTAAGACTGGCACACCTTGGATGCTCCAACTAGAGAGGTCTGAAGCCAGACAAGATGAGCCACTTTTTCTAGTTTGTTACATATTTCACAAACATTTCCCCAAAATACATTCAGCCTTTAAGCTTGTCTGAAAAGCAATCATCATGAGTAAGTGCTTATATACAGGTGTACTTTGTATTCCAACAAAATATCCATTAAATTAATAAGGAACAAACTTGCATTAAGCCAAAGATCCTTTTAGTGATAGCCCAATAATATCTTTCATTCTGAAAGTCTCTTATGAATATGTAAAATCTAAGCTATGTTATAAAAACTGTTTTTTGGCAGTGTTAGGAAAGTTCGGATGGGAAATTTCAGTTTGGTGTAACACCACAGGAGTGATCTGGGGGCCTCTTCTTCTAGGAATGCACATGGTGTAGGTTTCCAGTCATTGGAAGAGAGACATCCTCCCAATAATATACAGAGTGCTAACCAACGCTGTGGTGTGAGATTCCATTTTAGAGAGGTTTGTTGGTGTGTTTCCATTGGGGTCACCTTCAGGAAGTGCTATCCTTGTTGGTCAGACGGGAGCTGCTTCTGTCCAGGACAATGTCGCGGCCGTTGGCTTTCCACTTTCCATTAGAACCTTTCTCATCCAGTGGCGCGATGGTCAAGGTTGGACGGTGACACCAGCAACAAAGGCAGGACTGAAATAAACAATAAATAGCACACTCCGTTAATTTATATGGTGTGGGTGTTTTCTGTATCATCATACACATTGGTCTATATATACTTAAAATGGCACAAAAAAAAGACCCAGTTATTGTACAGATGAAAAATAAATGTAACTGCAGTTGATGGGTGTTAACATTTTGAGGGGAAGTCATTGAGCATGAAAGTTGGGTATATTGATCATAAATTACCTATACAGGACCTCTTCTCCAAGTCTCCTTGGGTCATTATTAACTCTCACAGTTGGGGGGTGATAAAGTAGAGCATAGATGTGAGCTATACCAAGAGGACCACCCAAGATGGGCAGGTCATTGCACAGAGGTCAGACAAATTATGGTCCACTGGAGAAGGACCCGGGAAACCACTCCAGTATCTTCACCAAGACAACTATATGGATAAGCACAACCAGAGACACAGACAGATGTACCTGGTGTGCTGCGTCCATATGATCACCGAGAGTAGGACAAGACTGAAGGACTGAACAACAACAACAAACGAAGAGCATGCCCAGTTGAATAAAGTATGTCACTTATACATTTAGTAGTTAAAGTCTGTATCATTATATATATTTTTACCAGCTGAGCATGGCCCTCTTCCTTATCAACACCTGCTGTAAGAGTTCATTAATGGCCCTAGATAAGGAGATTGGGGACCTTTAAACATAATTTATGCTTAAAATACCCATGTTTCAAGCTAATATTATCTTACACTTCAACTCAAAATTTTAACAACAATCAATTATATTTATTGATATGTAATGTTTATTAATATATGTACACGTTGTTGCTGCAATACCTTGGAGCTTTGCTGTGTCACGTCACTCTAATTCTTTCTCTCCCTGTATTCCACCCCCTTTCTCTAAACAGCAATTGGTGCAGACACATACTGAAGGTAAAGAGTAACTTCATAACTATATGATGTCAAACTCGTATTGGTTCTCTCATTGTAGCGAGTCCCATTCTTCGAGGGGGGATACAGATAATAGGAAACAAAAATGCAGAACAACTTCTCTACACATACATACATCAAACAATCTGGGGGGGGGGGGGGGGGGGGGTGTCCACCTTGTTGTCCCCTCCCAGTTCCTACTCCCATGCCATGTATATTGTATATGTAGATGATGATATAAAAAAAATATTCTTAGAAAATAAAATATATAATTTATTAACTGTTATACATTTTGATTCTCTAGTTAGGTCCACCATGTTTTCTTCTGCTTATCTGCTTCTAGAAAAGTATCTCTGAAAACAGAGAAGTATTTAGATTCTTCACTTGAATTGTGACATTGCTAAGTGCCAGTGGTAATAAAACTCTCATCAGCCTACAGGGCCCTGAAATCAGTTTAACCAAACAGCTCAAATAAACCACAGTACATCTAAACTGAGTAGAGTAGTTAAAGGGACACTCTAGTCTCAAATGTCTATCCTGCATTTAAAAGCATGTTTTATCCATTACAAAGGTATTTTTTTTCCCCCACATGGAAAATACATTTAAAGGTCTATGTAAGTTTCCTGGGTTTCAAATTTTTCCTAATAAACAGCTACTGATTAGTGGAAAAATATGATTATATTGAAAAGTTGAATGTACTTACATATTTATATGCTAGATACTGATATGTGGATGTGCACACCCCTAGGAAGCTTAAGTGTACCCTGCAGGGTACAGTGTGTGACCTCTAAAGGAAATTATGGTTGCTGAGGTCACAGCTGAAATTGCCCATAAGGGGACAGCAACTGCCAGATTGTGATACAAATGTTTCAGTGTTTACTTCCTCCTGATTGGCCAAAACAATTTTTCAAATTGTATACCAGTTTAGCCTGGGTTTGGAGGGTGTTAACCCTAAGTTTCCACTGACAGAAATCAAAATATATTTTGCTTACTTCAAGGTAAGTGTTTAAATGCTAATTTTGGTATTTTTTGTCATACAAAAATGTTTTTCATACACTACTAATTCTCCTCTACCAGATGCACTCCAGCTCACTTACATATCCCTTTAAGAGAAGAAATAAGCAACAAAATGATAAAAAGTCAATATGTCTGATCTGCTGTGAATATGGACCTTAATTCAAATTCTGGATATACATTATTTATAATTTTTTAAAGTAGCCAGTGATTAGCATCACAATTCCCATCCAAAGAATGAAAAAATAATACTTAAAATTACTTTAAAAATGAGTTTCTACGGCTGCAGTAGAACTGCTTGTCTCCTACCCTGGTGAGATCGTCAAATTGGTGAGAGCAGCTTTGACTGGGAGGCAGTGCTGACTAGATAGACAGAGCTGATAAGCTGGTAGTTGCCTCCAAACATTCAGGCAATCTATCATTTTATACTAACTCTCTTACCTGGAAACAGTTCTTAAATTTCCTGCTGACGAAGTAGAGCGCCACAGGATTAATGCAGGAGTTCAGAGACGCCATGTTTATTCCAATGTAGTTCATGACCACAAAGAAGCTAAAAATGGAACAAATGAAAACGATGGTTACTGATCTAGGAACTGGAAAATGTATAGCTAAATATGGCCAATAAGGCAGGATGTTCTAATGGTCGGTGTGATGGAAAGAAGGTAGCTGTGGCTCCAGGACTAATGAAAGCATGCAAGTTATAGCAGACAACTTGCATTGATAAATGCAAGCTCTGCTCTCCAGTAATGTAAACACCTCTCACACACATAACCTTCAAAAAACTATCATGGATGGCCCCAGTTTTTCTAATAAAAACTATTTTTCCCTTTGTATGTTTTTAGAGTGAACGTTTTCAAATGTACATATTTGTTTGATTGCACAGTTTTCCTTTAATATGTTTTAACATGTATGATTCATAATAAAATACCAATAGGATGCCACTATAGATGGCTGTGTCTGCTTGGGAGTGTGTATGGTGGGCAGCTTATTTGCACAGTGCTCCTGTGTCATGCAAACCCCTTGATCCGTACAGCCAACCAGCCCATGACCTTGCTATGAGGGTGGAGGCAACAGGAGTAAGGAACAAGAAAATGTAAGACCCCTAGAGGTGAAATGAGTAAAAATAGAAAAAACGTATTTTTATCAGACTGCTATGACAGTCACCCTTCATGCTTATTTGCAACTGGCAGTACATGACCCGCTCCTTCCCTCTCCCAGCCCTCAATAGAAAAATAATATATGCAAAGTACACACCCCTCAGTTTCCAACGATGGTAGACTTAATATATACAGGCTTCTTGGCACAATTAGATTTTCTCTAAAAATGTTTTTATGCTCATGACAATGTTTTAGGTTGTTACATACTTCAAATATGTGAAGGTTTCCCTTAACTACCATTCTCGATTAATCTTTTTTATCCATTTGTATAGCTTTATATACCTCAATACAGAAATATAAGATTTCTACTGCAAATTATATGATATGTAGCAGACATACATATTTTCTATTGAAAACAGCCAATTTATTGTTATTTGTCATTGTGTGTACAGCTTGTATCTGCCAACCTTAACTGTGAAGAGGAGCAGACTTGGCAGTCATATCCACCTTTAGTATATCTAGCCCATGGTATGAGGAGCCTTACAAGTCTTACAAGCATCTCAATACAAAAAACTATAAACAGAATAAACTGATGAAGGATATAGGAGATTGTTTTGGCATCTATTGAGCAAGTGGGAGGACCATACAAACCTGGGGATCCAAAAAGCATCTGGGGGTCCACTATAGTCATATATTAATATACGTTTTAAAAAACTACACATGATAGTAGGCAAAATATGTTTAGAATTAAAAAATGTAATATTTATTTTATCAATTATTGATTACATTTTTGCTGCAATGAGGGTCACCATTTTTGTTTCTGATCTGATTATACAGGTGCAAGAGACCTTGAATGCAGAGAAGGTTTGAGCTGCTTCTGTTGAAATGTATCAATCAATTTACTTACCTATTACCATTTATTTACTTAAATTGTTCCAAATCTCTAGTACGAAAGCTTTGTAAAACATAGGGCAGCAATGACGGACCACCGTGGGCAACTTTTCTTTGGTCTTTTGTGTAAATACATTTGATAATGAGCACACTGTTTTATAAAATGAACAAAACAAACACAATGTTCATATTTTACATTTGTATATGGAATTATGATTAGATTTAG
Organism: Discoglossus pictus; assembly: GCA_027410445.1. Classification (NCBI taxonomy): domain Eukaryota; kingdom Metazoa; phylum Chordata; class Amphibia; order Anura; family Alytidae; genus Discoglossus; species Discoglossus pictus. Next base: position 60,693,842 of record CM050168.1, read on the forward strand.
GTTCAGTTTTCTGTATGCTGTAAACAGGTAAACAGGGGCGTAGGAACTGGAAGGTTTGGGGGGGGGGGGGGGGGGGGCGACAAATCCCCACCAGATTAAATCAATAAGGGACACAAAAAAAAGCAATATTAATCTTAATCATGCATTGCCAGTGCTACGGAGCAGTATGTTTTTCCCATGAAAGCTTTGTCCCATAGTTTATAATATATATATATATATATATATATATATATATATATATACACACTTTTTAATTATATTGGGGTGGGCAGGGGCAATGACAATTTAAACAAAGAAATAAAAAAAGTTTGAGGGTCATTGCAGCAATGGGCCCTAGTGTGTTGCGGTAGATCCTCCCCTGCTTCCTGTCCTAGGTGTAGACTTAAATTATCCCCCCGGATTTTTGGTGGCTCCTACGCCCATGTCTGTAAAGACTGGGCATGCTCCAATGACTTGGATATCCCATTACCATACAATATGACTCTCTGTTTTGTGAGTAGATCAGAAGGGCTGATTGACAGGTCTACATTCAAAATTAAATATAAGTTTAGTGTAAGAAAATGCATTTTTAAATAACATTCAATTGAAAAAATATTTATTATCTATCGTTATAAATTACTCCATGTCTGTAACCTCGGATGTGGCGCTGTAAATATATAAAATGTACCAGGATCCCTTCCATCCTTTACCTGAGGAGCTCACATCTGTTTGGGTCGGTGCCGTCATACACAGTTTTTTTCAGGATGCTGCTGAGATGTAGCGGGAGCCAACAAAGAGCGAATATAACAACCAAGCAGAACACCGTCTTGGCCACTTCCCTCCTCTGAAAAACAAGGTACAGATGAGATAAGTAAGATCTCTTAAAGGGCCATTTACCTCACTATAAGTACTCTTCATGGTGTGAAAGAGCACAAGATTCTATGTTAAAATGACTTTACAGTAGTGTGCTCCAATTTGTACTTAATTAAGTGACCCTTTAATATCCATTCCGAAAATGCGCTCCCATTCTTTTCTATATATTTTTGAATAACTAAAACTTTAGAACAGGCAAAATATTGGTAAATAAAAGAATTTTAATATTTCACATTACTATGAAATTACTCTTTACTATTGGGTCCCATCCCCTTTTCCTTTCCTGTCTTCTTTCTGCTTCTTTCTAAGTAGCGTGTGCCCTTGTAAACTAAAGAGAAATGCTTTACTAGTCGTTATAAATGCACTGGCAGTTTTAGCTGCAAAGTCTCATTGGGCAGATAGAAGCTGCCTCTGCAATGTCTCCTCCCACCTCAGCATTAATCAAAATGGTAGATTCAACGGCAGTATGTTTGTATATAAAAAAAGGTAATAAATTAAATGAAAACAATTTGCCTGTTTCCAAACGTAGTTCTTCAATAAAGTATACTTTAAATATAGGGCCTCAGTTACCCATTAAAGGGACTCTGTAGATCATCACTGACCTATACGTACTAATTGCTACATTAAAGGGACATTATGCTCTCTATTTGAACCAGTTGAATTAAGGAAGAAGGTATATCTCAGTTTCCCTGTCTTTCCCTGTTTTCCCTGTTTTTTAACCCTATACAACAGCAGCACAGTACAGAAATCAACAGGAGCAATGTCTGAGCTCCTCCTTGCTTCCTTGTGTTGGGGAAACAAAACTACACATCCCATGATGCTTTGCTGCATAATTGACTGCCCAAACTTTGCAACAATGTTATAGCTGCCTGTGATTGGCCAAAACAAATTATGAAGCTTATGCTAATTTAGCCTGGGATTTCAGGGGCATTCCTTCTTAAATTCAACTGCCATTAAACTGAAGAAATTTGCCAACGCCAGGGTAAGTTTATTAATGATTATTTTGGGATTTTTCTCATGCAAAAATGTTTTCATACACTACTGACTCTCCTCTATCAGAAGCATTCATAATCCAGGAAATTTAAATATGCCTTTAAAAATGAGAAAATTTGTGTTGCCATTTCCTTTTTTAAGACCTTCTTTCTTATCAAGTAGGTGAGACCCTTGAGCAGTGAGATCAACCTATAACAGATAAGGGACTTTGCTTATTTGCCTTTCAAGCAGAGAGTTTAAGTGAAATAAACAGAGATGGTCTTATTATCTACAGCACAGCACTGCATACATATACATATTTTAATCAATAATTTAAAGGTTTTATTTATTTTTCTACTTTCTAAAATATTTCATTTATTATCAGTCCTGTTTCTCCAAAAGGAAATATTGTAAACATGGGGCAATAGTGTTGATATTTTATACTGTCACGGTTTTTTTTAAGCTAACTATTCCTCACCTGTTTCATGTGGTCACTCAGCGCAATTCTCATGCCGTTCCTCTTACTGAGCATCTCACAAGACATCAGAGTGTAGAAGACGCCAGTACAAGCCAAGGGCAAACAGAAATAGAAGCCAAAAAGCCACCAAACCTTCACTTCCTTGTAGAACTGAAACACAGAGAGAGGACAACGTCATTATGAGATCTATCTATCTATCTATCTATCTATGGTATCTATCTACGGTATCTATCTACGATATCTATCTACCTATCTATCTATCTATCTATCTATCTATCTATCTATCTATCTATCTATCTATCTATCTATCTATCTATCTATGTATCTATCTATCTATCTATCTATCTATCTATCTATCTATCTATCTATCTATCTACCCATCTACCCATCTATCTGTCTGTCTGTCTGTCTATCTATCTACCCATCTATCTGTCTGTCTGTCTGTCTATCTATCTACCCATCTATCTGTCTGTCTGTCTGTCTATCTATCTACCCATCTATCTGTCTGTCTGTCTGTCTGTCTATCTATCTACCCATCTACCCATCTACCCATCTATCTATCTATCTATCTATCTATCTATCTATCTATGTCTATCTATCCATCTATCTATCTAATAATGGACATGTTCAGGTGAAAAGGAACAATTTTGTTCTGTAGTTTTTTTGGCCCACCCAGAGTGTTGACGGTCAATGCTACACTAGAACAAAAAAAGTATTTTTAAGACCACCCTGTTTTTATGCTGTTGATCATTTTGATTTATGAAAAGTGTAATTTTAGATCTACAAAGAATTTTCAACAAAATGTAAGTAGAGCCTGCCTAGCTGTGTGGGTGACTCCGCCCCCAACAGTAACATCATCTGTGCATATTCAGTTACAGTCTTTATCTAAAAATGGTGATACAAGCTAGAAATTGAGGTCGAGAATGTCACACCCTGTACTAGTATTTGTGGTTGTTAAGTCGTTCAGTTGTGTCCAACCCTCTGTAACCCTATGTATCGCAGTACACCAGTCAAATCTATCATTATGTCTCTGGTTGTGATTATCCATTATGGTATTATCTTGGCACTTCTTCTCCAGTGGACCATGATTTGTCCTTCCTATCTATTATGACCTGCCCATTGTGGGTGCATGACTCACAGCTTTATTGAAGTACACAAGACCCTTTAAGTCATGTTAACTGTTTGATGCTGATTAGTGAAAGGGCTGTGGGCAGATAAGTAGTACAGTATCTGGAAAATTATGGAATCATGATTATTAAAGCCTCTTTTCATGTTTATTTGTAGCGTTTCTTGAATTTCATTACCGTCATAAAACCCGATCTCTGCTCCGATGACAACATACAGATCCACATGGTCTGTCCTTTTAAGTTCAGTTCCACCATGTCAAAGCCGATGGCTTCTGGGGCCGCCAGGAGAATCGCTACGGCCCATATTAAAGTGATCTCTATGGCTTTCCAAACTGGGATCCCAATGCCTTGTATACGGCTCCAGGAAGCCACTGCCCTGTACCTATGAGGGCATGAGAAGAAACAATGTTACAACATATGCCATATTTAATTTCATGATTAACGTAACCTTAGAGCAATCTAACAAGTACATAAAGCCAAGTACATCACCTGATGGAGCAAAAGTTAATGGAAAGTCCAAATCTAAAATAAACTGTAGTCTTTATTTGTTTCCATGCCTGTCTGGCTTTCAAGTGGTTTCTATGGCCATGGCAAACCTTCAAATTGCATTAGCATTATTTGGACATTGATGGCCACATAACCCACCTCCTATTTACAAGTTACATTTAGACAATTAAAACTAAAACAATATATTTTTATTATTTTTCAATTGCTCATATTTTGTGAGAAACAATAGATTTGTCGCCCTAGCTTTAAATGTTTTCAGAATATAAATTGGCTGAGGGCACTTCCTTCCAGAGGGTCCTTCCTCTAACACCATGAGCACAGGCAGGTCGGAGAGATGCGGGTCGGGGAGGCTAATGGGACACGCACCCTATAAGAGTAGTGGAGGACGTCTCCCTAGTTGTCCTCAGCATCGCATAGGTTAAATGTCCATTATATTGGTCATACATTAAGGTTTTATTTGTTTTAAAAATAAAATCAGTATTTCCTTGAAAACATAAATGTAACTTAGATTTAAATTTTGGTATTGGAGGCTTTATCAGAGCTGCTTTCTCTCCACCCCTATGAGGTGTCCAGGAGGTGGGAGTAGATCTGTCTTAAAATTTGTTTCAATATGGTCTGCTTCCCTGCAGGGAAGGGCATAGGTAAATACTCCAGTTAGGACAGCCTAATAATGATCATTTCAAAAATGAATATTTTAGTGTAATTTAAAGAAAATGCACCGAAATGGTACATTTAACGGCAGCATATTTGTATATAAAACGGTAATAAATTAAAGATTTTTTTTACTTTATAAAAACAATTTGCCAGTTTCCAAATCTAATTCATCAATAAAGTATAGTTTATACATAGGTTCTCAGTTACCTATTAACTGAGATATGATGTATATTTTACTTTGTGTGACACCTGAATTTGAATTAAGCTTGTTTGAGAAAATGTTATATCATATTGTCGCTGCTATAAATGACCACTGTAGATTGGGAAATCTTCATATTTATAACCTACATAACAAACGAATAACATTAGCAGCTATATAAACCGTGAGCTGTTTCCTGGGGCAAGAGGGGGAGGAATAACTGCTCTCGATACAGGTATACTATCTTTCAAAACTGAATAGAGATTGTGTCTGAATCCATGGTCCCTCCCATTTCAAAAGCAAATGTTTGATAGTATTAAAGAAAAAAATATTATTGCTCATATTAGTTAAATGGTTCAGATTAATCAAAGGCATATTTATGTACAGCGCTACGGAATATGTCAGCGTGTTATAAATAAACTATAATAATAATATAATAATATTAGTCAAATTAAAGCAGATATTTATTTAAAATAATGTAATGTGAGTATTTAGACCCTGCCCTATTCCTGAGACATAAGGGATCGGTTACCTGTCTATGCTGAGAGCGCAGAGGCTCAGGACAGTGATACCAACAGACGCCTTCTGGATAAATGGCACCAACTTGCACACATAGACCCCGAACGGCCAGTGCTCGGCCAGAAGCTGTAGAAACACAAATAAAAGATCAATAAATATCAATAGCAATATAATTCCTATAGCTTCACCTCATCCTCCGTACCAACCATCTCATCTAAATAGGAAGCCCTCACAGGCAGGATCTTTTCTATAAATATGTCATATGTTTTATTTACCTAATATGGAACCTACTATCAGAAGTGGCAGAAACAAGCACAGTATAATAATATAAGATCATATAAATATGAGGCTATGCTAAGGGTTAATTAAAGGGCCAGTGTAAGCTCCAGCTTAAAGGCTGTGTACATCTAGTTGGCCACATCATAATTCAAGGAATATTTACTTATAAAGTATGCAATAAATCCATTTATAAATAAAATGAATCTTGGTGCCTGATGTGCTGGGTCCAGCTCCACTTCCCTCCCAGCAAATGACCCACATTGTTTTTCTGGGAGAAATAATAAAGGTGTTCCTTTCATTTGACAGGTTTGCTAATTAACCACTCTTTTGATAAGCACTCACTAATATCACTAATGACATTTGTTTGTATCGGTCAGTCGTGTCCAACCCTCCGTGACCTCATGGACCACAACACACCATGCTGATCCACTTGGTATTCATGGCAGAGATACTGGTGTGGGTTGCCAGTCTCTTTCTCCAGCTCCAGGTATTCCTAGGTGGTATCCCATCAAGTACTTACCAGGCCCAACCCTGATTAGCTTCAGGGTGGTGTGACCTCTTGGTTACCTGACTTAAATTGAACCTAGGTTGCAGCGGTGAAAGCACCGAATCCTAATCACGGGACCACCAGGGAATCCACAGCATGGGTTAAGGGGAGGTAATTCATAACTACTGAATACATTATATAAACACTTATCTAATGGCTTCTAGATAAACAATATGGGCCTCATTCAATTGCAACTTGGCCAATTGAATAAGGCTCTAAATAAGCACATAGCATATTTTTTTTAAATAAGTTTTTAGTTAGTGAAAATCTATCCAAAAGCAAGGTCTTCACTAACTAAAAACTTCTGTAAAAAAAATATGCTATGTGCTTATTTAGAGCCCTATTCAATTGGCCGAATCGCAATTGAATGAGGCCCTATGAGTCATGTGAAGAGAGTGAGGTGGAGACAGCCCCAGTACCACAGGCAGGTAAGATTCATTTCAACATTATTTCTTATTACAGAGGGTTATTGTTGACTTTATAAACACACATTTTGGGTAGTAACAAGTGGTGGACACTCATAGCCCGGGTGGTTTTTCTGGCCCTTTAAAGAGACACTGAATTTGTAAATTTTCTGTCTTGGATTTAAAACATACCATTTTATTTATATGGCAAATGAGTGCAGCAAAGGTTAAAATGTTGCTTGAATCACTGTACAAACAACATGTAATAACCACCATTTGTTTATTTGTTGTAACAGTTTTAGCCAGTAGAGGGAGCAACTGAGTTCCCATAGAGCTCCTTAACCCTGACATCCTAAACAGGTGTAGCTAGAAATAGTCCAGACTGTTGCAATGCTGCATTTCTAAGTACTTTTTCATAATCCGTGAACCATTTTTTTCATGAAAATAAAATTATAATGAGTAAAACCGGCAAATTTGTAACTTAAAAGCTACAACAAATAAAGAAGAGGACAATTTGGTAGATGACCCTTAAGACAGATAAAAAGGCACTGCTGCAATTCTAGTTTTGTTTTTTATTTAACATTAAAAGCTATATTGGTTTGTTCCACTGCTCCATTAAACAGTAAAAGCACTGCTTACATCAGACATTAGTAATCAGCCATATTATATTATTATTATCTTTGCTTGTAATGCGCCAACATATTCTGTAGCGCTGAAGAAGGGTTAAGTGCAAGGTAAAATAAAATGTATACGTTGCAAGAGTAGAGAGTATCTGATAATGCAGAATGATTGCAATCTTTTATCTTTTTGGTAAAACAAGTCAGGCTGCATCCAATATAATGAAAGTCCTATTAGCCCCGTTATATAAAGTTATAAAATGATGCATTTCCCTGTGCTGATCTCTACCAGGTTCTCGTTTTGGCCTCTCCCCCTCTTCATCCGTCCAGTGCTGCCCCAGAGGTTGTCACTGTGTAGAGGCTGGCAACAAACTGTGAAACTCCATATTGCATTTTCTAGTGCGGGGCTAGCACTATATGATCATGTGGACCAACAGCAAGCTTATGTGTCCAATAGAAACGGCAATGTGGATATTCACAGCTTGCTGCCACCCACCTCACATTTTGATTGTATGAGGGATGAGAGGACATAAATGGTCCAACATGGAAGCCCTCTAGAGTCGTGCACAGGAAAATTAAAATTAATTGGCTAAAAAGGATTTCATTATGGATGATGAAAAATTTATTTGGCAAAACCTATGAAATTATCATTCTCTATGTATTTATACAGTTTACCCAGAAATGTTCACTAAAAACATACAATATATATGCAAGGGGGGGCGGGGGCGGGGAGAGAGAGACACAGGGCAGGGAGAAGGGGGAAACACAGGGCCGAGGAGGAGAGACGCAGGGGAGGGGGAAGACACAGCGGAGGGGGGCCAGAGTCATGGGGGACAGAGACACATGCAAGGGGGGAGAGACACGGGGGGAGACATATAGGGGAAAGAGACACAGGGGAGAGAGTGGGGGAAGAGACACAGGGGAGGGAGAGGGGTGAGAGTCACAGGGGAGGGTGGAGAGACACAGGGGAGGGAGAGGGGGAGGAAAGAGACAGAGGGGGGGAGGGGGAAAGAGACACAGGGGAGGAGGGGGGAAGAGACACAAGAGAAGGGTTGGGACACACATTAAATGTTATCCCGGCAATTTTGACGGGCAAGTTACTAGTATATTTACATATATACTAAAAATATATATGTGCTTTCTATCTACATAACAAGTTTGGCTTAATTAAACCTCATTATAGTCTTTTGCTTATCCCACACATGCTTAAACTCTTTAACGGTGTTTGACCAAACCATTTCCACTGTAAGGTTGTTCCACTTGCTGCTTTTGCCCATTACCCCTAAATCTTCTACCTTCAATAACAAACCATGATCTTCTGTTCTTGCATTCATATTTGGCTGATATTCTACCTTCCTGAACTTCATTTTACATATTCTCTGTCCCCTAAGCTATGCATCTTAATGCCATGGGGTCTTTCATTATACGTTTTTCTTCTAGACCATGCACCATTTAATTATCCCAGCTTTGATCTGAATTCCATATGAACAAACCTTGTAGGCATTTATGGGGATGGCAATCAGAATGTAGAAGAGATCCCCCAGAGCCAGGCTGGCGATGAGCACATTGGGACCGTTCCTCATACACTTGTTCTTGTAGATGATTCTGAGCAGTGTAGAATTCCCTATGATTCCCACAATGAAGATGACACAGGACAAAATGGTGGTCACATATTTGAAGGCGTGTTTTATTACCGCCCGGGAAATACATGGAGGAGGCAAAGGTGGTCGAGGTGGCATATCTCTAAAATCCTCATCTGAAACGTTGCCAGATTCACCCATTTGGGTGGTGTCCAGTTGTAGAAGACGGTCAACATGTTGTAGTGTCTGTGATGGGTCTGAGCTTTCTTGGAGACTGTATGGTGTTTGAGAGTCCTGGCCTACAGCGCCAAGAAGCAGAAATGCAAACCAAAAAATAAATAGCAGAGACATCCTTCTCTTGTAGATCTTTAGAAAGTGAGCAAGCAGAGTTCCAGTTTCTAGATGAACCTTTGGAGAAAACTAATTTGTTCTGTGAAGTAGAAAAAAAGAAAGGCATGAATAATGTTTATATATATGATATCTTGGCTCATAAACATGCACCAAATGTGCCTATAACGTTCTGTATCATGTTGAGGCGTAGGATACTTAAAATGAAGATACACCTGAATCCAAAAAAATTAATATTAATTTCTATGGATGGCATATTATATATATATATATATATATATATATATATAAATACAAGACATAAATTGCCAGCACGCATATCATACTTTATTATTCATGTTGGGAGAAATCAAATTGTTTTCCACTATTGGCATATGATGCTTTCCAAAAATATTACTAATTAGAAACTGTCCTGCCAATAAGAATAAATGTATGTTCAATTGTATTCATATAGATTTTTCGGTCTGGCCTCTGGACCTTGATTGACATTAGCCACATAGCTAGTTGAATCAAAAGGGTTATTACAATGGCCATAAGGAACTTGTAATAAACTTTGACACTTGTTGATTTGTTATGTTGTGTGATGTTTTTCGCCAATCTCTGGTTGTATGCCCTGGACCCCTAAGGCCCCTTTCCACCAGTTCATTTGAGCCTAGAGGGCTATGGGACCATTTTCTATTATAGGTCCAGTATTTTGTGAGTAGCGTGTGTTTTAGGATGCCACTATTTCATTAAGCCAATAAAATTATTCTCCTACTCGGTTTGGATCACAACCCCCTGCCCAGTAGCGTGTGTTTTAGGATGCCACTATTTCATCAAGCCAATAAAATTATTATCCTACTCGGTTTGGATCCCAACCCTCTGCCCAGGCATTCTGGCTCCAGTGACATTCTGACAGTATCTTATCAACCCCTGCTGTGCCCAGATCCTGACTTGAGGTAGCTAATAGCTGGGGCTGTAGACTCCTGTGTACCTAGCTGGGGAAATAGGCTGACATTGGGTGTTTGGAGCCAGTAGAACCTCGTGGTTGTCTAAGGAAGTGGCCAATGCTAAAAATGTATGCTCTGTTAAGAACACATATGTTAAAGTGCTCATTATTATTTTAACCAGAAATTAAATTCTGCCACTTGTCCTGGAACCGGGTAACTTGGCCTGAGAATCTGCAACTTGTCCTAGAATCTGGGTAATCTGTCCTGTGTGCAGGGATACAGAACCTATACAACCTGCGGGTAGGATTGGTCCTCTTGGTCTTTTCAAACCAAACAAAGACCCTCACTGACAATAAGAAATAGAGATTCATACTCACCCCATACACACTGATTACACATCCTCACTACACCCTATAAATGATATACACTATAAAAAGGAGACTTTGACCGCTGATGAAGCTTCTATCTGCCCATGTGGATGTTGCTTAAAAAACAGCAAATACGTTCAACATGACTAATGGAAAACTCATTAGCTTGCAAGGACAGCAACTATAATCAGCTCAAAAAAGCAAATGGAACCAGTAAAAATAACTGGATATAAGTTAACATTGTAAAGATTGTGTTCATTTATATTTTTTTACTTTAAATTCCAAAGTAATACATTAAATAGAAATGTAACTAAGATACATTTTTAAATAAATTATCTAAGATGTTTATCCAATCGCAGACAGCAAATCCAGCATGATCCCTCAAACCACTTCCCCTCATATCACGTGTATTTACTATCAGGACACAGATACACTATTGTTTGTGTCACATTTGTCAAGGTCATGGGTCTTGTGAATTAAAGCTTTGATGGCCCCTTTGATGCATCCAGACTAAGGACAACTGGACAAGTGACCCATTGATACCAGCACAGGATGCCCTCAGGTGCCCACATTTTTCTACATGTTTTACACTGTCCTGTAATATATAGTGGAGGTCAATGTATCTACTGATATAACATAGGGGTGATACTGGATTGGGGTAGGGTGCTATTCTCTGGGGCAATACTTTAAAGCACACAAACAACGGACACAAATATTTGTGTTTGAAAACTTTAAGCTGACTAAGGACATATTTAGGTAAGATAAATCATAAAGCAAGTTTTTAATTAGAAACAATAAATTGGTTCCTCTACTGGACCTCAGAGGCTTCCATAGTTGGTGAGGTTGTATGTGTGTGAGAGGGTAATTTACATTTGCGAAGAGCAGAGCTTGCATTTATAGGTGCAAGGTGCCTGCTTCTAAGCAAGTGAGGGAAAAGAGATTGATGTCAAATTCAGTAAGATCCAATCAACTACCAAATTCTCATCTTCCTTCCTCCCCACTACTCGTAGATAAACAATAAGACGTCCCACATGCTCCAAATCTCAGGAAATGGATTAAACAAAGATAAGATGGATTCTTCTATAATGTTAGTTTGTTACATGCATGCACACTTTTTCTTAACTACAGTTATTCTTTAATTAAAAGTAATTTACTTACATCAATTTTGATAATATGGAGAGCTGATCCTAGACCAAGTGTAGCTGCCCCGGGTACCCTCTGATACTTGTGTATTATACCTTCCTGTGGGCCAGATCATGTTCCTCCTGATAAATCAGCATGGTCACAGACCTCAGTGGGGCAATGTGATAGATACATGTAATACCTATATGATATATACACCTTGCAGATCAAATTGCTCAGGATACACTTATCAGCAGGTTACCTAAAAGGAATTAATACTGTAATATACAGCGTGGTCATACATGAATCCTAAGCAATGATATCTGGCCCTGTGATACCTGTTTATAATACCTGAATGTGACTCTTATATAAGGTATCTGGTGCGTGATACCTGTGTATGATACCTATGTATAATACCTGTGTGTTATACTTGTGTGTGATATGTGTATAATGCCTTAATACCTATGTGGGGACCGGTGTAAAATTACCTGTGTTTCATACCTGTGTATAATACCTTAATACCTGTGTGTAATATGTCTGTGTGTGATACCTGTGTATAACACCTGTGTATAATACATATGTATAATACCTGTGTGTGTGATACATGTGTATAATATCTGTCTGTGTGTGATACCTGTGTATAATACTTGTGTATAATACATATGTATGATACCTGTGTGTGATACATGTGTATAATACCTGTGTGTGTGATACCTGTGTATAATACCTGTGTATAATACATATGTATAATACCTGTGTGTGATACCTGTGTATAACACCTGTGTATAATACATATGTATAATATCTGTGTTTGTCTAACTTGTGTATAATATCTGTGCCTGTGTTTGACACCTGTATATAATACCTGTGTGTGTGTGATACTGGTGTATAATACATGTATATAATACATATGTTTGATATTTTTGTGTGTTTGTATGTGATACTTGTCTATAATAGCTGTGTACAATACATATGTGTGATACTGTACTTGTGTGTGTGATACCAGTGTATAATACCTGTGTGCAATACATATGTATGATACCTGTGTGTGTGATACCTGTGAATGACATTTGTGTGTGATATATGTATATAATACCTGTTTTTGATACCTGTGTATAATACCCAAGTGTTTGATACCTATATATAATGCCTGTGTATAATACCACAGCGCTCACTCTGTGTGTAGGAGGGATAAGCCACAAGGACATGCCCACTTGCCATAAGTAAGACCGTGAAGCTTTATTACTTATAAGCCCTTCTGATAATGTATACAATCTAAGCATGCAATTGTATCACATAATTTTTTTATATTAACACTAGTTACAAAAACACTAAGAAAAAGCAACTTATTTTCCTTCATTACTGTGTATTTGTAATGAGCAGTATTTTTACATGTTGTTTAGAATTAACTTCTAGAACAAAACTACTTACTATAATTTTAATTGACAAATATAATAGATTATTTTTTAATATATTGGATGAAGGACAATCCTGAAATCTAGTAATTGGGGTGTAACAGTGCAGCTGATCTGTAACATTTGTTCAGTTGTCCGACCCTATGGACTGCAGAACATCAGGCACATCTGGTTTTGCTTATCCATAAAGTTTTCATAGCAAAGATACTGGAGTGGGTTGCCAGTTCCTTCTCCATGCAATTTGTCTGACCTCTCTGCTATGACCTGCCCATCTTGGGTGACCCTACATGATATAGCTCACAGCTTCATTGAAGTACATAAGCCCCTTCACCATGACAAAATAGCAATCCAGAAAGAGTTTGTTTAGATACAGTATGTCATTTTATGTTTTTAGCTACCTTAAAGAACCACTGTAGTTCAAACAAAAAAGGGCACATGTGAATTTTGAAAACTAACAACATTAGTAACTCTGTAAATCATGGGCATGATTTTTTTTTAATAGAAAACCAACATTTTTGTCGACTGTTTATAAACAGAGGAATTCATTTTGGCATTGTTACATATTTTCTCGAAAGCTATGTGGGTAGGCTTTTTATCAGTTGAGGGACGGGTGGTGAAGTGGGAACAGGTAGCAGTCATAAAGCTTTGTGAGATAATTGGATTGGATTGAACTTGTCACCACACCTTATAGACGCAAGCATTGCTCTGCAAAAATGTAAACACCCCTTTCACACCCATAACTTCCACCAACATATTATGGATGCCTCCAGCTTGCAGCAGAGACATTATAATTAGTATTATTACTACTAGCGACTTGCGCATCAAAAATGAAGGCAATACAATTTGAAGCCTGGCAATGCTGTTTGCCACACAATGTGAGTCTTTTGGCCCTCTGAGCACCTTCGGCGCTCATCGCGAGCCCAGCGCTGAGCTCATTCGGAACTCATTGCGAGCCTCTCCCCTCATGTACTTCAACGTTCCTGCTTTGCAATGATCACCTAGGGCTCGCAATGAGCACCTTGGGCGCTTATTGAGAGCCTTTGCTCCTGTCTACTGTACTGGCCGCTCATTGCAGGTTTCGTTAACCTGTAAGTTTAGTGCTTGGGAATGCCATGTGTCTCTTTCCAGCATCTCCCCCCTGTCCCTTCCCTGTGTGTTTCTCCTCTGTGTGTCTGCTGTATCTTTCCGTTGCTTTTATTTTCAAAGTCCTGCGTGTCTGGCGTTGTTCATGTAAGTGTTACTGTATGTGGCGCCGTGCATTTCCCAAGGGGTGCGCGCTTGGCATTCCAGAACCTTGTTTTCATCCAGTTTCAGAATTTTTTTTCGTCTATCATCCGCCATTTTTTTTCTCGCTTAGCCGATTTTCAAGTGACGAAACGTGGCAAATTCAGCTAAAATTTGCTTGCAACCTCACTCCCAAGCATTTTTTTTTCTTAGTCTTGCGTTCCTCAACTGCTTGCAGCCTAAATCCTGCTTGCTTCAATGCCTCAACTGCTCGCCTCGCTTTGCGAGGCTCGCAGGGCAATGAGTGCCTCATTGCCTAAGTCCTCCGAGCTCAGAAGGCTTCTATGCCTCAACAGCTCGCCTCGCTTTTTGAGGCTCGCAAGCGTGACGACAAACCACAGTTTGCCAACTATAATATGTGATTATTATTATTACTATTATTATTATTATTATTATTATTATTATTATTATTATTATTATATTAGCCTTATGACTTTTTTTATGACTTAATTATGCTCTTGGTCAGACTCAAAGTTTTCAAAGGAGATGGTCTGTAAGGATCTTTAGTTCAGAAAACATATAGATTATAGTACAAACCACAGTGTAAATTGTAAATATAATTTCACTTATCATATGTGTAAAAAATTGGGAAATCAGCATTTTCTAAAGATGTCCACATTGTTTAGAAAGTTCCACAATGGAAACATGCTTTATAAATACTGTGAAGAGGTTTGAGCTATACATATAGCCCAATGATGCATCTGTTGGACCCTAGAGGTATCTGCTAAATATTGGTAAACAATGCATGTATGAGAGGGTCATTTACATTTTTGCAGGAGCAGAGTTTGCAGTTATAAGCGTAAGCTACCTGCTGCTGAGCATGTGCATATGAAGAGGGTAGGTGTCAAACTGATATTGGAATTTTCCCTATCCACTCCCTTTTCCTCTACACTACACCGCAGATAACCATATACCAATAGTCTACAAGCTATAAGGAAATGCAGAGCAAAATTAAGGTTTTCCAAACTTATAAAAATTCCTTACTATTCAGCCCCCCAATCCCCCGGCCATCAGTAACATTTCTTTCAAAAGGGTGTCAAACACAGACGCAAAGGGGTCACAATGTCTGACCCCTGCAAAGGTTAGTAGTCCCAGCCTTTTGCTATGTTATGAGGCTTCATTTTTATTTATTCCTAAGCTTAACAATTAATTATCCCATCATTACTGAAACAACATGACTTATATAAACCCTTTCACTGCATTAAATTGCAATGAAATCAGGCCCTTCTGTCAGTGAAAGGGTTAAGGCTCACATTATTTCACAATGTCAGAATCAACACACTCAGGGGGATTTAAGAGGTCCTGACACAGGGTCTGTATAAACAAGTATAATTAATGAAAAATGCCATAATATTATCTCTGTTTTTGTAAATAATGAACTTTGATATTGGAAAAGAAACTATGAGTTGCTATGAGAGGCTCCGGTACATGGGGGGCTCAGGAAGGAAGTTATGGCTACGGATCGAGGCTGAACTGTTAGCTCGGCCTATAGGAGGCGCTTTACTGCTTTGCTGCAAAAGTTGCTTTAGGCCAAGACCAGTGCCGGAGTAGAGGGCCCCTTTATAGGTTCATGCAAAATAGGCAACAATATACAGTATATGTAGGTGCCCAGACCTAGGATAATTAGGTCACCTTTCTATAATAATAATTGTCTGCCCCTCTACCCTAATAAGTAGAGGCCTTTCACTTGAGATATTGGAGGTATGCCACCACTGGCAGAGAGAAAGGGGGGGGGGGGGGGGGCAGGGGAGATTGTGGGAGAGTGGGAGAGATATTGAAAGATGTAACCGAGAAAGAAGGAGAGTGAATAAAGGCAAGAGAACGACAGAGAGTGGGAGAAGCAAAAGGGAGAGATAAAGAAATAGGGAGGAAGGAATAGAGAAGGTGAAATGTGACGGTGGGAATAAAGAAACAAGACGGAGAGAGGGAGAGATAAAGAAATAGGGAGGAAGGAATAGAGAAGGTGAAATGTGAAGGTGGGAATAAAGAAAAAAGATGGAGAGAGGGAGAGAGTAATCAAGAGAAAGGGAGACAGGGGAGAGAGAAAGAGAGGGGGAAAGAGGGAGAAGGAGCAATGGAGAGAGAGGGATTGCGAGATGAAGGGACTGAGAAAAAGGGAGAGAGACAGAGGAGAAAACAAGAGGAGAAAGGAAGAGAAAAAGGGAGGGAGAGAGAGAAAAGAGAATAGAGATACTACAAAAAAAAAGATCTCTATCTATCTATCTGAACGTGCTCACATTTGAACGTTTGAAATAAGTTAAATGTGAACGTCTAAAATGTTCCTCTTGCTTCAATTCCCACCTTCACTTTTCACCTTCTCTATCCCTTATTCCCTATTTCTTTCTCTCTCCCCCTTACTTCTCTCATTCTCTCCCTCGATCTCACTCTCTCTGTATTTCTCTGCTCAGAATCCACAGAAATGCAATTATTGCACGGCACTCTGGGAAACTGGTTGAGAGCATGCAAATGAGCACACAGTGTTTTTACTCTTTCATTCAATACCACTTTAATAATGCCTCCTTTTAACCATATGTCTGCTGTAAAGCATAGCATAGGATGGATTATGCAGGAGTGATATATATATATATATATATATATATATACATATATATATATATATACTATATACATGGATATAAATACACACACAGTAACGATTACAACTGAAGACTCTCTTGTTCTCTTTCATCAATAACTGTGAATTTGGAGGAGAATTTAAGAAGCTATTTTAATCTGTTTTGTGTTGCCCTACACAAGGACAGGATTCTTCTGGAGACGCATTTATATCCATCATAAATTGTGTTCTATCACATAACCCTGCAGTGCCACAGGCACATTATGGTCACAGTGTCTGTATCCCTATAGAGGTAATTGGATTAGACAGTCAATGCTCCTCTTCTTACCCACTACAATACAGGGCTTGTGTCGCTCTCTCTGGGTGTCCAATGAGAGACTGCCCGGGAAAACTTTCACCTTCTGATCACTGACACTAGTTATATGTCTTATCACATATCAAATGTATACTATAATTCAGAGGGATTTTCAAATATATTTATATTAAATAAAAAAGAACAGTATAATGTAGTAATCTTCAAATATTTCTTCAATCACACACCATATAAAATGCACACGCAAACCAGTTTCAGTAAGGTGCTATCGATTATGTATATGTCAGTTATGCCATTTTATTGTATTAATTTTCACTCATGATATTTTTGGGATGATGAGATAACTGAGGAAGCTCTAAAAGAAGAGCGAAACACGTCTTTTTTTTTACACTTTTGTCATTTTTTATTGACTTTTGTCTTATAATTTAGTTTTTGAAGACACGTCATTTGTGTAGTGAAGGTCTAATTTATTAAATTATAAAGATACACTACAATTGCTTCTGGACTCTTCCATGTGCCGATTTAGTGAGCAAAACCTGCGTTACCCATGTGTTGATTGACATATACAGTCTTTTTTGGCAGAAGGTTGAAGATTAAGATTTTCTGACGTGTATTATACCTCATATTAGTGAGGTTTTAGCATGTGACTGCGCATTTGTAACATTTATTTGTGATTTTTGATCTTTATATCTCCTGATATGGTAACTAAAGTTTAGTCTGCGCTAGGGTAGGCGCCTCTCTCTTTTTGTTTTTCGAAGATATATATATATATATATATATATATATATATATATATACATACATACAATAGACTCTCAGTTAACCAGAAATCTCAAGCATCCAGATTTTACAGGGCCCAACAAATGCCAGAAGCCAGGTTGTCATGCCACAGAATGCTTAGAGGCACCTAGATTTTATACACCGTATGCCTCTAATTCAGTTTTACCTGGAAGTAGACAGGCATGAGTGACTGAGCCAGTGCAGTGTTGGGGTTACATTCCCCGGGATCAGCACCCCATCCTCCAGCCGAACGTACCTGTGTGTAAGTGAGGAGTGAAAGCTGCTCCTGCTAGAACAGCCCTCACTGACAAATATACTTATCAGAGCATCCTATGTGCAGCTAATCTAGGCCTCTTTTATATGAAACTCTCAAGCAACCAGAAACTACATTTATCTGATATCTACCAATCCCTGTGTGTGCCAGATAACTGAGAATCTACTGTGTATATATGTATATATATATATATACACACACATATGTATGTATATATATATATATGTATATACAGTGGTACCTTGGTTCTCAACCATAATCCGTTCTGGACGACAGGTTGAGTACCAAAAAGGTTGAGTACCAAAATCCCATAAAGAGTAATGTAAATTGGTTTTCGCAAATGCGATGAGTACCAACGGAGCACAATGGGTACAAAGGTTTTTTGCTCATCCAGACGCATTGAGTATTCAAAATGTTGAGAACCAAGGTACCACTGTATTATATATATATATATATATATATATATATATATATATATATATATATATTAGTAGAATCCCGGTTATCCTGCACCCAACTAACCGAGACTCTCAAGCAACCGGCACCGGCATCAATTCCCCATTTTAAATTTACTCCCTCTAAACCGGCATAGCTGGCACTATCCGGCATTATTCGACAGTTCGAGACTGCAACAAAAAAAATGCCAACTTTTTTCTAATTATTTTTTCTGGGCCTAAATGGCCCAGTTTAGGTGCTAATGCCTTTTTAATGACATTTTGAGTGTGTTTTTGGGGTGTTTAAGGGTCGTCTAGACTCCCGATTAACCGGCAACTACAGTTATCCGGCAATAGGGAGTCCCCATAGGTCCCGGATAATGTTTTTTTTATACTATATATATATATATATATAAATATATATATATATATATATATATATATATATATATATATATATATAAGTATAAGTAAGTATAAGTATATAAAACACACAAATAAATAAGTACTAATGCAAACATGCATAATGTACATACATTAATCTGCAGTTTTCTGGAGTATATATTATAGGCATTTTAGGAAAACTGATTTATCCAGAACAATGCATATCAATCATACTTCACAGCCCTTCTTAATTATAATTTACTATTTACCACCAGGCATCTGTACATGCTCAGTCTTATTTCATAAAGCTTTATAATGACTACAATATATATACTATTGGCAACTATCGCCTATAAAAACAACTAGATGAGTTATCAGAAAGGCTGATTAATAGGTGGAAATAGCAAACTTTAATGTAAACTGACTACAAGAAAACACTAATTTAAATAATGTTTTACTGACAAAGTATTACTTTTAATGTCAAATTTTATAGTGGACCTGCTCATGGTAATACAGACAGCAGCCATTGTATTTTCCTTGGTCATTAAGCAAAATAATTACAGGAAACTGTCATTTAAATGTGCGGATTACTGAGCACAATGAGGTTATAGAGGAAGAAAAGTGACATCATGTGACACTGAACTTCATTATGAAGGGGGGCTCTGGCCATTTATGTAATCAACGAAAAATATAAATCTCTAGGACAGACGTATAATTCAATACATTACAGTATAACGCAAGAACAAAACAGATTGCAAGCTCTTAGTCTAGCCGGCCTTTCAGGACCACAGGGGTGCTCTATTTATATTATAAGCAGATGAAGAACTTGATTTATTAACGGGCTAAATGTTTTACAGAATTTATAATAAATACATACATCAATTCAATTAATTTTAACGATTACATTTAATTTTGCTTTAATGTTAGCAGATATTTTGCTTTTGATCCTAACAGGATTAGGCACCTGGGAGTAACAGTAGATTCAGATAAGATTGATATTACGTTCTGTTGAAACCTGCCACTGTAAATAGCCACTTGACAATAGAAGTAAAAAGAAGAGCGGTTCCTAGTACAATTACCTTCCTTCTTTGGCTAGAGGTAGACTGGAAGTAGACAGGCCCATGACCTAAGCTGATTATATTACAAAACTAAAATGAATGTAAAATTGACACAATGCAGCAATATACCAGCACAGACACTTTGCTTGAGACATTTCTGAGAGATACATTATTGCAAATTTTATTAGAGAATAAATTATTAAAGGGACTTTGAACTCATGGATACTGCTAATCACCATCATATAGAGCCATCAATATCAAGTAGAGAAGCTGTAAAAACATTTTCATTGGATGCTATTTCACGTTTTTTAGAATTATTAAAACAATTGCTGTCGTCAAAGTGTTTACTTCTCCTGAATATTATTTGTAGTTCGGCTGCACATGGGGCTTATGATGAGAACATGCTGGAAAGATGTCAGGTCCTGATGGGACCATAAATTAAAGCTCCCTCTTTAATTTGCAAGCGGTTGTGGATTTATTTTTTAAACCTGAGCTCTGTTTGGTGCAGTGAGCGAGGACAGCTAGAGGAATCACTGGGTTTATATATATAATATATATGTATATATATATATATATAATATATATATATATATATATATATATATATATATATTTATTTATATTTATTTATATTTATTTATATTACATTTTTTTTAACAAATCAGAATGTATTTTCCCCTTGATTTTCAGTGGTCTATATGATGATGTAGAGCAGGATTAATAAATTCAATCAACAAAATCTGAAGTAAATGACATGCAATCCCACATAGCATCATGTGGTCGGGGGGTTTAAGAAAAATATATTGCAATATATGCACATCCTGCAGAAAATAATGTAAAACCGGTTTATACTCAACAAGAAAAGGAAAAAATCTAACAATATACAGCAAATAAAAAATTCCAAATATGGGTGGAACCATTATAAGTAACTAAATACAATGTGCTGATTTTGAGGTTTATATAGATTTTAATTTTTTTCCCAGATGCGCTGAGATCTAAAAGCTGTATATTCCTGAGATTTTAACTATCATTATATCTATGAATTATATTAGAAATTACAGGTATAGTTCATTTTGCCTAAATTCATACTACTATTAGCTTGAGATTTGTGTTATAATATAAGATGTGAGTTAACTCTCACCTTCTTCTATCCACCTCCTCTCACTCCCGCCTTCAGGACTTTTCTCATGCTGCCCCTATTCTCTGCAACTCCTTGCCACGCTCCACTGGACTATTCTCCTGCCTTAAATGCTTCAAAACCTCACTAAAAACACATCTGTTTAAGGAAGTTTAGCACCTTCATCCTTAATATGCACAATTCATTGTACCTCACCCATCTATACATCACCCAAACACTTTAGATGATAAGTTTGTGGGTTTTCAATCTTGTGCAGGTTTCCTCAGGGAAAGCACTTTGTACATTTGATTTTAAGGTCAATAACAGGGCCCTCCATTCTTTTGCAATGTATTAAAACATTTTTTTGCCATGTACTTAACCCCTGTATAGCTCTACAGAATATGTTGGCATATTACAAATAAAGGATAATAATAATAACTCTTGTAATGGTCAAGTAAGTTGGATCTAAAATTAAGAAATGCAAATTTATGCGCTTAGGCCCCAGAAATCCAAAAGTAGAATATATACTTAATGGTAAAATGATCAACTAAAGAATGAATGACTTTGAGTTAGTATATCGGATGCTTTAAAAGTATACAAACCACTCAATAAAGCGTCAGGGAAAGCCAGTAGGATCCTTGGAAGAGGAAATAGAAGTAGATAAAGGTTGGTACTAATGTCACTCTATAGACCCCTAGTCAGACCTAATTATATTGTGTCCAATCTTGATCTCCATAATGATATTACTAAATTAGAGACAATTCAAAGGAGAGCACCTTAAATAGTGCAGGGTCTAAAAGACACAATTTATAAGGAAATACATCATGCCCTTAAGATGTATAGATTAGAGCAGAGAGAGAAACTCTCAAATATGTTAAATTATTCAATATAGTTCAACATTGAATTAGAGAGAAAACAATAATGCAAAAACAAGGAGTCATGACTTGAAGTTAGAGGATTTAGGGTAATGGGTAAAAGTACTTTTTTGTAGAAAACATAGTAGATAAGTTGAGCAGGAAATAGAAGAAACAAGACAAGGAAAGGAATTCACCCATTTCTGAAATTAGCATAGGGTCATCCTGATGGTTAGCCAAGACAATGTTTTAAGGTAGACATAGATGGGAGAGGATGGTTCTTACCTGCTGTCAACTCTATCAACCTTATTAAATTGCTATTCAGCAAATCTGAAGGGCTCTATATAAGCACACAGCATATTTCTTTTACAGAAGTTTTTAGTTAGTGAACTTCTATGCAAAAGCAAGGTATTCACTAACTAAAAACTTCTGTAAAAAAATATGCTGTGTGCTTATATAGAACCCTTCAGATTTGCTGAATCACAATTTAATAAGGCTTTTATGTATAAACTGACATAGATAAATATTTTATTCTGATGAAGATTGAGCGATCAAGTTTAGAAATGTATCTATCTATCTATCTATCTATCTATCTATCTATCTATCTATCTATCTATCTATCTATCTATCTATCTACATATCTAGATGAATAATCAGAATATTGCAGTATACATTGATACCTTATTTAATGAACAAATGTTTTTAGAGACAAACTATCAAGAGGTCTGACACACACGTATATATATAAAATATAAATTATTTTAAATTGTATTTATTTACCTGAATGTCAGAGTTTATTCTGTAGATCGCCTCTACCCTCGCCAGTATAGGATACAGCCCATGTAGTGAGTCCGAGAATCAGATCCCATTTACTTGTCCTCCTTTCCTGGGTAATATTCAGAGTGATTATTATTATGTGTTGGATTAGCTGAAGTTTGTCAGTGAGGCTGGGACTTTATAGTGGGCTGCAGGCTGCCCATTACATGACTTTATCCACAGCCAATAGTGAGTGCTGGGGGCTGGACAGCACACTGTGCAAACACCAGGGGGCTTTCATGAGGCAAACTGTCACCGGCAAAGGGCTAAAAAGGGACATAAGAAGAGGGGGCAATTTTACTGGAATACAACACATGGGAGGAGATTTCATTGCAAGACTACTGTAGTAGTTTCTTTATTTTTATTTTTTTGTGTTATTCAGTTGTTTTCAACTCTCCGTGACCTCATGTACCATAAAACACCAGGCACATATCTATGTCCATGGTCATGCTGATCCTCTTGGTATTCATAGCAGGGATAGTGGACCAGTTCTAACTCCAGTGGGCCACAGTATACAGCTCCTGGTAGTCCTCGGTGGTCTCCCATCCAAGTACTGGCGAGGCCCAATTATGCTTGGTTTCAGGGTGGTGTGACCTTTTGCTTCCCTGACTGGAATCAAACCTAGGTTTCAGCAGTGAAAACACTGAATCCAAACCACTGGACCACCAGGGAACCCAAATATCATAATTTGAAGAACTATGTTTATAGAATACATATATATACTAGCGACTTGCCCGTCAAAAAATAGAAGACAATAACATTTTAAGCCAGGCATTGCTGTTTGCCACACAATGCGAGGCTATGGCCCCTCTGAGCACCTTCGGCGCTCATCGCCAGCCTTTCCCCTGTGTACTTTGCAGGCCTGTGAATGCTATACCTTCATTGCTTATCATGAGCCCCGCACTGAGCGCCTTCATCGCTCATCGCATAGCTTGGAATGAATGCCTTAAATTAACTTGCAACCTCACTCACAGGCTCCTTGGCTCTCCCCCTGTGCTGTGTGTGAGTGTGTAAGGTATTTTGTTTAAGTATTTGGCGTCTTTTGGTGGTCTTTCGATTTTGGTGGTTCAGCCGTTAAAGTTGTAAAGTATTGTGTGCCGTAAAGTATTGCGTGCCTCGCAAACTGCTATGCGCTGAGTCCCGCAGACTTGAGTTCCCTGCAATGAGTGCCTGTGGCGCTCATTGCAGCTAAGACCCGTTCATCTACACCCTTGCAATGAGCGCCTTTGTCACTCATTGCAGCTAAGTCCCGCGAGCCTCCACCCCCGCAACTGCGTCCCTCGCTTTGCGAGGGCAGCGGGTGTATGGCTTGCTACGTGAGCCCGCACAGCGTGACGACAACTCGCAGTACAACAACTAGATATATATATATATATATATATATATAAATAATACAGACTCTTAAGTTATTACCTACTAGCGAATTGCCCGTCAATAAATGACGGTCATAAAATTGTAAGGCAGGTAATGTTATTTGCCACACAATGCAAGGCTTTTGGTCCTCTGAGTACCTTCGGCGCTCATTTCAAGCCTCTCTCCTGGTGTACTTTTGCTCATCTGAGCACCTTTGGCGCTCATTGAGAGCCACTCCCCTTGTGAACTTTTGCTCCTCTGAGCACCCTATGCGCTCATTGTGGCTCTCCTCTACTGTTTGTATATATATATATATATATTTTTTTTTTTTTAATAATGAATGAATTAATTGGCAAATAATAAATTAATATACTTTACCTATTTCTAATTAATATATCCAGCAATCAATATTCTGAAGAGCTAACAATCTGTTGTGATTTTCCTGCAGCATACAATGTACATTTGCACTGTCACTGACCTGAGGTGTAAGTGTGTGTGACGTGTGCAGTGTAGGCTGCGAGCGCAAGGGGAAACCGTATGTTTAGTTTGGTAACGTGGCATTTTAGAATGGTAATGTTAATAGTTGCAAGTTAGTGTTGTATAATGGTGGCGATTGTCTATGTGTTACGCGTCTCTCGAGCATTTTCCGTCCTTCCTAATAGTGTATTTTGTACCTCGTACGTTCCTGGGTAAAAATCTTATGTGCCTGGCTGTGTTTTGCGGGGTTATGGGTCGTGTAGCCTCCTTTTAATTTTTTTCAGCCACCATTTTTTTTGTTCTTTAGGCGATTTTTGAGTGCCGAGACTCGGCCAATTCGGTTTAAATTTGCGTGCAACCTCAGTCCCAGATGCCCTGGCTGTCCCCCCGTGCTGTGTGTGATGTTTTTTGTATTTTTAAAAAAAAATCTTTGGGTTTTGGTTGTTTTTGGATGATGCGCTGTTTGGGCGTCAATTTCATTATTTTTTTTACCTAGTATTTTTTTTTTCGAAATCCCGCTTTGCTTTGCAAAGTGTTACAGGCCGTGTGGAGTATAAATAGGCTGCGTGCGCAATGCTAAACCATTTGTTTAGTTCGTAATGTTATTAGTGGCAAGTTAGTGTTGTAATATGGCTGAGATTGTCTATGTGTTACGCGGCTCTCAAGCATTTTCCGTGCTTCCTAATAGTGTATTTTGTACATCGTATGTTCCTGGGTAAAAGTCTTATGTGCCTGGTTGTGGTTTGCGTGGTTATTGGTTGTGTAACCTCGTTTTCGTTTTTTTTCGGACAACATTTTGTTTGTTGCTTAGGTGATTTTCGAGTGCCGAAACTAGGCATATTCTGTTTCAATTTGCGTGTAACCTTACTCCCAGACGCCCTGGCTGTCCCCCCATGCTGCGTGTAATGATTTTTTATGTTTTTATTTATTTTCTTTGTGTTTTTGGATGTGCCTGTTTCGGCCGTTATCTTCATACTTTTTGGACCTCGTTTATTTATTTTTTTCTAAGTCCCAAAGCTCGTATTTTTTTTCTAAGTCCCACTTTCCTTTGTAAAGTGTTACAGGCCATAATTTTTCCACGCAATTTTTTCAAACTGCTACGGGTCCTGCATTGTGAATTGTATAATTGAGATTTATGTTGATCTGTAGTCCAGCGGGTCATAGGGATGAGCGCCTACGGTGCTCATCTCCACCAGCACAGTGAACGCCTACGGCGCTCACTGCCTAAGTCGTACGGGGTCGTAGGGATGAGCGCCTATGGCCTATGGTGCTCATCTCCAAGCATTAGCAACAACCCGCAATGCTCACAACTATATATGTGATTATTTGAATGTATGCTGCCGTGGAGTCAATCAGCCATTTTATTTTATGATGATCAACTTCCAGAAGAGGGAGGAATCCTATGTCCACCCAATTAGAAATATGGCAACAAAAACTGCCAGTGCTTTCATCAGAGCTAGTGCAAAGTTCATTAGTTTACAAGTATACAACCTCCTGAGAACCAACAGACAGAATCAGATCAGAAAAGAAAATGGATCTCCACAGTAAAGAATAGTTGCATATTAAAGTAAAATACTGTATATACTCGAGTATAAGCCGCCCCGAGTATAAGCCGAGGCACCTATTTTACCACAAAATACTGGGTAAAATTAGTGACTCGAGTATAAGCTGAGGGTGGGAAATGTGCTGCCCCTGTGTCCCTCCCTTTTGTGCCTTCTGTGTCCCCCTCTCTCTCCCGTGTCTCTTCTCCCCTCACTCCCTTCCCTGTGTCTCTTCTCCCCTCTCCCTTCCCTGTGTCTCTGCTGCCGCCTCTCCCTTCCCTGTGTCTCTTCCCCCCTCCTCCTCAACCCCCTCCTCCTCAACCCCCATCCTCAAGCCCCCTCCTCATCCTCAACCCCCACCTCATCCTCAACCCTCAACCCCCCTCCTCATCCTCAACCCCCCTCCTCATCCTCAACTCCCCCATCCTCAACCCCCCATCCTCCTCCTCAACCCCCCCCTCCTCATCCTCAACACCCTCTCCTCATCCTCAACCCCACCTCAACCCCCACCTCAACCCCCTCCTCAACCTCAACCCCCCCTCCTCAACCTCAACCTCCCTCCTCAAACTCCCTCCTCATCCTCAACCCCCCCCTCCTCCTCAACCCCCCTTCTCATCCTCAACCCCCCCCTTCTCATCCTCAACCCCCCCTCCTCATCCTCAACCCCCCTCCTCATCCTCATCCTCAACCCCCCCATCCTCAACCTACCCATCCTCATCCTCAACCCCCCTCCTCATCCTCAACCTCCAGCCCCCCCCCACTCATTCTAAACCCAACCCCCCCCCCCATCCTACCATTCTAAATACCCCCCCCCCTCCCCTCACTTACCTGCTCCGGCCTCCGCTCTTTCCGGGTCTTGATGTGGCGCGCATGTGACATCACATGCGCGCCACATCAAGACCCGGAAGAAGCGGAGGCCGGAGCAGGTAAGTGAGGGGAGAGGGGAGGGGGGGGTTAGAATGAGGGGGGTTTGAGGATGAGGAGGGGAGGGAAAGAGACACGGGGGGGGGGGGTAGAGAGACACGGGGGGGGGGGGGTAGAGAGACACGGTGGAGGGTAGAGAGACACAGGGGGGAGAGTGACTCGAGTATAAGCCGAGGGGGCCCTTTTTAGCCTTAAGAAAAGGGCTGAAAAACTCGGCTTATACTCGAGTATATACGGTATATAAAGGCTGTGTTTTTTTTTTATTTTATTTTATTATTTCTAAATTATGTTACAGTTATTTAGCTGTATTAATAGCATTTTGATAAGGGATTTTAAAACATAATAACTACTAAACTGTTCGTAAACTATGCAGTGAAGAAAGCTAATGTTATGAGCTAAATCAAATGATTTCCAATGCACGCAGATCCCAGAGAAATTAGCAATTGTTTGTGATCATGACACTGTATACATTTTTAGTAGTGGAGACCTATACATGTCCTCCACACATATTCATCAGAAAGCAGTCTCAAGGGTAACTACAACCTCTCGTCCTAAAAAGATGTAAATGCCCCTCTTACATTTTTTTTTTATAGTATATTCAGAATTGTTGAAGACTCTGGGCCATATTCAGTTTAAAGCCCGCAACTCTATCACAGACGACCGTATGTCTGTGGGTGTGTTGCGGGCTCCCATTCGTCTCCGATTACGATGCTAGTCAATTGCTCAAGCCCGCAAGTTGCTGTCCCAAAGCCGAAACCGTAAACTATGCACTGGTTTGTAGCAGTTCAGGGCGGGAACATGATCAATTCAGCAAGCCCATAACCTCCAATTTCGAATCAGTTAATAGAAATTGAGACTGTCATTATTACGGCAGTAAAACATGGAGGTTAAATGTCAATCAATTAGGTTTGTGGGTCCGACATGCAATCAGACTTTCAAAACCCAAAAAATAAAGATTTATGGAAATGAATGCCAATACTGTTCTAGTCCATATGGGTGGCCTGATATGTATTAACTCATTGATACCCGAGATCGATTTAACCCCAAAATTAAACATAAAAAAAAATCGAAGATCTTGCCGATTTTTCGGGCTTGAGACTGTTGTGCAATTAATTGTAATGTCTATCATCACTTTCTCTGTTATTTGCAGTGCAATAATTTATTTGCATTTACAGTGCTACGAATAGGTGTTTAACCCCTTTGCGGGTCCTCTCTAGCACTCGTAGGATTTTCTCCTTCATTTGCCATTTACGGGTGTGAAAACATTTGCGGGCTTGGGGAAATTGAGCATTCGAATAGGAATTTGCGATTTTAGCCTTGCGAAAGTGAAAGATCAAAGGCTCCTGGAGGCTGTAAGTTACAAGTTTAACCATCACCATTTTTTCAAGGCAGTAACTCGGAAGCTGATTGGAGCCCGCAAAAAGACACCAATTGAATAGAAAATTAGCTTGCGACCTCACTTACGGGCTCCCGGATCTCCAGAAACCTCAAATGAATGAGGTCCTCTGTTTTTTTGTACAAGGTTCCATCCTATTTAATGTCATCACTTCCCAATAGCTTGAAGCCTGAGGGATGTAGAGGGAAGTGCGGGGGAGTGGATGCCTTGGTTAAATGATTATATCTCCCTGAATCTGACACCTATGCACTTCTCCTGCACATGCTCATCAGCAGCAAACTTGCATCAATAAATGCAAGCCCTGCTGTCCAGAAATGGAAATACTCCTTTTTCCCTGCCTAATTGTGCTCATAATTAGACTGAAAGTACTTTTTTTCATTGCACATACCCTTCTACATTTTTAAGGAGAGGTTTTATGTGTCAGCCTCTATAATTCGGGGGGGGGGGGGGGGGGTAGATACTCACCCATTGAAGCTGCTACATACACAACAGTAATACTGAAATGTTAAAGATAAAGGACAACTGATGTGTAATTTTTATATTATCCTATTTTGATCTGATAATGTGCAAAATGTTTATTTATAATAAATATTTACGTACATTTGATTTAACTGTATTCTATTTTGCTTTAAGTATGACGGACATTTTGACTTTGTTCCTAACCTGGGAAAAGGAGGAACCTTTGATGCAGTTAATATGTGTATTGGCTTCTGTTGAAAATGTCCTCTCCAAATAGAACACCTGACAATAGAAACCAGTGGCAGTAGGGCCCTTAAGGATAATGCTTTAAAGGACCAATGCAGAAAAAAAAGCATCTGTTTGTCAAGTATGAACAAAAATAACAATATTAGCAGCTATGTAAGACAGGGGCATAAAGCATTTTTTTTAGAAAATCGGAATCCTTGAAGACTCTGTTATTGAGAAGATGAATCAATTTTGAGAGCTAGATTATGAGGGTGTCAGTGTCTCGAGTAGGAACCAGCTCTACCAGCTAATGAATGGATTCCCACTAATTGGGTCCTCTTCCCTGTGGGTTTATGTGTATCGGTGCTAGGGTTCCCCCTGTAAGTGGCTGCTTCAGGATGTGTGGAGAGCAGGAATGCGGTTCTGGGAAGTAGATGCAGGAGTCCCTGGTAGCTGGATTGGAGTAAGTGATTAAAAAGCTCCCCCCCCCCCTCAGAAATACAACTGACATGGCTGGATACTGTCAAAATGGGTAATGCACTTTATTGAAACACATACATGGAGGTGCAAAAGGGTCCCATAATTAAATTAATCTGGATGCAGAGTAACAAAAATTGACATAATTAAGATAGAAAGCAGTGGAGGAGCTACCGCCAGTGCAAGCCCTGCTCTGTGTGGAAGACTTGACCCTGGCAAGATCCATTGAGCGTTAGAATAAATAAACACACTGACCCAGCGTTTCTTGGGAAATTACGGGCCACAGCTTTATTAAAGCAACCATAAACCAATAACCAATTAACATAATTAACATTGTTACATCCCAGCTCAAATAACATCCCGGCCCGCGCCCAGAGCCTCCCAGTGATTTACTAAGCACTCACATGAGGCAGGGCAACGCCCACTTAAGCCCGTGGGCCGGGTGCCTCACCTCCCGCCACAGAGCAGGCAATGGATGCCTCCTGAGGCTGTGATCCCTCCTCTTGCTCTCTTTATAAAGCCAAGGCCACCCATGTCTTTGGCGCTACCGACTGTCTGATCTAACCAGCTACCGTACCACTCCAAGCTACCAGAGTTCTGAAGGTATGTCCTCTCCTTGATCCTTCGCCGCCGGTGCCAGTGTACGGAACCGGGTTCCCTGTAACCGAGAAATGGCATCAACCACCCCTACGTTACGGCCGGTAATACACTGCGCCCTCACCCAGATATTTGCCCGCAGGCAACAAAGAAACAAGTGCCGTATGAGCCGTATCAATGGCCCAGATGCTATTGACTACCCAGACCTTTTTCGGGCTGCCTGATTGAAAAAGGACATGACGGTTCCCGAAGCCCCTGCCCCACAGATGAACCGCCGTGGTGATGGCGAACATCTCCAGAACCGTAGGATCGTCTGTAAACCTTCCTTTGACCCATGATTCGGGCCATGGTGCTGTGCACCATGCGCCCTAAAATAGGCTCCCATTCCAACCTCACTTGATTCTGCATAGAGGTCTAGCTGCCCATTTGTCATCCTGCTCGGCTGGATCAAGGTGATCCCGTTGAAGTTCTGTAGAAACGCCGTCCACACTCGTGCATCCTACCTCATGTCCCCGGACACCTTTATAAAATGATGCGGCTGAGATATCCCGGCTGTAGCCAACGACAATCTTCTGCTGAATATATGGCCCATGGGAACGATCCTGCATGCGAAATTCAGCCTTGCCACTCGCCTTGTGCCTTCCAGGGCCGCTAGTTCTGCAGACAGGTCCAACACTTTCTCCATCGGCAAGCTGCATTCCATCTTGGTCGAATTGATCCGAATCCCCAGGAAAGTCAGTACCCATTGCAAGAACGTACTGAAGGCTTCGAAATAGGAACATGGGGAGACAAATATCCACAAAGTACTGTCCGTCAACGAAGCAACCAAGGAACCGATGACTCTGAGGATGCACCTGGAGCAAGCGAAACGCAGATTCGATATCCACCTTCGCCATCTTAGCCCCGACGCCTGCCCGCCTGACCAGGTCCGTGGCCCGATCGAAAGGGGCGTACGACACTGACGAGTACTGTTTGTCAATCCCGTCGTTGACCGAACCACCCGAAAGATAGGATAAATGCTGGATGAGGCAGAATTTTCCAGTTTCCTTCTTCGGCACTACGCCCAGAGGGGAAATTACTAGACCCTAGATCCTACCCAGTTCTACCTCAGTCCGGATTTTATCCGCCGCTACCCCGGGAAACTCCTATACCGACTTCAGGTTTCGGAGACGCGACTCGAGCGGGGCGAGAGAGCATGGAATCTTGAACCCTTCCTGGAAACCCTAGCGTAGTAGGGCGGCCGCCCCGGCTTTTGTTGCCAACCTACCGTAGCGTTCTAGCCACGGCAGCATTGCGCCCAACTGTATGGGGGTCCGTCCCTTTTTGAGCGGGCTCTCCAGCCCTGAATCCGTCCTTTTGTCTGGTGCATCTTGAGGCAGCGTGATCCCCTCCACAACTCGCACAGACATGCTTGAAACAGCATTTCGGTGACCACTTGCTGTTGCCCTCGTTGAATGAGTGACAGACACCTCGACCGGCTGTGCTTGCAGTGGCAGGGCCTCTAGCCCCGCCTGGGTTCCCGCGAAAGGGCGGCACTGCCCGCATTGGTGTCATTATGTTCAGCCAATAGGCCACCGCCTTATCGCTCCATGCCATCTCCGGACATGTATTGCCGGAATTCCTCGTCATATCTCCACCAGGCCATTCCACCATAAGTCCGGTATGCGTTCCTGATTTCCTCCATATACACGAACAGCCCGGAGCACTGTTCCAGATGTCTTTCTCCCATGACACAGGCCATGATGGCAAATGCCTGTAACCAGTTGTCAAACGTTCTTGGCACGCGCCTGAAAGTGGGAGTCCGGTCATCTCCTTCCCTGTGGAACCTTTCTGGATTGTCGGTAATCCGTGACATTGGCAACAAGGAAAATATCTCTATGTACTCCCGTCGCCAGATTTTTTCTTTGACATCCAAGGCTAAATGCGCCCCCAGATTGTCCTGGGCGCAAACGATGGACGGCCTCGCAGCCGCATCCCATACGTTTCCTCTGCTCCTGTCCTGTTCTGCTCCTCCGGCGTGCGGCGCCACGCTCGTCGTGTGTGAAGTGGGGTTGGCAAGCCCCGCTCGGGGTGACCTAGCTGGAAGAGATGGCTCCGCCCACGCCTTCCCGGCCAAACCCCCCACCCATGCCCCGTCGGAGATGGCAATGTTATGGGCTTTTATAACAGATTTCAGGGATGACAAGAATTGAGATGCCCTGGGAGAGGCTCCATGTACCGCCACCCCCGTCTCCCTGAAATTTGCCAGCTTTTCACCTGATTCTCCTTGCCCCGGGGCGGCTGCCATTCTGGGAGCAACCTGCCGGTCTGGACGAGCGGGCATCCCTGCACATCTCGACCGCTGTGGGCTCCTTTCACCGACTCTTGCAGGTGACATCACGCCATTAGCATATACTGGGTGCCGGCACCCGGTATATGCTAATGGCATGGCGCACATGTGACGTCACATGTGCGCCGGTTTAAGAAGGAGCGGAGGCCGGAGCAGAAGCAGGTAAGTGAGGGGAAAGGGAGAGGGGGAGGTATTTAGGGGGGTTTAGGTTGAAGAGGGGGGTTTAGGTTGAGGAGGGGAGTTGAGGAGGGAGGTTGAGGAGGGGGTTGAGGATGAGGTGGGACGTTGAGGATGAGGAGGGAGGTTGAGGAGGTGTGTGTTATACGCCGGTGCGTGTTATACGCCGATAAATACGGTACTTTCTTCTAATAAAAAATGGATTTAGAAGAAAATATATATACATCATACAGTAGTACTTAAGTCCAAGTGATTAAAATGTCAATAAACTATTTGATGATCAAGTACTATAAATTTACAACTCAGTTTGACGTAATCAGAAGTGAGATCCAATGAACAGTTTCTTCTGTATAATGAGTTTGCTTGTATAAGAAACAGCAAAATAGCCAACCTGCCAAAAATATGATGAATAAAAAAACATATACATATATAATACTGTTTGTATCACATGGTATAAATCCACAGTGAGCCTTTTTAAATTTTATATATGGCTCCAGGGTGGGGAAATGCGCAGAAACTCTGCTTGAAAATAAGGGAGTATTGAGGAAAATCCAACAATAAGCTCTTTACACAATTAAAATGTATTCTTAATTACAGTTGAACTTACAACACTTTTGTGAGTTGTGGATCATTATTGCCCCGAGCACAAGGTCATTTATATTATATTCAAAGCAAAAAAACAAACCAACCAACCAACATGACCTGTGCTCTCTGTTGAATATTTCCTAAGTTCATGCTTCATTATATCAGTACTATTTATTATAATTATAATAGACACCCCCTAATGTAGAATACATTTCTATAAATGTGGCTGCAAAAACTAATATAATATTAAGTAAAACATTTTAAATTAAAAGGCCAATGTAGTCACTGTATAAAATTTTTTTTTTTTAACCAAATATGCATTTTGTAAATAAAAAAAATAAATCTTGTAAGGGTTGAAAAATAAAGGCTTAAGTAAGAAAGTTACTTTTGAAATGTATTGTGAGATCCTCTAGCTGAGACTCTTGCCTCCACCCACTGTTCTGTGATGGTCGGAGTGATGCTGAGCTGGAGGTTCATAATATTCTGTTTATGGCAATCACCCAATATGGTATAAATTTATAACTATAGATAATAACTTTATTAATTTAATTTAAAAATAAACTTTCCTGAAGTATCTAACACTGAATTCTGCAATAGTTAGCTGTGAATCAGCCTTTCCGATCCACCAAAACAGGATTCTATTTTTTGTTAATGAGAGTTCATTATTATTATGCCTTAATTATTGATTAGCCCCTGAACCATTGAGTCCCTTGTCTTGAGTGTGGTCACCTGGGTCTGAGCACACCTAGTCAAGACTCAAGACAATGCACCCAATACCTCAGAGGATAATCACTAATTGACTTTCATGTTCTGCACCACTCCTACCATCTTCATGATGTAAATGGGGGTGGAGAGCAGCACCTCTGCTGGATGGAGGTCCTCACACTAAGTTTCAAAAGTAATTTCCTTACTTAAATCTTTAATTTACAAGCCTTGCATATGCATTTTATAATTTACAAATGAATAAATAATGAATTTTATTTACAAAATCATCGCTGTGGACCATAAACTGTATTATAGTCCAAATAACAGATCTAATCATGCATGAACTTAGGAAATACCCTTCATGTTCCCTAAATCATGGTTTTCTAAATACAGCTACTGGTGGTATGATATAGTACCCCCAATGCATACAAAATTAGTCTTCAAAGCAATTTAGAATATAGTTTAGTGAATACAGGTAGACACTTGGATTCACTGGTGCATGCCCCTGCTGGTCCTCATGAACAAAGATGGATGAGTTGAGCATGACACTTTAAATATATCCCTAGCATTAGTTGTAGCTATAGATAGATTCAAATGTACCCTAGAAGTAAAAAAGTACCCTAGTCATATTTGTGCAAATCTAAATGAAATGATGGTTAACCACTTTTATATCACCATGTTCAAACTGTTCTGTATCCAAAGCCGGTCCTCATGAGCATTGGAAGGGAACCAGCTGAACTGCAGAGCCATCCAGACTATTATCTAGCGGAGGTGTTTACTTGTAAGTAAAAATCACTAACTTGTTGTGGTGAAGGGGCTTGTGTACTTCGATGAAGCTATGAGCTATAACATGAAGGGTCAACCAAGATGGGCAGGTCATGGCAGAGAGGTCAGACAAATCATGGTCCACTGGAGAAGGAACTGGCAACCCACTCCAGTATCTTTGCTAAGAAAACTTTATGGACAGGCACAACCAGAGACATAACGATATGGCATCGGAAGATAAGCCCCTCAGGTCAGAAGGTGCCTACCACATTACTGAGGAAGAACAGAGTGCAAGTATAAGTAACACCAGATCTAATGAAGTGATTGGGCCAAAGCCGAAAAGACACCCAGCTGCGGATGTGTCTGGAGGAGAAAGGAAAGTCCTCTGCTGCAAAGACCAATTCATAATAGGAACCTGGGATGTTAGAACTATGAACCCAGGCACACTAGATGCGGCCAAGAATGAAATTACTAAGTTAAACATTGATATCCTGGGAATTGGTGAACTTAAATGGACTGGAATGGGACATCAGACAAGCACCAGATCTTCTACTGTGGTCAAGAATCCAGTATAAGAAATGGAGTAGCCCTCATAGTCAATCAAAGAGTGGCCAAAGCAGTGCTAGGTGACAACCCAATAAATGACCGAATGATTTCAATTTGAATTCAAGGCAAGCCATTTAATATCACAGTGATCCAAGTCTATGCTCCAACCATGGATGCTGAAGAGGCTGAAGTTGTCCAGTTCTACAAAGACATTCAACACGTCATAGATATAACAACAAGAAAATATGTTACTATCATCATAGGAGATTGGAATACTAAAGTAGGAAACCAAATGACACCTGCAATAACTGGCAAATTTGGCCTTGGAGTACAAAATGAAGAAGGTCAGAAATTAGTCGAATATTGTCCAGATAATTCTCAGGTCGTAGCAAACACCCTCTTCCAACAGCCTCCGAGACGACTCTACATATGGACATCACCAGATGGACAACATAGAAATCAGATTGACTATATACATTGCAGCCAAAGATGGAGGAGCCCTATACAGTCAGCAAAGACAAGACCTGGAGCTGACTGCAGCTCAGACCATGAGCTTCTTATTGCAAAGTTGAAAATTAAACTGAAGAAAAGAGGGAAAACAATCGGACCAAGTAGATACAAAATAAGTAATATCCCTTGTGAATATGCTGTGGAAGTAAAAAATAATAATTAAGGAACTAGACATGGAAGATAGATTGCATGACGAACTTTGGACCGAAGTTTGCAACATAATCCAGTAAACCGCAACAAAGAATATCCCTAAAAGAAAGAAAAGTAAGAAGTCAAACTGGCTGTCTGATGAGGCTTTGAAAGTAGCCCAGGAAAGAAGAAAAGCAAAAGGTAGTGGAGATAAGAAACAATTTTTCCAACTGAATGCAGAATTCCAGAGGATAGCAAGAAAAGCCAAGGAGACATTCTACAATGAACGATGTAAAGTGATTAAAGAAGATAACCGAATAGGTAAATCAAGAGATCTCTTCAAGAAAATTGGGAAACTTTCATGCAAAAGTGGGAGTGATAAAAGACAAAAAAGGTAGGGACTTCGCAGAAGTACATCGGATAAAGAAGAGGTTGCAGAAATACACTTAAGATCTATACAGGAATGATCTCAATCATTTGACCTCAATAATTTGTCCAATGAGTTGTAGCCAGACATCTTGGAGGGTGAAGCGAGATGGGCCCTAGGATGTCTTGCTGATAATAAGGCTTCTGGTGGTGATGGAATCCCAATTCTACAGGATGACGCTGTGAAAGTGTTACTTGCCTTATACCAACACATTTGGTATACTTAACAATGGCCAATAGACTGGAAACGGTCAGTCCACATCCCAATGCCAAAGAGTGCTCCAATTATCGCACAATTGCCCTAATTTCACATGTCCGCAAGGTAATGCTTAAGATTCTGCAAGCTCAACTCCAATAATATATGGACCAGGAACTACTAGATGTGCAAGCCGGGTTCCGCAGAGGAAGAGGCACAAGAGATCAAATTGTCAATGTCCGCTGGATAATAGAAAAAGCAAGAGCGTTCCAAACAAACTTTTATTTCTGCTTCATAGACTATTCTAAAGCCTTTGTCTGTGGGAATCACAACAAATTGTGGCATGTCCTTAAAGAGATGGGAGTACCAGATCTTCTCATCCTCCTCCTAAAGAATCTGTATGTTGACCAAGAAGCCACGGTCAGAACCGAACAACAGAATGGTTCAAGATCGGAAAAAGAGTGTGACAAGGTTGTATATTGTCACCTTATTTATTCAACTTATATACAGAGTACATCGAAGCCAGAATAAATATTTCTGGAAGGAATATCAACAACCTCAGATACACCGATGATACTACTTTGACGGCTGAAAGTGAGGAGGAACTAAAGGACTTATTGATGAGGGTAAAAGAAGAGAGAGTGCAAACGTTTGCCTGCTGATCAACGTTAAAAAGACAAAGATCATGGCAGACAGCAGTCTCACTTCCTGGCAAATAGATGGGGAAGAAGTGGAGGCAGTGAAAGATTTTATTTTCCTTGGATCCAAGATCTCTGCAGATGGTGACTGTAGTCATGAAATTAAAAGACGTTTGCTTCTGAGGAGGAAAGCTATGGCAAACTTGAACAAGCTAGTAAAAAATAATGATATTAAACTATCAACAAAGGTAGTTCGAACTATGGTATTCCCAGGAGTAACATACAGATGTGAGAGCTGGACTTTGAGCACCGTAGAACTGATGCCTTTGAATTGTGGTGTTGGAGAGAGAAGACTGCTTAGAGTGTCTTCGACTGCAAGCAGATCCAATAAATCAATAATTCAGGAAATCAAGACAAACGACAAAGGCAGAGATGGATAGATGAGGTTACTGAAGCAATGAACATGAGCTTGATGGAGCTCAGAGGGGCACTGACTGAGAGATGCACCTGGCGTGCTGTGGTCCATAGAGTCACAGAGAGTCGGACACGATTGGATGACTAAACAAAAATCATCATTACACCAAACTTCAGAGCCAGAGATTGACAAATAACTATTTTGATTGTTGCCTGAGATGACTTATTTGCTTGTTTACTCATTTCTAACCATGTGCTGCCAGCTCCTGCCCCAGACTAACTGACTGGTGATTATGCCTCTGGCCCTCTTGCTATGATGCATCCATTGGGGGGAGGGCGGGGTAGAGTATATACACAAATATGTACTCTATATATATATATATATATATATATATATGTGTGTGTGTATTTAAATTAACGTGTGCATATATATATATATATATATATATATATACATACAATATATATATGCATATATATATATATATTTATATATATATATACATACAATATATATATGCATATATATATATATATATATATATATATATATATAATACATATTCTATTATGTTAAATGGATATATATATATATATATATATATATATATATGTAACAAGCAAACCCTTCCCTCCAATACATATATATATATATATATATATATATATACAGTATATATATATATTTATATATATATATATATATATATATATTGGAAGGATTTGTTTGTTACATATATATTTATTTAATATAATACATTATAGAGTAATAGGGGGCTTATCCCTGGTGGTCCTATCTCGCAAGATCTTGTGAGACATGGTTTTCAGGGAATTCAGCAGCTAAAGGGACAAGAGGTGAGAGGTTGAATAAAATGTGGGGGGTATATGTCCCCCTCGTTCCCCCCGCTTCCTACGCCCTTGCTGATGTTATAAAGAATTCCCTCTTTCTCTCATTATTCCTTTCTCTCCTGGTGTAAATTGAACTCACTTTGAGATATTACAAATATTATTTTTTTCTTATGTAGGTTTTTATATATGGCCCCTTGTGAGGTGTAGATTGATCATTGAGCCTGCTGATGTACTGCCTGTTACTGCAACCATATTGCTGGTCCAAAATACCCAGAAGTACTCAAGGAATCTGAGTCTGAAATTTCCCACCCCAAATTTTGCTGTACTGAGCTTTCTCAATGCCCTGGTGCACCATTTGTTCAAAGTTCTCATTAGTCAGTCTCACGCCCAAAGCCTGGACTAAGTCCTCTGTGTCCCAGGCGTCTGCATCTTACAGTCCATCCGTGGTTACAAGGTCCAATATCTCCACTATGATGGGCTCTTCTGGTTACACATCTCCATACAGTTCTGGTCTGATCTTCTTCTTAGACATTGCTGTGTCACCTCCTTCCAGGATAAATCAATGTTCCTGCCAGCCTGAATGCTGGTGTACTTCTTTCAGAAATCCATCATCAATTGTTTGTCCTGGCTGTCTGTCTAGTCAATCAGCTGGCGGAATGTGCGGCGAAGATAGTAGAGCTTAAAGGTCGCAATGACCTCCTGGTCCAGGATGAGAGAAGTAGTATTTTGTGGCAGGAACACTACTTCCACCGGGCTGCAGCAATGGAGCTCAGCCAAGTTGGTAAAGTGTCTTGGAGCATTGTCCATTGTCAGGAGCACTTTTTCCTCAAGTCCTTTGAGCCCTCAATAGCTCTGCAAGGAAGGACAAAAATGGTAATTGAAACACTCCTTAAAGATGTCCATAGCGATACAGGCTTCCTGTTAAATTGCCAAATTACTGGCAAACTGGATTTAGCAATGCCCTTCATGGCTCTTGCTGTCTTTGAGTTGTAGACCAGCAATGGGTTAATTTTTAAGTCACCACTGGTGTTCCCACCCAGAAGAAAGGTTAGCCAGTCTTTGGTCACTTTAAAGCCCATTGCTCAATTCTGATGCCGTGATATGAACGTGCTGCTTAGCATTGGTTTCCAAAAGAGGCCAGTCTCATCTTCGTTACACACAAGTTGGTGGATAGTTGCCTCTTAACAATGCAGTCATTAGTCACTGGTCTATTTGGGGGTTGATCTGACTAATCAAAGGGTGCCAGTTAACCTGGTTTACAATCCCTGATGCCACCTCTGGTAAACCATCCTTTGTAATTCATTAAGGCCAATAACAGGGGCTGGCACATCAATACATGGTGGGAGAATGGTGTTATTAAGAACGAGTGTGACTGAAGGTGGCAATTAGCCTTGAGTATAAAGGCATCACTTAGTCAGTACAGGGTGTCAATTATGGATGGTGTACACTAGGCACATTAGCTCTTCTAAGATTAAGTAAATGTAATTTTGGTGTTCTCTGGGTCCAACTCCCTAGGTCCTCTGGGTGGTGGGTAGACAATAAGTGACAAAAGGGTACTATGAAATGTGAAAAATGCTGATGATGGGTGGGATGGGGGTGAGGGGGTTCAAAAAGGAATGGTTGAGGGTAATGAAGAGGGAAGATTACCAATAACATCAGAATCTAAGACATGGATGTCAAAATATTTCTTATGCTGTATTTATTTATTTTGATATGCTGATCAATGAAAAATGTAACACAATATTAATACATATTTTAATTTAAAGAAATAACATAGGGCAACCTTTTAGGGTAGGCTGCATTAAATAAAGACATAGTGCATACTTGTGGATATATTACCTTTTATATTTAGACTTTCACTAACAATTAAAGTAGTCACTTATTACAAGCCTAGACACTTACACACTTATCTCAACCCCCTCTACTGTCTTGGACATGTTAGACTACCTGGTGCAGATCTTTCCCTATGTAAAAGTCCACACGGTGAAGGCCCCAGAAATATTATGATTTTTGATGGCTGAGTAATACAAACAGGAATGATGTAGACAAACCAGAGATTAACCAATTCTCAGGTACTGACATCCAATCTCCAACCACCCAAGGTCGACTCTCTCCTGATACACAGGCATCAGCAAATGTAAACATTTACTGGGATAAGATTGGTGTAAACTATTAATAAAATGTGTGTTCTGGTGTAATAAACAAGCTATGAACCAGGATACGTAATTCAGGCTGTATTTCTTTGTTCAAAAGTAAAGTTCTTTTCAGAACTGTTTATTAGGTTGTTGCCACCCTTCACATGTAGATGAAAAAAATAAACCCTCATGATCCAGCTCTCAGGAAGTGATATAAAAAGACAAAACTAATTCCTCTATCTGTAAACAGAGACTGATTTTGTCTAACAATGTTGTTAAATTCATGGCTAATGTTGTTAGCTTCTTACCTTACTTGCTTTATTCCTAAATTTTACAGGAGAAGTTCACCTGATAGCCTTATACTGACCTGGATGTATTTATATATAGTAAGTGTCACCTAGTAAGTGTCATATTTCTTCAGAAAATAAGCTTAATTTTGTCAGCCTCTATTTATCGTTCAATCCCTCTTATACTTATTAATTTCTGTGGACCTTTGACATAGGAAGGAACGGTGGAGGAGCAACTGCCACAACAAGCTTGGGGGCCTGTGCTACTGACAGCCTGGAGTAAAGATGGACTCTTAATTTAAAGTGGTGTGATCTGACCTCCTATTTATATTTCTAACTATTTATTGACCATAACGATTGAATGCAAAAGAAGAAGGGGATGGCAGAGGCAGATAGATAGATGAAGTCATTGAAGCAATGAACACAAGCTCAGAGGGTAGTAGCTAACAGATCTACCTAGCATGCTGCGGTCCATAAGATCAAGGAGAGTCGAACCCAACTGAATGACTAAACACAACACCAGGTACTTACTTTGCATACAAACATTGGAAGTTTGCCTACAAATTATTCTGCACCGCACCCTCCATTCAATTTTTCCACTGCTGGAGGGAATAT
The DNA here is from genome assembly GCA_027410445.1 of Discoglossus pictus. Taxonomy (NCBI): domain Eukaryota; kingdom Metazoa; phylum Chordata; class Amphibia; order Anura; family Alytidae; genus Discoglossus; species Discoglossus pictus. The sequence goes on from CM050168.1 coordinate 60,735,403, forward strand.
ACTATATGCATTATCTCACCTAAGAAGGGCTGTGCTCTGAGTGTTAAGCCCATAGTAAATCAAGGGATGACATGAGATGCAGTAGAGGTGCTAAATAAATTTACTCCATAGTCTGGATAGAGTGAGGAGATAGAGATTCTGATTTCTACTTGCTGTCCCCAGATAGCTGTTTCGTCCAAGATTCCTGATATATGACCATTAAGTAAATAGACTTTGTTTTTGATTGTAAGATTCACTTTTCTTGTTTTAGTTAATGCTGACAATGAAATTATCTCATTATCATAACCCGCAAGCAATTTGCCAACTGAATAGATCAAACTTTGCTAAATAGGAAAAAAGCAATGTAAAATAGCAAAATATTATATGTATCTGTGCAAATAACTGAAGATGGTCCGGTAACAGTTCAATATCTTAAAGGCATCCCCATATTAAAATGACCCCTTGCAAACTAACAAGCTTTCTATTATTGCTATCAAAAATTCTGGCACTTATAGATGCCACATTCTGTGTAGATAAAACTTCCTGTGCAAACAATGTCTTCTCCCAAGCTCATTACCAGAAACCAAAATGGTAGATTCCACTGCAGAATAATTGCATATAAAAGGTTTATATTACAGACTGGATTATTTTATATTACATTCTAAAAACACTTTTCAAGTTCAAGTTCTTCAAATGTCATATATTTTAAATATATAATCTGAGTGGCTGTTTAACACGTTTCTCTTTTGAAGAAATAGATTTGATAATGGGAAAACGTTTTAAGAAAGTGAATAAATAAAACAGTACAATAATTTGAATAATTAAACTTGATTATATTAAAGATGTTTTCATAAAGTAAAACAAAGCACAGCATTTAAATGGTTAATTTTTATATGCAATTATTCCATTTGCTTTACTGAGCTGCTTCTTGCAGCTGCTCTTTCGGGAGGGTATGTCCTTGCAAGCTAATGAGATTTGCATTAGTCCATCAATAGCACTGGCATTCAATGTGCATGTGCATGCAAAGTCTTCTTATACCTCAAGAAGTAGATTAGCAAATAAAAAATGGTAGATCCCTCTGCAGCATAAAAGGTAATAAATTAAAGACTGTATTGTTTTTTACAGTAAATATACAGTAACAACCTTTGGGTTTGTTTGTGTAATGTTTTTTAGTTTATTTTTCAACAGGTATAAACTGGCACTTTGGACTGCCACATTTCAGTTACAGCAGCTGAATACCTCTCTGCAGCTAATGTTTCCAACCTGTAAAAACAAAGCAGCAAAATAAGGACTTCTACCACCTTCTAAGCACTTGAAACGCATATGAATACATTTAATGAGATTGGACATTTACTTTTGTTCCTAACATGATTATAAACCTTAGAGGAATGGGAGGAACCAGCTATTTAGATAAGATCTCTATTCAGCTATGTTGAATGACTTCAAATTAAAAAAAGCACTCAAAAGTAGATAACCATCCAAGTCGAAGATGGGAACTCTTATGACCATTAGAGACGGCTAAATTTAAGGTTTTCTCAAAAAATGTTTTCATTCTCATGGCTTACATAGATGCAAATGTTGGGAGGGATTTACTATACATCAGAAATGGCTGAAATCACAAGTTTTCTCAATAAGAAACCGTGCATAATAAGTACAGGGCTGCACATCTCGGCCCATTGGAATGCTTAGTAAATACTTCCCATTGTTATTTTGTTACATACTTAATAACCATGTGAATATTTTTCTCATACATATAGATACATAAACAACTTCACTAAAAAATAATACATTTAATATTTTAATAAAAAAAAATGCAAGGAGCTTGAATCTGAAATGCATCTTACACTGAGTGCTAGCTTTCCTTCAAAAGAATCAAAAACCTTTCCTGTTTAGGATAAGGGTTTAGGATTAGGGTTAGTGTTAAGGATTGGGGTTTAACGTTATGATTTAGGGTTTAGAGTTTCGCATGGGCGTAGCCCCAAAAAATCTGGGGGGGGGGGGCTGGGGATAATTCAACTCTACTCCCATGACAGGAAGCAGGGGCGGATCAATTCAAGGGGCAGGGGCGGATATATATATATATATATATATATATATATATATATATATATATATATATATATATATATATATTATATACATTATAGATGCATATATTTTATATACTGTATCTATAAATAAATAAGTATAAATATATATATATATATATATACTGTATATATATATATATATATATATATATATATATATATATATATATATATATATATGATATATATATATATATATATAAAATATAAATTATGGATCAGGGGAAAGACATACTGGTCTAGTGGGCAAAACTGGTAATGCATGATTAAGGTTACTTTTGCTATTTTTTGTGTCCCCGATTATTTTAATCTGGGGGGATTTATGCACCGCATCCCCCCCAGATCCTATGCCCCTGGGGTTGGGGTTTAGGGTTATGCTGCAATCGGCTCAAAGGCAGATAACAGGAAAGATCCCCAAAATGTACTAAGCTTCTCTGGAGCTATTAGAGGAGCTAATATATAAAGAAGATAAGCATATGTAGGAAAACAGCACGGTGTAGAACAACATTTAGTTGATGTTACTGAACTAAGCTTTCTCTCAACTTCTATTTACTTTACAGGTCAGATCAGAGGAGGAGCAAACACTTTTATCTGTAAATCTTTTTGTGCTACTTTAATATTAGTGTTCTAAATGTCACATCATTCAGTTTTCATATTTCACTTTCCATTAATCTTATTTAAAGCACTGGGCAATTGTTTAGTTGTCACATTCCCAAGCTGCAAATAGAAACTCCTCTAGAAACTAAAATAATAGACTCCACTGAAGCTTAATTGCACGTAGAAGGTAATAAATTAGAAGCTATTTTATTTTTTCATTCTGCAGACATTTTGCCTATTTTTAAGTGTAGCTCTTCAAATTAATATATATTACATTTAGAATATAAGTACATAAGCCCCTTGAGAGGACGAGCCAGGTGACTTTACAGGTATTGTTTCTGAAACAGCCAATTCAACTTTCATTTTAAAGGGCTATGCAGCTATGTGTAGTGAGCAAAAGATAAAAATAGGGTTAACCCTCAAAAAATCAATCTGTGCAGAGCATGTCATGCTATAATCACCTAAACAGATCAGTTGTGTGTTAACTTTTGAGTGCATTCCTGAGTTCAGGGGAAAACTCCTATCAATCATATCTACGAAGTGGATATCTGTTATTAATCATGAAAAAGCTAGAAGGCAGGACAGACTGTGTTTGTAAATAGATTTAAAACGTTAGATTTTGTAAAATCAGTCATAAGTGTAATTAAGAAAATGGATAATTTTAACATATAATCTTGTGCTCTTTCACACCATGAAGAGCACGTACAGGCCCTTTAAGCTCCACTGTTTGATCTCCTCTGTTTTGCTCCTCTGGCTCTGTGAATATTTGCATGATAAAACACGTAATATATTTCTGAATGGATAATAAATACATTTTTATTTTCTAGGTCAGTTTATGTCCATTTGCATCACAGTGAGCAAGTTAGTCACACGTTCACATTCCTGCAAGTGCTGCTGTGGGAATAAACATGGAAACATAGAAACATTGGCCAGGATTCAATAGTGTGGCAAAGAGTGTGACACTCACTGCATTCACTAACATTCCTGACTACACTTCTTAATACAGCCTTTAGTTCCTCAGCTGTTATATGCAACTAGTACTTGCCCATCAAAAATGACGGTAATTTTTTTTTAAGTCTCGCAATGCTGTTGTGTGCCACACAATCGTGTCTCTTTCCCCCTCTCTTCCTCCCCTTTGTCTCTTTGCTCCCCTCTCCCTCCCCTGTGTCTCTTTCCCCCAGTCCCTCCTGTGTCTCTCTGCTCACCTCTCCCTGCCATTTCCCCCCTTATCTCCCTCCCCTATGTCTCTTTCCCCCCTCTCCCTCCCCTTTGTCTCTTCTCCCTCTCTCCCTCCCCTGTGTCCCTTTCCCCCTCTCCCTCCCCTGTGTCTCTTTCCCCCCTCTCCCTCCCCTGTGTCTCTTTCCCATCCTCTCTCCCTCACCTGTGTCTCTTTTCTCCCTCTCCCTCCCCTGTGTCTCTTTTACCCCCTTTCCCTCTCCTGTGTCTCTTTCCCCCCTCTCCCACCCATGTCTCTTTGCCTCCCTCTCCCTGCTCTGTGTTTTTTCCCTTCTCTCCCTCCCATGTGTCTCTTTCCCCCCCTCTCCCTCCCCTTTATCTCTTCCCCCTCTCTCCCTCCCCTGTGCCCATTCCCCCCTCTTCTCCCCTTTGTCTCTTCCCCCTCTCTCCCTCCCCTGTGTCTCTTCCCCTGTCACCCTCCGCTTTGTCTCTTCCCCCTCTCTCCCTACCCTGTGTCTCTTTCTTCCCCTCTCGCTCCCCTGTCTCTCTTTCGCCCCCTCTCCCTGTTTCTCTCATTTGACATTTACGGGTTTGAAAACATTTGCTGGCTTGGCTGTGGTTAATCCCGTAACTTTTTTTCAAGCCTGAATCTTAAATCGCTATTGCTCAAAGCCTTGCAGGCTTAAAAAAAGTTACGGCTTTAACTGCAGCCATTTCTTTTCTAGCCTGTAAGTGAAATTGAGACAGGGAGCCCGTAAGTGAAAGCTAATTTGCTATTCAATTGGCGCCTTTTGGTGGCCTTCCAACGGCTTCCGAGTTATGGGCTTGAAAAAAAATTTGACGATGGTTAAATCCGAGTTACAGCTTGAAAATAATGGTGGACATTTTTTTTTCAAGCTTGTAACTCCGAAGCTGTTATGAGCCTCTCCCCCACTCTACCTTCTACTACAATGAGCGCCTTCTTCCTAATTGCGCATGTGCAAGCCCGCAATTTGTGAGTGGTACCAACAAATACAAATCACGACAACTATATACTGTATATGATGAGAACAAGCACTGTAACGGTGGCAAGAAACCATTATATTTATAAACAGAAATATATTATATTTATTTTTTATTTATTTATATTATTTGAATTTCAATAGATGTGATAATTGTATCTATAGATTAAATATATATTAAATATATGTATTAACCTCTTGTGTACTGGGTTGTGCGTCACCCTGAATGTTGTATAATGAAACGGGCATAATAATACCATGTCATATTTTTTGATTATACATATGTTGATATTGGACTGTTAAGTGTCAATTAATGATGGAATTTCATCATTTTCTATTGTTTTCTAGGGGCTATAATGTCTCTTTAACTGTTGCTGTGGCACTCAACCATGGTTTAAAAGTCTTTGCTAATGCACATAATATTTTCTTCAGCTTTTTGCAGTTACGGTAATGCACTGGTTTGCTAATGATCCGTTTTAGTACTGCAGTAGTCAATGGAAATTTGTGCTGTACTTTTCGGCTTTGTCGTGCAGCAATCACTCGTATCAGTTCTCTCGCAATGTTTACAGGATAGGGGAATAGAATAGATACGTAGGATTTACTTTGTTACTAAACCACCAGTAATTGCCATAGAGGGGATTAACATAAGATCCCATGTCCTTAGATAAGACCTATTTTCATTAAAATACCTGTAGGATACCTCTCCTTTCAAACTACAGACAGAGACGGAATCCCCCTTTACACAAGAAGAGTCAGCTAAATGTAAGATTTCCTTAAAAAATGTTTTTGAGATTTCTGGCTAATGCACCTTGTTACATACTTCACAAACATGTAAAGTTTTTACCAGTCCCAAGTGATGACAACGCATGCCCCCCAATGGTAAAAGGGTATTGTATAGGCTGACAAAGAGGAAGTTACTGACGACGCCACTGATTCGAATAGAGATCTCACACCAAGACTCGTATTCACCTCTTCCAGTTGGAGTGACAAAAAGAGGCTGACAAAATTAAACTTATTTTTTCAAAAAATATGGCACTCACTTGGTCATATAATCACAATATATTGGTGAACTTTTCCTGCCAATTTTACAACTAACAAAATGAGCTTAAAGCAAATAGGTAACAAGCTAATAACATTCAACATCACTTTATTTATCAATAGAATCATTAATTTTGTCTTTTTTCTATATCACTTCCTAAACGCTGGATCATGAGGGTGTGTTTATTTCATCTACAAGTGGAGGGTGAGAACACAGCGAGGTCAAGAAAATGTGTTAGATAACTGGAATTGGTTGAAATTTACACCACCCCCTCACAGGCCTAGAATCAGGCTGCTTGTAATTACTCTCCAGGAATATAAATACTCCTCACACATACACAACGCCCACCAAAATATCATGGAGGCCTCCAGGGTCCATCAAGGGCATCAACATTTTGGTTTATTTTAAATTAAAAACTAGTTGTATGAGTTTATCCCTGTATAATAGTATGCTTAGTCAGGCTCAACGTTTTCAAACATATATATAGTTTTATTGTACTGTTATCCTTTAAAGAAAGGAAAGGGTTCTACACAGAGTTCTCACAGCGAGGGCAGCTAGTTTGTGGAACTTTCTAACAAAGGAGGTTAGGATTGTATCTATCTCTATCTATCTCTGTATCTATCTATCTATCTATCTATCTCTGTATCTATCTACAGTAGATATAAAAAGTCTACACACCCCTGTTAAAATGTCAGGTTTCTGTGCTGTAAAAAAATGAGACAAAAATAAATAATTTCAGAACTTTTTCCACCTTTAATGTGACCTATAAACTGTACAACTCAATTTGAAAAACAAACTGAAATCTTTCTAAATATTACCACTATTTACCATGTTCTTATAAAAACATGTTGCACAGCCCCACATGTAAACAGTGCAATACAGTACAATACACTAGGAGGTGTGAGAACAAAACAGGCAGAGACACTGAAATGTTTTGATTAAAAACTATTGACATTTTTATGGTGAGGAAAATAAAGCTTTATTTTTTATTATCATTACTCTAATTTAAATTTTTTGACAGTGTTGATTTTATGGTCTGTTTATTGTATAGAATAAGTCACTAGGGCACTGCCACCAACCCCCTCCCAGATCAAAGGGGTCCAGCTCTGAAGATCTTTATAAAACACTTTAATGGCAGAAAGAAACACGGCTTTGATTCCTTGTTATGAGGGACAAGTGAGAATAAGCGGCACGTGGTGCCACGTGGGCTCTACCACAGGCAGCAAAACTATTTAAAGACAACAAACATGTGAAGAAATATTTAAATACTATCTATATGCACATGGAGCTGAGCTGTAAGGTGCATTATTGTTATCATTACGGGAAGTTTAGGTTCTTTTATATTCTGTACAACCAAACACAACACAAGGCTTTTGTTTATTTTAAATTGTTCAAATTCTGAACAAGTCGCTCATCACCCCGAGGTGGCTGTAAAGTCAAAAGATTTTATTGCATAATAAGTTACAGCGAGTACAAAATAGGCTATAAAAGCTTTAAAGAACCATTGTAACGCCATAACAAGAGCAGCTATATATGTGAATGCATTATTTTGTTAACACTGCTCGAATTTGAAATGTTTCAACTTTATTAATTGCTTTTTAAGCACAATATGTTTGTACTGTCTTCTTTTTGAGAAATTAATTTTAAATAAATATATATATATATATATATATATTTGTAATTTTTGGTATTGTTGTAATTACAAAGTAATGATTTTTTTCTCTCCACTTTTTTACTTCTCTTGATATTTTTTATCAGTATTGATTTTTGACTTGACAAAGAGAGATTATCTCTTGAAAGCTCATAATAATATTTATGAATATGTTAGTCCAGTAAAAAAGGTATCACTATATACTGCAATACTCTGATTATTCATCTTGATTACTGGACACTCATGGCTATCTCACTCTTTATATATATATATATATATATATATATATATATATATATATACAAAGAGAGAGATAGAGAGAGTTAGATGTGTGTGTACCTATTCCGTTGTGTCTATGCAAATATATTATTTGCGATTATTTCATAAAATAAGTACAAACTAGAAAAAAATCTGTACAAAAATGTACAAGTCTTGTAAAGGTCAATTTAAGGCTACAGTATCTGTGAGAGCTACAACTGGACCTCTTGGTCATCCTTGGTCATAGTCTGGTCACATTGTACAGAATTCATATAATACCCTGGTGGTTTAGCCTCAGGTTATTTGGGCAGACAGAAATGTGCTCCCATCCCTACAATACATGTTTTCTTCAAGGTTTCTATATATTACACCATCAATAGCTGCACTAGGACAGAGGCTCCATTCAGTGGGGGCTATAAGACCCTCTCCCACAAATAATTAATTGCCACTAAACGCATTAAGAGGTTTGTCAAGCTTTCTGTATGCCAGGGACTGGGTATTATAGTATATTGTTATATTCCTGAATTTATTTGTAAGAAAAGGCTTAAAGGAACATAGAAAATAATTGCTTCTTTTACGCATTCTTACAAGACATTAGAAATGTTGCTTTTTGCATAAAACATATAAAGTAAAATCTACTTAAACTAAACTATCAGCAAGTGCAGAGAATCTACAGATATCATTGGCTGGCAGAGGGCAAGCCCCAAAGAGCAGTTCAACCTCTAAATAAGTTTTTGTGCTCTGAGAAATTATTTTTTTTTAAAAACACACAGTTACAAATCATACAACAAAGAAAATAACTATTTCCATGTCCGTTTAAAGGACCGCTGTCCTCTTTTTTTCTGTACAGTCATTGAGATAACTAAACAGACAAATCATTTTTAGTAGACAAAATAAAGACAACAAATATATATATTTAACTTTTATATGCAATTAATATTTACTGCATTGTCAATTTTCTTTTATGACCTGATCCTGTCTTCTATTTTCTTAGCAATAAACTAGTGACCTTTTTATTAGTTCTGTTGAAAGCACTTGTAGTTTGAGATGCTACATTCCTACTGCATTCAACGCCCCTTCCCCATCTCAGGAAATTAATCAGCAGAAAATAAACATACTGGTGCAAAGCTTAAACAAAATGCAGCTATTTTACTTTTAGATTTCATTAAAAGATTTGAACACTTTTATAATGGGGCAAATAGAGGTTTATTTTGTTGTACTTTTTAATCATTATTTAGATAGGATTGAGCAATATCTGGAATCTGTGTTTAGGTAGATAAAATAGGCGGATTATATCGGCATACTGTTTATATGTTTAGCAACACAGGACTGAAACAACTATTATCAACTACAACCCTCCTCCCCAAGCTTGGACTAGAGGGGAGATTTAGGATATCATTGTCCACCACCTGCATTTTATGTATACTATATATATATATATATATATATATATATATATATATATATATATATAGAGTATATATATATATATATATATATATATATATTTATATATCACATATATAGTTGTCAGCATGCGGGTTGTTGCTTGCTGGTTCGCGAAGCGAGGGCCGCAGTTGATGGCAAGGAGCGCCAAAGGCGCTCCTTGGGGTGGTGGAGATGACCGCCTACGACTTTCGGACCACACTGCAGACCCTCGCGAAGCGAGGGACCGCATTTGCGGAGGTGGAGGCTCCCACTCTGGCTGCAATGAGCCTCAGGGATTTAGAAAAAATCCATTACGGACTCGCAAAAGTACAACTTTAACGGACATCCTGCACACAACTGAAAACTTTAAAAAACACAAAAATACACACAAAAATAAAATAAAAATCTTACCCACAGCAGGGGGGACACCTGGGACTTCTGCAACACAGCTTAAACCTCCATTTTACTCAAATTTAAAAAGGTTAGACACTCGAAAATCCCCTAAGCGAGAGAATAAATGGGCGCCAAGAAAAACGAAAACAAGGCTACACGACCCCTAAAGCCGCTAAATACCACAAAACAAATACGTATTTTACAAAAACCCGTACGACCTACAACATACACCATTAGCAAGGACGCTAAATCATACAAACCCGCCTACCACATACACATTCTCCGCCATTTTACAACACTAACTTACACAATGCACGCTGGCTATTTACACTACACACTGCACACATTGCTGACACTTACACCTCAGCTCAACAACACTGCAAATCTACATTGTATGCTGCAAGAACATCAAAACAGATTGTTAGCTCTTCAGCACAATGCTTGCTGCATATATTAATTACAAAGAGGTATATTAATTTATGATTTCATTAATTAATTAATTAGTATAAAATAAATTAAACAGACACAAAAAAAAAAAAAAATTAACACCACACTACCACAAACAACCACAAACACCTTCACCGCGCCACAGCGCCACCGCTCCTCATAGGACACAAACTACATCAGGGGAGAGCCTTGAAATAAGCCACAAAACGAGATCACTGCGGACCTTACAATGAGCTCAAAAGCACCCATCATAACAACAAATACACCAACCCAAAGGCTCGCAATGAGTGCCAAAGGCGCTCATTGCAAGCCAAGCGATGATCGCCAAAGGCGCTCAGTGCCAGCCTCGCAATGAGTGCACAAGCATCTCAGACCACCAAAAGACTTACTCTCTGTGGCAAACAGCATTACCTGCCTTACAATTTTATTGCCGTCATTTTTTGGAGGGGAATTCGCTAGTATATATATATATCCAGTATATATATATATATATATATATATATATATACACACACACACACACCGTATATACTCGAGTATAAGCCGACCCGAGTATAAGCCGAGGCACATATTTTACCATAAAATACTGGGTAAAATGAGTGACTCGAGTATAAGCCGAGGGTGGGAAATGTGCTGCCCCCTGTGTCCCTCTTGTGCCCTCTGTGTCCCCCCTCTCCCTTCCCTGTGTCTCCCCCCCCTTATCACTCTCCTCAACCCCCCTCCTCATTCTCAACCTCCCTCCTCAACCCCACTCCTCATCCTCAACCTCCTTCCTCAACCCCCTCATCCTCAACCCCCTCCTCAACTCTCATCCTCAACCCCCTCCTCAACCCCCCCATCCTCAACCCCTTCCTCAACCTCAACCCCCCTCCATAACCTCAACCTCCCTCCTCATCCTCAACCCACTCCTCAACCTCCCTCCTCATCCTCAACCTCCCTCCTCATCCTCAACCCCCTCCTCAACCTCCCTCCTCAACCCCCCATCCTCAACCCCCTCAACCTCACTCCTCAACCCCCACATCCTCATCCTCCCCCCTCAACCCCCCATCCTCAACCCCCCTCCTCAACCCCCCCTCAACCTCACTCCTCAACCCCCCTATCCTCATCCTCCCCCCTCAACCCCCCATCCTCAACCTCAACCCCCCATCCTCAACCTCAACCCCCCATCCTCAACCCCCTCCTCACCCCCCTCAAACTCAACCCCCCACCTCAACCTCAACCCCCTTCCTCAACCTCAACCTCCCTCCCCTCATCAACCCCCTCCTCAACCCCCTATCCTCAACCCCCTATCCTCAACCCCCCTCCTCAACCCCCCCATCCTCAACCCGCATCCTCAACCCCCCTCCTCAACCCCCCCATCCTCAACCCGCATCCTCATTCTAAACCCCCCTAAATACCTGCTTTTTCTCCGGCCTCTGCTTCTTCCGTCTTGACCCGGCGCGCATTTGACGGCACCCGGTATATGCTAATGACGCGGTGCGCATGTGACGTCACATGCGCGCTGGGTCAAGACGGAAGGAGCAGAGGCCGGAGAAGAAGCAGGTAAGTGAGGGGGAGGTATTTAGAGGGGAAAAAGTGAGGAGGGGGGTTTGGAATGAGGAGGGGGGTTTGAGGATGAGGAGGGTGAGGGAAAGAGACATGGGGTGGTTAGAGAGACACAGGGGGGTAGAGAGACACGGGGGGTTAGAGAGACACGGGGGGGGAGTTAGAGAGACACGGGCGGAGGGGGAAGTGACTCGAGGATAGTGTAACCGCTATAACAGCTTACAGGGCAAATGTGGCACAGCAGTAAAACCAAATAGCGGCATTGCCGGGGTTATGAGGTTACTATTAATCCCTATGTAATTATGTCAGGGATAAGATAGTCTAGATCACTTCACCCTGTACTAGAGAATAATTAGCGGGTCCTAAAGCAACCGCTATAACAGTTTATAGGGCAATCGATTCAATGTTATTAATTGACCTATCTATGAGTAATAGGTTTATTACTATTATATTTTATTAAAATATAGAACTGGTCAGTAGTACCAAATAAACATAATTTGAAGTGACTACATTAGTACATTTATACTATAGCTCCACTCTTGCTCTCATTTATTATAATGTAACCTATATCTTCTCTACCTGTCCCTAATTCACCATAAACCTGTTCTGGTAGTGAATCACAGTCTCCCTCAATAATGATATGATTAACATATGATTTTTAAGTGGCCCTATGTGATACAGGCTTCGGATTCTGAGTGAACAATGATGATTTATTACTGGTGGTATTTTATTTGCATGAATTGAAAATATAATTCCACACTGGACCTATGTCCCGTATGTGTGCTAACATATATTTGATACTGTTGAAGGATATTCCTCAAACATCAGTGATACAGTGTATCTGCACTATATATAAAAATGGAAACAAATGTCAATTTTTTTGAATTTTTTGAATTTTGAATATTTTTTTTTTTTTTTTGTCGTGGTTATTTTGTCTTTTTTTCAAACACAATAATAAAAGTTACATTTTACAATGAATTATTTTGTATCATACGTCCAGTCTAGTCTACACAATTGCTGGTTTTGAAGGTATACTTCTATTTTCTTGGTCCCAACTAGGAACTAATAAAAAATACATTTTAGTAATAAGGAAAAACATTGACTTTGCTAAAATGTGGCTGTTACTCAGCTCAAGAGATCCTCTTGAGATATTTAATTTGAACTCGGTGCCAAATTAACTTATTTCAGATGGATGGTTCCCTAGAATAATGGCTTTATTTTACATATGGCTTCTGTGATGTCAGTCTGTGATCAGCCTTACTAAACATATGCAAAAGCCAAGAGGATCTTGAGCTGAGTGACAGTCAAAATGTAGTAAATTAAAATTTGTTTTTTCTATTACTAAACTATTATTTTTTTAAACTTACCATGACAAATATTTATAAATGTCTTAGTACATTGCTATCCTATTACAATTAGGACATCGACAGTGGCCCTTTAAGTTTATACTTACAAAGAGCATAATGTTTAAATAGTACATAACATAATCTTACAATGTCATATGCCTCTGTAATAATATTTAATTCTTAGTCTTGTCTATTATTAGCAATGCATCAATTTATTTAACATCTTCCAGGAATTTATCCCAGTCACATCTTCCTGGAAATTAATTCTGTAACAGGGTATTTAATGAGAGATTATGAAATTATTTGCATGACCCACAACCTGAAACCCATCAGAAGATTTTTACATGTCATCAGAAAATCCCAAACCTGCTTAAATTCACTGCAGAATTTTATTTAGTGCAATTTGTCACATGGGAGATACGCAAATCTTGTGGTTGGATTTGTATTTGTCAGGCCATGAATATAAATGGTGGAGTCTGTGCCCACTTATAATTGAGCTGCTCTTGAAGCGGTAATAACTGCTCAGATTTTGCACACTAGCGGCCTTATTAAATTGCGATTCGGTTAATTTAAAAGGGCTCTATTTAAGCACACAGCATATTTTATTTACACAAGTTTTTAGTTAGACAAGACCTTGCTTTTGGATATAAGTTCACTAACTAAAAACTTCTGTCAAAAAAAAATGCTATGTACTTAAATAGAGCCCTTTTAAATTTACCGAATCGCAATTTAATAAGGCTGTAGATGTCAAGCCAAGGCACTTTAAAAGTATAAGTTGCATCCAGCTGCATACATATATATGTGGGTATATATATATATATATATATATATATATATATATATATATATATATATATATATATATAAAATTGAGGGGTGAAGCAGCCGTCAGTTATTATTAACTTTTATTTCTTACGTCCCAACATATTCAAGGAGAATACAATAATAACAACATGCAGAAAATGGAGGGCCCTCTCTTAAGCATCGAATCATTGCAGAAAATGCTTTGTTAAATACAAAAAGGGGGGGGGGGGGGTGCAGAAAATGGAGGGCCCTGTCTTGAGCATCGAATCTTTGCAGAAAATGCTTTGTTAAATACAAAAAAGGGGGGGGGGGGGGGAGGATCAACACAACAAAGTATAGAAACAAATATACACATACTATATACCGTATATACTAGAGTATAAGCAGAGTTTTTCAGCCCATTTTTTAAGGCTGAAAAGGGCCCCCCTCAGCTTATACTCGAGTTACCCTGTGTCTCTTCTCCCCCCCCCGTGTCTCTCCACCCCTGTGTCTCTCCCCCCTCTCCCTCCCCTGTGTCTCTTTCCCCCCTCTCCCTCGTGTCTCTTTCCCTCCCCCCTCCCTTATCATCCTCCTCATTCTCCCTCCTCATCCTCAACCCCCATCCTCACCCTCAACCCCCTGCTCATCCTCAACCCCCCTCCTCATCCTCAACCCCCCCCTCCTCAACCCTCCTCCTCAACCGCCCTTCTCGTCACGTCATTAGCATTGGCTGGGTCCCGACACAGCCGGAAGATGCGCAGAGGAGCAGCCGATGGAAGGTAAGTGAGGGGAAAGGGAGAGGGGGAGGTAAGTAGAGAGGGATAAAGTGAGGAGGGGGGTTGAGGATGAGAAGGGGGGTTGAGGATGTGGAGGGGGGTTGAGGAGGGATGATGAGGAGGGAGGATGAGGGTTGAGGAGGGGGGTTGAGGAGGAGGGTTGAGGAGGGAGGATGAGGAGGGAGGATGAGGGGGGGTTGAGGAGGGAGGATGAGGGGGGAGGATGAGGGGGGAGGTTGAGGAGGGAGGATGAGGGGGGTTGAGGATGAGGAGGGTGGTTGAGTAGGGGGGTTGAGGATGAGGAGCGGGTTGAGGATGAGGAGGGGGTTGCGGGGGGGTTGAGGATGAGGAGGGGGATTGAGGAGGGGGGTTGAGGATTAGTAGGGGGGTTGAGGATGAGGAGGGGGGTTGAGAAGGGGGATTGAGGAGGGAGGATGAGGAGGGGGGTTGAGGAGGGGGTTGAGGAGAGAGGATGAGAAGAGAGGATGAGGAGAGAGGATGAGGAGGGGGTTGAGGATGAGAAGGGAGGATGAGGAGGGAGGCTGAGGAGGCGGATTGAGGAGGGGGGTTGAGGAGGGAGGATGAAGAGGATGATAAGGGAGGGAGAGGGAAACAGACACGGGGGGGAGAGACACAGGGGAGGGAGGGGGGAAGAGACACAGGGGAGGGAGAGGTGGAGAAGAGACACTGGGGAGGAATGGGGGGAGAGACACAGGGGAGGGAGAGGTGGAAGAGACACAGGGGAGGGAGAGGGGGGACACAAGAAAGGGGCACAGATGGCACACAAGAGGGGGACACAGAGGGCGCAAGAGGGACACAGGGGGCAGCACATTTCCCACCCTCGGCTTATACTTGAGTCACTAAGTTTTCACAGTATTTTGTCGTAAAATAGGTGCCTCGGCTTATACTTGGGTTGGCTTATACTTGAGTATATACGGTACATACTATATACACATATACATCAATATATATACAAAAAAAAAAAAAAAACAGAGCACTGTATATTTTTCTTGTTGGGCAAACACATCAGTAAGAGGGACAAGCCTGTTATAGTAAAATAAGTAATATTCACAAGAAATTGTGATAATGTGTTAGCAAACCCAAGTACATATTAAGTACTGTATTTTTAGTGATGAAGAATGTGATCTTTATTGCAAATGCTTTTCTCTCTTGGATGTTTTTACATTTTCCTCTGAGTATTTTTTATTTTTAGATTTTGAATTGAGTTATCATCCTGGCTATTGAATGTCTGTGTAAATGTATCTGTGAGTGCATTTTTTTTTGCTGGTTTCTCCATGTAAAGGCCTGTTTCACATAAAGTACATTGTATTATATAAACCACATTGGAGGATGAGCATGTACAGTGCCTTGCAAAAGTATTTACCCCCCTTGACTTTTTACCTATTTTTTTACATTACAGCCTTAAGTTCAATGTTTTTTTAATCTGAATTTTATGTGATAGATCAGAATCAGATAGTCTAAGTTGGTGAAGTGAAATGAGAAAAATATATACATAAAACTATTTTTTAGAAATAGAAAACATAATTGGCATGTGCGTATGTATTCACCCCCTTTGTTATGAAGCCCATAAAAAGCTCTGGTGCAACAAATTACTTTCAGAAGTCACATGCTTAGTGAAATGATGTCCACCTGTGTGCAATCTAAGTGTCACATGGTCTGTCATTACACATACACACCTTTTTTGAAAGGCCCTAGAGGCTGCAACACCTAAGCAAGAGACACCACTAACCAAACACTGCCATGAAGACCAAGGAACTCTCCAAACAATGTTGTTGAGAAGTACAAGTCAGGATTAGGTTATAAAAAAAATATCCAAATCTTTGATGATCCCCAGCAGCACCATCAAATCTATCATAACAAAATGGAAAGAACATGGCACAACAGCAAACCTGTCAGGAGACTGCCGCCCACCAAAACTCACGGACCGGGCAAGGAGGGCATTAATCAGAGAGGCAGCACAGAGACCTAAGGTAACCCTGGAGGAGCTGCAGAATTCCACAGCAGAGACTGGAGTATCTGTACATAGGACGACAATAAGCCATACGCTCCATAGAGTTGGGCTTTATGGTAGAGTGGCCAAAAGAAAGCCATTACTTTCAGCAAAAAACAAAATGGCATGTTTTGAGTGTGCGAAAAAGGCATGTGGGAGACTCTCAAAATGTATAGAGGCCATCAAAGAAAACGCTATGTTTGGCGCAAACCCAACACATCACATCACCCAAAGAACACCATCCCCACAGTGAAACACAGTGGTGGCAGCATCATGCTGTGGGGATGTTTTTCAGCAGCCGGGACTGGGAAACTGGTCAGAGTTGAGGGAAAGATGGATGGTGCTAGATACAGGGATATTCTTGAGCAAAACCTGTACCACTCTGTGCGTGATTTGAGGCTAGGATGGAGGTTCACCTTCCAGCAGGACAATGACCCCAAACACAGTGCTAATGCAACACTTGAGTGGTTTAAGGGGAGACAGGTAAATGTGTTGGAATGGCCTAGTCAAAGCCCAGACCTCAATCCAATAGAAAATCTGTGGTCAGACTTAAAGATTGCTGTTCACAAGAGCAAACCATCCTACTTGAAAGAGCTGGAGCAGTTTTGCAAGGAGGAATGGGCAAAAATCCCAGTGGTAAGATGTGGCAAGCTCATAGAGACTTATCCAAAACGAATTGGAGCTGTGATTGCTGCAAAAGGTGGCTCTACAAAGTACTGACTTTAGGGGGGTGAATAGTTATGCACATTGACTTTTTCTGTTATTTTGTCATATTTGTTATTTGCTTCACAATAATAATAATAATAAAAACATCTTCAAAGTTGTGGGCATGTTCTGTAAATTAAATTATACAAATCCTCAAACAATCCATGTTAATTCCAGGTTGTGAGGCAACAAAACACGAAAAATGCCAAGGGGGTTGAATACTTTTGCAAGGCACAGTATCGACCCTTTGACGATCTTTGTTGTTATTTGTGGCTGTGTCATCATTACAATTACAATTACATTAGGTACTTTTGTTACAAGGTTTAGTTGCATGTTCTCTTCTTCGTTGTTCATTGGCCAATCTTCTGCTGGCAAGTTTTTGTTTTAGGTTTGGTGGTTTATTAAATGCAAGGGTGGGAGGTTTGGGGAATATATATCTTTTAATTGGGGATCTTCGGTTAGTAATGGTTATACATCTTTGATTATTTTCTGTATCTTCTCTAAAACTGAATGGTATGTGGTCACTAGAGGTATATGTGAAGTAGTTTATTTTGTTTTGTATTTTAATAGGTGTTTATGGTATCTTGATGACAGTGGTTATTTTTTTATATATATATACAATAATAATTACTAATCTACTACATATATATATATATATATATATATATATATATATATATATATATATATATACAGTATATATATATCTATATACTTATAAATCTATACAGTAGCGGAGCTAGTGAAAGGATGGCCCCAGTGCAAAAAAAATGTTGGGCCCCCCAAACAAAAATATTTTGTTACATATAAATAACATAAAATACCGTAATACGCGAGTTACTAGTGTATGTGTATATATATATACAATGCAAGCTTCTCCCCCCTCTACTCCTTTCCCCTTGTCTCTTTCCCCCCTGTCCCTCCCCTCCCTCTACCTTTCCCCCCTCTACTTGACGGTAGGCACTCATTGCAAGCTTTTCCCCCCTCTGCTTCCTCTCCCTCCCTTGTGTCTCTTTCCCCCCAGTCCCTCCCCTGTGTCTCTTTCCCCCTCTCCCTCCCCTGTGTCTCTCCCCCTCCCCCTGTGTCTCTCGCCTCTGTGTCTCTTTCCCCCCTCTCCCTCCCTTGTCTCTCCCACCACCCTCCCCCTGTCCTGTGTCTCTTTCCCCCCTCCCTCTCCTGTGTCTCTTTCCCCCCTCCCCTGTGTCTGATTCCCCCCTCCCCTGTGTCTCTTTCCCCCCTCCCCTGTGTCTCTCCCCCTTCCCCTGTGTCTCTCCCCCCACTCCTCTCCCTCCCCTATGAGTTGTTAATGAGTGTGCACTTATTTTGGAGATGACTCTGCATGTGTGCCTTGGGGATGAGGGTGAGTGGTGTGTTTTGGTGATGAGTGTGCCAGATGTCATAGATGAGTGTACATGTGAGTTTGTGTAGTGTGTGTGCGTGTTGGGGATCAGGGTGAGTAGGTGTGTGCTGGGAATGTGTGTGTTGGGGATAAGTGGGCCACTCTGCAGCTCCTCTTCCCTCCGCACACCGGGGCACCATGAACTCCCGCACAGGGGAGGAGGTTGTGGGAGGGAGCCGGTCTCACCTCATGCATGGCGCCGGAGGTGTAACATCCCCAGCAGCAGTTTGAGCTTCACTGCTGAGGACAGGCTGTGAAAACACAGCTGCACGTTATCGATCACAGAGGCAGTGAGCAGGGAGGCGATGCTCGGCGGCGTTCTACCGGGACCCTTCGTGCTCGGTGCTTGCCGTCCTTCCCACTCTGCTCCCGGTATTCCTGACTCTCCTGCCCATTCTCCTCCCTGGTTTTGGTCAGGTTAATGTACCGGAGCCTCCGGACCGCTGAGGCTGCACCTTCCAAACTCTCCATACTGTTACACTACACTAACTCACATATGCTGCCGAGGCAACCGCGCAGCCAATCACAGAGCAAGCTGTGAACCTAGCAACCAATCATGATGCCGACAACAATAGCCAATCAAGCTGCTTATCATTGAGTTACCAACATTGTTCTGCTCACAACTATATATGTGATGTGATATATATATATATATATGTGTATATATATATATATATATATATATATATATATACACACTCGTTATTTACCCTTTAGAAATGATTGTATCATATGTTATTTTCAATTGTCTATCCTGTCTCTCTTTGTGCTGTCTCTCTGTGTACATCCTCTCCCTTTTTCTGTGCACCCTCTCTCTCTCTGTGCACCCTCTCCTTGTGTGTTCTCTCTCTCTGTGCCCTGTCTCTCTTTGTGCCCCCTCTTTGCTCTCTGTGTGCTCTGTTTCTCTCCCTCCCTTTCCTCTCTTTCCCTCTTCCCCTCTGTCTTTCCCCCTCCCCCCTCTCCCTCACCTTCACTCTTTCCCCCTCCCTTTCTCTCTCTCTCTTACACAGAGATCAGATTAATTATTAGTATTACATTTTTCAGTTTTTTTTATCTTTACCTGTGTTTTGTGGCATATGATTATCTGGACTTCACAATATTTGTGTATATATCATGTTTTATATATATTATAAAATAATAGATGTATATAAAGCTCATTGTTTGTTTAAGTATAAGCATGTATATATGAATGATATTTTGTTACAGCTTTAATAGAGTTTAATTATTTCAGATGGATCACATGAGGTGAAAATACTCGAATATACAACTGGATCTTACTGGGGTTTATGGTGTGATCTGTGAGAACTAAAATATTTGAAAACTGATTGGGTAAAGAAAGTTTCCATCTTGCCCTCCTAGAGTATATGAGTGTATTTATTTTAACTATCTGTGGAGGAAGAAGTTAGGGAGCAGGGAGAAAGGTGGATTAGTTAAATAATTGAGCATTTTGAAATTTGACACCTACACACATCCTCTGCATTTGCGCAGACTCACATACAATAATAATTGCAAGCCCTGTCCAGCAAAAATTACATTTCCCCAGTCAAATGTGCAACTTCCAACAAAGAATTATGGATGGGATTAATAATATGATCTTTATTAATAAATATCTTATTATTAATCCACCTTACCTTTTTCAATTCATTGTAGACAATAAAGAGTGTTATGCACTGAGCTACATTAATCTGTGTTTTTATATAGTAAAAAAACAGAGTCAGAAAAGAAAATGGAATTCAATAGTAAAGAATAATTGTATGTATATGTTAAAAATCCCTCAGTTTCAAGAGCCCTGGCCAAATATATATTTTTTTATCTAGAACCAACTTATTGAAACCAAGGATAGTGTTGGAGGATCTAAGGTATCTCACTGAAACATCCATATCAGGAACTACTAATAGTAGTTTACCAAAGCTGGTTAAAATGTATTATATTTATAGGATGAATTAGAGGTTAATGACCATAGATTTATGAATATGTGGTCTTTATTGAATATCAATCTAAAAAAGAGAGAAAATAGATAGATAGATAGACCATTCGAAGAGTTATTTCTTTATATATAAATTATTTTATTATATTCTATTTTTATATGTATTGATAATAGTTTTTTGTACATTTAGTTAAAGTTTTTCTGATCATTTTTAAATATTTTATCATTACTTGATAAGAAGTAATTTGAACTTTTGAAGACAAATAGGATGAATAGATGGTAGAAATACTTGAGATGTATTTGTTATATCTTCCAATAATTTGAAGTGTTTGCCTTGATACAATCTTCTACCAATTGTCTTACTTATAGAGAAACATATTTTAAGATAATTCAAAGTTGGCATTTTGTACTAGCCAAATTATCTAAAATAAAGTCGAAATATTTTGCTAAGTGATGGAGAAATTGTGGATTTAAAGGAGCTTATGTACACATATGGTAGGAATGTAATAGTATTTAAAACTTCTGGAAGGATTGTTTAATTAAAATCTAAGAAATTTGTAAGATAATATTAATCAAATCCCCCGAGTTAATAATATTTCAAACTTTTCTAAAAGGATTTAACTATCCGATGAAATGTTTGATCTCTCATGTTTTATTAGTAACTAAATATTTAATTTTAGAAATTGTATTCCATGAAGATAAGTTGTCGTGCTTCCAATCAGAAGTCAAATAGAAAAAAATAAAGAATTAGAAAATGGCTGTTTTTTATTGACCTCTTTTCAAAATATGAGGATTACAAAAATGGCATTTGTGGGAGACATATGTTAATAATTATCAATGAAGTTTGCTGAAAATTTCTCTGCTTGTTTTATAATGTAAATTATATATAATCTTGATTTTATGTTATTTATACGTATGATTTGTATTTGTTATTTTTTGTACAAAAAAAGATAAAAAATGACTTGTTGCTCTCAAAATGTTTTAATATTACTGTTACATTGTTTTCCTTCTTTTTTGAATCTATTATAAATACAAAAAAACATACAAATATATTAAAATAATGTGACAAATATACTAGAAGTAAAAGTTGAAGTACCATTAAAGAACAACTGCATATTTATGCTACATAGTTACACAGTCATTGAGGTTGTTAGTCTCATTATTATTATGTACTAATATTTGACATCTCCAACATTTAGTAAATATGGCCCTATATCTAAGTTCTTCTTATTGAATGCAGGAAACATCACCTTATCTTGACCTAATAAGTCCATTCCCATGAGCCTATGATCCTGGATTATTATGTTCTTCCAGTAATATGTTACAATAACACAAGACAGAGATAACGTCGCGTAACACAGAGAGTGTTGGCTTCTTTGGTCAAGTTCATGTGGAGCCCAAATAAATTACTAATTTAACAGCCCACTGGGTCACTCAGTGTCTTCTTTTAAGTTTTTTTTAGTTGTATATATAGTAAAAAGATACTGTAATGTTCAGCAACTGACATCATCATAACATCTTATCTTTTTGCACTTCCTGTTGTAGCTGCTTCATTAATTGCCAAGTGGTCTGTGTGTATGTTTACACTTCGAGAATATCTGACCTCCACATTTCCAAAATATTTTTTTTGTCTGAACTTCTTTTTAATGTATTTTTTTCTGCACAGTTTGATAATTGGCTTTTGGAGAAGTTTTCCCACGTTTAAGAACAATAGTTTTGCTGAAAAAAATAGTTAACGTAAAATAGTTTGATGTGTATTTCCTATTGACCATTAAATTATATATATATATATATATATATATATATATATATATATATATATATATATATATATATATATATATACATTATAGTTGTCAGCAGTGCAGTTTGCCAAAAGTTGTTGCTAACCCGGGCCGCAGTTGCTGACAAGGAGCGCCAAAGGCGCTCCTCGCGCTGCTGATGAGCACCATAGGCGCTCATCCCTACGACGGGACTTACACTGCAAAATGTACGGACTTAGCAGACACAAATGAGCAGCGGGACTTAGAAAAAAAAACATTAAAAAACATTAAGAACTCGCAAAATAATGACCTTAGCGCCCGAACCCCGCGCATATGAAAACATTAAAAATGCAATAAATACACACAACAAACACATAAAAAGCTTACCCACAGCAAAGGGGGGGGGGGGGGGCACCCAGGACCTCTGCAAGTGAAGTTACACCTCAATTTATGTACAAATTCAAGAGTTTAGACACCCGAAAATCCCCTAAGCAAGAGAAAAAATGGCAGTCGAAAAAGAAAACGAAAACGAGGCTACAGGACCCTAAAGACGCAAAACACCACCAAGCACATACAGATTTTCCGAAAAAGCCGTACAAGGTCCAAGATACACTAATAACAAGGACGCAAAATCAGCCACAGCCGCGTACCACACACATTAGCCGCCATTTTACAACACTAACTTACACAATGCGGAAGCACACAGCTACCCTAACGGATTTTCCTTGCGCACGCACACTATTTACACTACACACTGCACACATTGCTGACACTTACACAGCAGCTCCACAACTGTCAAAACCAACATTGTATGCTGCAGCAAAATCAAAACAGATTGCCAGCTCTTCTGCACAATGCTTCCTGCATTTATTACTTCAAAATTGGTAAAGTATATTCATTTATTAATTATTTCATTAGCATACAAAAAAAACACCGCCAACGCTGCTCATAGCACACAAACAACCAACAGCCTCGCAATGAGCCCCGAAGGCGCTCATCGTGTGGCTCGCAATGAGCACCGAAGGATCTCGGATCACCAACAAAATTAATGTCTCAACCAAACACCATCGCCTAACAATCTTATTGCCGTCATTTTTTGACGGGCAAGTCGCTAGTATTATTATAGTTTATAAAGCACCAATATATTCAGCAGCAATAGGTTCAGGCAAGAATACATGTTTTGAAGGCTCTGTTTCTGTGATTGGGCGTAGAGCGTATAAAAGGCAATTGCTTGATGGTTGTCTAATTAGGAAGCAGGGTTCATAGAAAGGAGACATTTATTGGGATGTTAGGTAGCAGGGTTGTAAGACTGCGTGAATAGATGAGTTTACTGAGAGTGTCTGACAGAAGAAGATAAGATCATGGGACGGGCAGCAGGGAAGAAATGTTGTAGGATAGAGGGGATGTAATAATTGGTGAAGAGAGGAGAACATTGTATGTAAAGAGAGAGAGGAGAAGCAGTTTGGGCAAGTTGAAATGCAGGTAAGGATCATGGGTCAAGATTTTGAACTTAATCTTGGAGTATTGGGGAAACCAGTGGAGTAACTGACAGAGTGGAGCATCCAAACTGAATGATAGATGGACTGGGGTTAATAGTTTAGGAGGAAAATAGGTTAAAATATTGTCTGTGTCGTGTGTTAGAAAAGGACATTATACTTAAAGGTATTCTGTCCCTCCAAAATTGGTGATTCCTGGGTTACAGAAGACCGTACTTAAGAACGACTTCTGAATGCTTTTTTTGTATGAGCACAATAGTTTCTGTAGCTTATTATAACTGTACAGGGCTATATTATTATTACAGTATTACAATTATTATTACCACATATGAGCCATTATAGTATTCTTCTTCTTCTTCTTCTTCTTATTATTATTATTATTATTATTATTATTATTATTAATGTCCAACTCCTTCAATCTACTGGCTCTCACTGAAACCTGGCTCTCCTCATCAGACACTGATTTTCACTTCAGTCACATACCTAGACCTGCGAACAAACAAGGTCGTGGGGGAGTATTACTTTTCACTCGCTGTACATTGACCCTGATACCCCCTGTACCAATCACTCCAATTTGTATCTTTCGAAGTCCCCCCCCCCTTCCCGGCAGCCGCTAAACTACTTTCACTCACCTCTGCCTCTCACAACTAACAGGTTCCTTAACACACTTTGCTTGACACTCCCTTGACCTTATTTTCACCTATTTCAGCACCACCTCCAACCTAGTCATCTATGCACTTCCCCCCTTTATCTGACCACCAACTCCTTTCCTTTAACCTGACCACAACTTCCTCTCATTACCCACAGAAACCTGCAAGCACTTGACCCGCCACAGCTCTTCACTGTGCTACAACCCTTTCTCAGCCCCATCACCAACCTCAACTGCCCTGATACTGCCACCTTGCACTACAGCTCGACATTTCGCCCACCCTTGAGACCCTTGACACTTTTGTCCTCATAACCACACGCAGACGCTCTCACAATCATCCTCAACCATGGCACACTAAACAAACACGATACATCCAGAGGTGCTTCCGCACTGCTGAATGACTATGGAGGAAATCATATACTCCGGAAGATTTCCAACACTACAAGTTTATGTTGGTCTCCTACTTCTCTGCCCTCAACCTGGCCAAACAGTACTACTTCACATCATTAATATCAACTCTTATCTTGCAACCCCAAACATCTGTTCGCCACTTTCAATAGTCTCCTCCGTCCACCACCCCCTCCCGTCCCCTCGAGTCTCACGGCTGAAGACTTTGCCAGCCATTTTATGCATAAAATTAAAAAAGATTTGCAACAAACTTTCCTCTCATTGTGGCTCACACACTCCCTCCTCTCAACTAACCGACAAAACTCAGCCTTCTCACTTCCCCAGTCCTACAGCCACTTTGAACTGCTTTGACCTTGCAACATAGCATGAAGTCTCCAGCCTACTATCATCCTCTCACCTTACTACATGTCCTCTGGATCCTATTCCATCACAGCTCATCTCTCCCCTCTCTACCACACTAATCCCAGCTCTCACACAACTCTTCAACCTTTCCCTAAATACTGCCAAGTTTCCATCTTCTCTAAAACACACCATAAATACACCTATTCTCAAGAAACCCTCATCTGACTCTGATTCTGCATCTAACTATTGCCTTATCTCTCTACTTCCCCTGGCTTCCAAACTACTGAAGCGGCTCCTCTACAATCGCCTTACCCGCTTTATTTCCTCTAACTTCCTTCTTGACACCTTCCAATCCGGCTTCCGGCCCCAACATTGAGACAGCTCTCACAAAAGTCTCTAATGACTTGCTCACTGCCAAGTCAGAAGCCCACTTTTCTTTGCTACTTCCTCTGGATCTCTACGCTGTCTTTGATACAGTTGACCACCCTCTTCTACTCCATATATATATATATATATATTCTACTCTGCTACCTCGGCATCCGTGACACTGTTCTTTCGTGGTTCACTTCATACCTATAAGATCGAACATTTAGAGTTTCCTTCTCTGGCATCTCTTCTTCTCCTCACCATCTATCTGTTGGTGTACCCCAAGGCTCAGTCCTAGGCCCCCTCCTCTTCTCCATCTGTACATCCTCACTTCGTACCCTAATAAACTCTTTTGGGTTCATCTCTATGCAGATGACACTCAAATCTTCCTCTCAGCACAGCACCAAATCTACCCCCCTCTCTTCTAACACGTTTCCAACTGCTTCTCAATATATCCTTCTGGATGTCCACCCACCACATCAAACTCAACATGTCTAAGACCGAGCTCCTAATCTTCCCACCCTCCTCTACAGCTTTAATTCCTCACATCTCTCTCACTGTCGAGAATGCCATCATCACTCCCACCACCCAAGCCCGTTGCCTTGGGGTTCAACTGGGCCCTGCCCTCTCTTTCATCCCTCACATACAGTCACTAACAAAATCTCACCTTCTCCATCTAAAAAAGCATTTCCAAATTACGCAACTACCTTACACAAGACACAACTAAGATTCTAATAAACTCTCATAATTTTTCGGCTGGACTACTGCAACTCACTTCTTGCTGGCCTGCCCACCACATGTCTATCCCCACTTTAATCCATAATGAATGCCTCATCTCATCTACCGTACACAACGATCAGTGTCTGCTTCACTTTTCTGTCAATCACTCCACTGGCTTCCCGTAGCCTCCAGAACAAAAATGACCCTAACATATAAAGCCCTCAACAACCGTGCACCCCCTTACATCTCTGGTCTCATCTCCAAATACTCCCCAAACTGCCCACTTCGTTCTGCTAACAACCTTCTTCTTTCCACCACTCTTGTCACCTTACCTGATTTCCGCCCTCAGGACTTTTCTCATGCTGCTCCTATTCTCTGGAACTCCTTGCTTCGCTCCACCAGACTATCTCTCAGCCTCAAAACCTCACTAAAAACACATCTCTTTAAAGAAGCCTATAACCTTACACCCTAACATGCACAACACTTCTCTCACCCTCCTGTACCTCACCCAATACCTTTAGATTGTAAGTTTGGGAATTTTCAATCTTGCATGGCACTTTGGGAAAAGCACACAGGATGGACACAGGATTCTAAGCTCAAAAACAGGGACCTCCATTCTTTGCAATGTGTTTATATTGTTTTTGTGTCTGCCTGGAACTTCACTCATGTATAACACAGGAAGAAATCCAGCAGATATTGGAAAAAATAAATGTTAATGAAGCCCCAGGTCCTGATGGAATACATCCAAGGGTACTGAGGGAACTGGGTTCTGTAATAGCCAAACCATTATATTTAATTTTTCAAGATTCACTCAAAGCAGAGTCTCTACCAGATGACTGATAAAAAAAGAAAAAGAAAAGCAGAGGTGATACCTTTATTTAAGAAGGTAGCAAGAGCCAATCTGTAGTGGGAAAGCTTTTATAAGGGTTAATAAGGGATAATATACAAGAATATGTTTATTTGAACAGGATTATAAGTAGGAGTAAATATGGATTTATGAGGGATAGGTCATGTCAAACACATCTAATTCGTTTCTCTGAGGAGGTTAGTAGGAACCTGGATTAAGACAACTCAGTGGATGAAGTAGTTTTGGATTTTGCAAAGGCTTTTGATACAGTGCCATGTGGGAGACTATTGTGCAAACTACGTGATACAGGAATTACAGTAAATATCTGCTCATGGATCAAGAGCTGGCTAAAAGACAGGAAGCAAAGAGTTGTTGTAAATGGAACATACCCCGATTGGACTAATGTGGTAAGTGGGGTACCTCAGGGTTCAGTATTAGGTCCTCTACTTTTAACATATTTATTAATGACTTAGAGGTGGGACTGGAAAGTAGTGCCTCCATTTTTGCTGATGGCACAAAGTTGTGCAAGGTAATTAAATCAGATAATGATGTATTTTCCCTCCAAAGGGATTTAAATAAATTAGAGGAATGAACATCTAAATGGCAGATGAGATTTAATGTGAATAAATGTAAAGTTATGCATCTGGGAAGGAAAAATAGCCATGCAATTTATAATCTTAATGGAGAAAATATAGGGGTATCAGATATTGAAAGGGATAAGGGAGTACTTGTGGACAACTGCCTAGGTAACAGTGCTCAATGTCAAGCAGCAGCTGCAAAGGCAAATAAAATATTAGCATGTATTAAGAAGGGTATAAAAGCAAGGGAAGCAAATATAATTCTACCACTATACAAATCCCTAGTACGCCCTCATTTGCAATATGGAGTACAATTTTGGGCACCACTTCATAAAATTGACATTTTAGAGCTGGAAAAAGTACAGAGAATGGCAACAAAACTAATAAGGGGAATGGAGTGGCTAAGTTATGAAGAAAGACTAACCAAATTAATCTAATTTTCTCTAGAAAAAAGGCGTCTAAGAGGAGATATGATTACCTTATTTAAATCCATCCAGGGTCAGTATAAAGCTTTGTCAAGTGAGCTTTTTGTGCCAAGAGGTTTTCAACTGACAAGAGGACATCCATTGAAGTTAGAAGTATAAAGATTCCACCTTAAAGAAAGAAAATGATTCTTCACAGTAAGGGTGGTTAATCTGTGGAATTCTCTACCAAAGGGGGTGGTGACAGCGGATTCGATAGATAACTTTAAAAGGGGACTGGATTTATTTTTAATTAAAAAGGGCATTCAGGGTTATCCTGGATAATTAGATAGAGAGTATTGGTCCAGGGAGGAATCCAATAGCCAGTATCTGGGGTCAGGAAGGAATTTTATTTCTCCCCTTTGAGACAATTGGCAAAGTTTCACTTGTTTTTTTTTTGTTTGCCTTCCTGTAGATCAGTTAACAACTAATCTGCATATTGCAGTTCAGAGGAGATCTTAAAAGGTTGAACTTGATGAGCTGAAAATCTTTTTTCAACCTTAATTACTATACTATGTAACCTGGGGACCACCTGTATTTCTTAAACAAGAAACTATCAATACTTTGTAATAAACAAAGATTGAGATACCAATGGTTCAGGTGGTGCAGTGCACCAGGGCCCTCCTCTGGCGGGGCCCTGTGCTGTGAAATTTGTTTTTTGCATTTACTTTTTTTCTGTACGGTAGGGGCCCCAGCCCAACCCACCATGGGCAAATTTGGAGCAAAGGAAACAGTGATGAGTGCTATTTGAGGTGGGTGCTATGTGAGGTGGGTGCTGAGAGTGGTTGGGTCCTGACAAGGACTGTGTGCTATGTAAGGGTGGAAGCTAAGAGGGATGGGTGCTCATCATGAGGCCCGCAACTTAGAGGGGGGAGAGAGACTCACAATGAGCTCTGAAGGCCTGTAACTTACCACGGGAGGGAGAGGGGGGAAGAGACACAGGGGAGGGAGAGGGGGGAAAGAGACGGCGGTGGGGGAGAAACACAGGGGAGGGAGGGAGGAAGAGACACAGGCGAGGGAGGGGCTATAGAGACACAGAGGAGGGAGAGTGGGGGTAGAAACAAAGGGGAGGGAGAAGGGGGGAAGAGACACAGGGGAGGGAGGGGGGAAGAGACACAGGCGAGGGAAAGGCGCTCATCGCAAGGCCCGCATGTTAGAGGGGGGAGAGCCTTGCATTGTGTGGCAAACAGCATTGCAAGGATTCAAATTGTATTGCCGTCATTGTTGACGGGCAAGTCGCTAGTACTTGATATTATAAATGGTAATAATTCTGACCCCTCACCTTGGAAACACTTCTATATGTTCAAATATATGTGTAAACATTGTATTGCTCAACAAAATGTAATTGATTGGCTCTTGAACTCTCTCATGAAATTTTAACTCAATCAGCCCATCAAGTGATAGAAATAGAAATTAAAATGGTAGCTCCCACGTTAATCTTTTCTATAAGTTTACGGGGGACATTCCCTTTAAGCTTGACTGTGAAGTCTCTTACACTACATGTTCTGTTTAGAGATCAAGCAGTCAGTCAGGGGGTTACCATATTTAACCCATTGCTGTTGGCTACCCAGACAAGCCATTTGAGGGACTCCAACATTTTTACTCCTGTGAGACTTTTGCCAAGAGCCAGATCTGGTTGGAGCCTACATGCCCCCTGGGCTACATCACATGTAGGTCAGGGGACACACAAATGTTTTTATCTTTTGCTATATCTTATTTGATTGATAATTAACTGATAATTGTATTGTTCAAGGATGTCAGTGGTTTTAGGCAATAAGGTCTTTCAGAAAATAAATGACAGAGTGGCAACTTTGTTAAAGGTCCTAAATGTTCTCTTTTTAAGATCTAAACTTAGAAGTAGGCTAAATGTGTTAAGAATACAGAAACTCCCATTAGTTTTACAATTATAAAACCGTGATAAGAGCTTCAAATGAAAACATTTTTCCAGTTTTTGTATTTTATTTTGACTGCTCTACCTGATGCTGCAGAGCAATATCCACGAGTTCAGTCTATTTAAGCACATCAGTAATGATGTGGCACCTTGATTTATCAAACTATGATATGTGATAATAAATTTACTGTATAAAGTTCTGTGCAGGTAACACTAAAATTATACTTTCCTTAAAGTAAATGTAACCCACATAGAGTGGGTTATGCATTAATGGACTCTTGTGATTTTTGGTCTTTGTTGAATACACAGCAACTTAAAAAATTCAAAAAGTTTTTTTTAATATGGTTCCCATTATTCAATTATTTGATGATGTAGAGCAGTATTGATAAGTTCAATGACTCTTTAGTACTAATTTGTTGTTGGTAATTCCTTCAGTTGTGCCCAACTCTCTGTGACCATATGGACCGCAGCAATCCTGGCACATCTAACTTTTTCTGGTTGTACTTATGGTTTTCTTGGCAAATATACTAAAGAGGGTTGCCAGTACCTTCTTCGGTGGACCGTGGTTTGTCTGACCTCTCTGCTATGACCTGCCCATCGTGGGTGACCTTACATGGTATAACTCCCAGCTTTATTGAGGTACACAAGCCCCTTCACCACGACAAGGTAGTGATCCAGAAGGGGTTTAGCCCTAATAGTTTGAGTTATTTATTTGATTTCTTGGTAAAGTCCTTCCTATATCCTTCTAGTTCTCTCTGAGACTGTGACTACATGCACCTCCTACTGTTTGTTCATGTTTTTCCTGTGGGAGCCTTAGTTGCCTGCAGTGTAATGTCATTAAATAATATTTTTGTGAGCTATCAATGTTATTTCTGCCTATGGGCATTATATGTGTTTGGAGTCACGAACCTGCAGGATATAATAGTATATATGAGTCATTTACATGAGGCCTCCATTGTAAAGCAGGTCCCAATTGGGAACACGTCATTGTGGTTACAACTGTTTTTGAGTTCATGTATATCCTATTTTTATATCACTATGTATAACTGAAAACAATAAGACTTTGTCTATCTGAAAACAAACAAGTGACCATATAATACAAGTATTTGACACCCCATCTCTTTCTCTTCAATATACCATTGAGCCATTCTTCACAATAATGCAATAATGGTTCCTGTATATAATAATCTTCAGCTTTGTTGCTTGTCATATACAGTAAGTAGGAATAAGTAGAGTATAATGACTGTTCCCTCATAAATATTGACCCCATAAGAAGATTTGAGAAATAACACATAAGAAGGTCTTTTTAAGACGACAAGGAAGATGGCCTTGCAAATTTGCTGAAATAATTTTTGACATTTGTATCTTTTTTTAAATACCATTGTATATTATATATAAAATATAGTTTTTTGATGAACTACATGTGAAAATAGGAAAAATGTTTTAGAATGTAAAAAAATACAACCCTCAAATATTTTTATTTTTTATGTGCAACCGTTTTGGTTTCTATTATTCAACTATGTGAAATGGGAGGAGGCTTTGAATGCAGAGAAAGGTTCAATTTACACAATGGGACTGTAGCATCTTAAACTGCCAGTGCTTTTAACAGGATTAGTACATTGTATTAAAATGTATTATTTTTTTAACTACGTTGAATGTTTGTATTTCTCAGTTTCCTAAACATAGGGTATATAATGTATTTCCCCTTGTATATAAACTGACCAACTCTGTACTAGTCATTGTAGTTTATTATTATTTTTAGACGATGAAAAGTTGAGAAGATGTCTGAAAATGTGAATTCTCAGCAGATAACAATAGTTGCTAGTGGACTGGAAAAGGTGAGACTAAATACCAATCCCCAAAAAAGGCAGTGCCAAAGAGTGCACCAATTATCGAACAATTGCACTCGTTTCACATGCCAGCAAGGTAATGCTTAAGATCCTGCAAGCTCGGCTACAACAATATATGGACAGCGAACTACCAAATGTGCAAGCCGGGATCTGCAGAGGAAGAGGCACAAGAGATCAAATTGCCAATGCTGTTTTACTGGAAGTAACTATTTGTTCTTTTATTCCTAGATAAGATCATTATTCACTTCTATAAAAAAGCTGCTACAATGTTGTAGAATTTAGCAGTATGATTAAATGAAAGTACAATTCACAGTAGGTCTGCATACAGTGCTCTATGCCAGCGGTTCTCAAACCTCTCCTCTCCTCATGATTTCGGTTTAACTGTTTGAATCCAGATGAGGTCATTACAGTCTGTTGATTGCTTTTCCTGTGTTCACATAGTATTAAGCCAAAATCATGGCCTGTCTGGTGGGTTGTGAGGAGGAGTTTGAGAACCACTGCTCTAAAGGTCAATTGTAAAGCCCTTGGACACGATCAGAGTCTAAAATTAAGCTATTTTTTAAAAACTAGCGACTTTCCCGGTCAAAAATGAAGGCAATAACATTTGAAAGCTGGCAATGCTGTTTGCCACTTAATGTATGGCTCTACCCCTTCTAAGTTGCGGGCCTAGGCACTCACCGCGGGTCTTGTAATGAGCGCCTTCAGCGCTCATTGCGAGTCTCTCCCATTGTCTACTTTACAAGCCTCCCATTGTCTACTTTATGGGCCTTTGGGGCTCATCGCGAGCTTCGCTGCTCATTGCAGGCCTTGGCCAACCCGCCACTTTCATGCCTCGAAATGAGCACCAATGGCGCTTATCGCAAGCCCCGCAATGTGCATACATTGAATATGTCGTCCAACCCTCCACTTTCGTGCCTCGAGATGAGCTCCCAAGGGTGCTCATTGCAAGCTCCTCCCCACTCTCTGACCCCCCTCTCCCTTCCATGTGTCCCCCCTTTATCCAGCCCTGTGTTTTTTCCCCTTAGTTCCCTCCCCTGTGTCTGTTTTCCCCTCTCTCTCTCACCCCTGTGTCTTTCTCCTCTCTCTCCCTGCTCAAGTCTTGTGTGCCTTGTGATGCTCGCCTAAGCCTTACTGCCTTCGCTTTTTCAAAGTGTTGCAAGCCTTGTTGTGTGGCTAAGTGTTACTGTCTTTGGCCTCATTTTGGGCCTTTTTTCAAAGATTTACGTTTTTACGCCTGCCATTTATTTCCCCACTTAGCCAATTTTTTATGTCCGAAAAACGACAATTACACCTCAAATTAGCTTGCAACCTGACTCACATACTCCCTGTCTCTACCCCTGTGATGTGTGAGGTTGTAAGTTAATCTTTTAAGTAATTGGTATCTTTTGGGAGTCTTCCAATGGTTTGCGAGTTAAGCATTTGAAAACCATAGTGGCTGTTAAAGTCGTCATTTTTTCAAAGTGTTGCGTGCCGTGTTCCTGGCAATGAGCGCCTTTGGCGAGCCTCACAATGAGTGCCTGGCTCATTGCCAGCCATTTCCCAAGTCTTGTGAGCCCCACGCTGAGTGCCAAAAGCCTACAGCCTTTGGTTCTCATCTTGGGCCTCGCAGTGACCGCCTTTGGCGCTCATTGCCAGCCTTTTCCAAAGTCGTGGGTAACTTATCACAATTATTATATGTGATGCTTCTATGACAAATGTGTTGTTTTTCAAAAACTACTGTGGTTCTTTAAATTCCCGATATAATATTTTTAACGATAAATATACTTCAGTGTGTATAAATTGTATGTCATTGTTGCAAACTTATGTTAAATTAATATCATAGGAACATAACGTAAACTGATGTTGAAAAAATACTTTTAGTTCATCAATTTCAAGACTTTTAGATCTTCCCTGATCCTTGTAATATGTGGATTAATTGTTAATTGTTACAGATGAAGGCAAGCAGAAAACAAAACATTAAAACATTGCCAATTGTCTCTTAAGGGAAGGAAAAAAGAAAATCCTTCCTGACCAAAAAATAATGGCGATAAGATCCCTCCCTGGATCAATACTCCTTCTCTAGTTATTTAGGATAACACTGAATGTCCTGTTTGTCAAAATATATCCAATCCCATTTTATAGTAATCTATTAAATGCACTGTCACAACCTTCTTTGGTAGAGAATTCCACAGTTTAACCACCCTTACTGTGAAGAACCCTTTTCTTTCTTTCAGGTGGAATCTTTTTTCCCTTTAACCTCAAGGGATGCCCTCTTGTCCGTTGAAAACCTCTTGGCACAAAAAGTACACTTCACAAAGCCTTGTATTGCCCTGGATATATTTATATAAGGTAATCATATCCCCTTAGTCGCCTTTTTTCTAGAGAAAATACGTTTAATTTGCTTAGTCTTTCTTCATAACTTAGCCCCTCCATTCCCCTTATTACTTTTGTTGCCCTTCTCTTTACTTTTTCCAGCTCTAAAATGTCTTTTTTATGATGTGGCGCCCAAAATTGTACTCCATATTCCAAATGAGGGTGTACTAGGGATTTGTATAGTGTCAGAATTATATTTGCTTACCTTTCTTCTATACCCTTCTTAATACATGCTAATATTGTATTTGCTTTTGCAGCTGCAGCTTGGCATTGAGCACTGTTACCTAGGTGGCTGTCCACAAATACTCCCAAATCCCTTTCAATCTCTGATCTCCCTATATTTTTTTATTTAGATTATAAATGGCACGCTTATTTTTACTTCACAAAAGCATAACTATACATCTGCCATTTAGCTGCCCATTCTTCTATTTTATGCAAGTCACTTTCTGTGAAAGGACATAATTTTCTGATATCATTATTTGCACAATTTATTGTCATCAGCAAAAATGGAGACCATACGTTCCAGTCTTACTTCTAAGTCATTAATAAATATGTTAAAAGGAGAGGACCTAATACTGACCCCTGAGGAACCCCACTTACCACATTAGTATGTTCCATTTACTACTACCCTTTGCTTCTTGTCTTTTATCCAGTTTTCTATCTATTCCAAAATAATTAACTCCTCATAGAAACTATATACATGTGTTTGTGTTGACTAATACTTATTATCATAAGTATTTTCTTGTTCACATGGATATATTCCTGTGTAGTATCCCTTATTAACCCTTCTAAAAACTTCCTCACTACAGAAATTAGGTTTACAGGTCTATAGTTCCCTGGATATGCATCTTCATGCCTTTTTTTAAAAAAAGCATCCGATCTGCTTTTCTCCAGTCATACGGGACTGAGCCTTTAAAGTTTTTTTTATATTTTAAGAAATGATAAAAAGATCTGACATATCAGAGTATTTACAAACATTGATTTTCTTACTATAATAACACATAGCTAATAATACACTTTTTCTTCTGATACATATAGGGACCCGGACATGAGAGGCATTTGTTTTGTTATGAGGGGCTAGTGTATACAATTTAATGCTCTGACAGGCACAAAATTGCTGTTTAAATAGACAGTGAGCTACATTTAGTTGATGAGAGACAAGTAACAATAATTATAGTATTTGTGTATTAACTAACAGCTGTGTCATTTGATTTTTACTTGGCATAAATTAGTTTATATAATAATAATAATAATAATAATAATACTCAAATGAAATGATTAAATTAGTAAAAAAAAAAATTATTTATTTATTTACATCAGTAAAATTGTAATAGTCTTCAAACCATTAAATAGGGATATTGTAGGTTAATACAATTCAAAACACATTTATAAATATAATTATGCATGAAATATATATATATATATATATATATATATATATATATATATATATATATATATATATATATATATCATTTTATAAATATAATAATACATAAAAGTTACCACTTATTATATAAAAAATATGAATATTTATTAAGAATGCTCTCACTTGAGATCAGGTGGGACATTTTAACAATAACTCAAGTTTTAAGGCATTCTCTCAACTTTTCATAATCTAAAAAAACAAAAAAACAATAACAATAACTAATATAGAATTGACCAATTTATCTCAAGAAAAGTAATGTCTACAGGGGGAAATAGTTTGCTTGCCATAGATCCTATGTTTAGGTAAGCAAGAAATAAAAACAAATACAAAAATAATGATTGCAGATTTACCATTTCATAAAGAAAGATCCAGTAAAATAATTAAAATAATTAAATATTATCAAGTTAATTCTGGTAACAGCAATGATAGTCTTTATTAAACAAGTTTACATTTCCATGAATAAGCAAATAATCATATGATTAATGAATACAAATATTTACTGTGTATATTAAGTAGTATAAATCCATGAAATAAATCAATATTTTGAATTTTTTTTCAGTGTTGGTATTATTTACTAGTTTTTCTTCTGGTATTTTTTAAATTGCTTTTAATTACTATTTATCATTTTACTCTATTCATTTGTGTTATGATTCTTCATTTGCCAGAGCCTATAAAGTCAACAAACCATGAAATCAGTTCTTTGGCACAACGTTAGTCAACTGATGGGATATGCTAAGAGTCTACATGGGTCCCATATCATGTGCATGTCTCAAACAGGAAAAATATATTTAAAAAAGTATATTTCAAATATTATTTAGTCCACAAGTTGTTCATGCAAGAGAGTGCTCAGTGATTCATGTGAGTTTGCTAAATAGTGTCTCTGTGCCTCCAAGACACTAGAGCTACTGTTTTTAGCACCGTGTCCAATGATACTGGTGGGTCACAAGCAGAGACATGTGACTCCCAGTTCTTGCACCATATGAGTTTCTTGGCTAGGCCATTTTTTTTTTTATATACTGAACATGGAGATACATCGAAATCCTACAGAACTGAACTGTCATCATGATATATGAGTCTGACATATATATTGTATTATCAAATGTGGCTGTAGGCAAGTATTTGAAACATACAATGAACACTTATGGGTCTACAAAACAAAAAAGATATTTAAGGATGGCAGAGATTTATTGAACTAATTTATGTAGAAAATATTCCCATGAAATGAAATAGATTCTTACTAGATCTGTGTACCATGGCCAATTTGGCGCACAACTAAAAAACAAGTTTGCATAATTTAATATTAACCCTCTTTACATCATTGGAGTTGGAGGCTTTGCTTCTCAATTAAGTAAGAATTTCTAATGGTTCATGAGTCTTTTTGCAACATGATATCATTTTTTTTATACAAAGCAAGTATACAATTATTTTGATAAATTATATTTGTGACAATTCAGCAAACCTAGATATCCCACGTGGATATTTACATAAATGTCCAGAATGCTGTTGTCCTATCAGAAGCAACTGATAGGTAACTGCTGCAGCAGTGGTTTCTTGAAGATCAGCCTGGATTAATTAATAATTAAAAAAAAAAAAAAAAAAAAAATAATTGATTGATAATTAATTAACAACTAATTAATTAATATTTAATCCGCATATTGCACATCAGAGGAGATCTTAAAAGGTTGAACTTGATGGACTGAAAGTCTTTTTTCAACCTTAATTACTATGGGCCTCATTCTATTAGCGGCCGCAGCCGTTGCGGGGCCGCAAGGACCGGCCGCAAGCTATTCGGCTATTCTATTCCCTTACGGCCGGGGGCTCCGGCAGGCTTGCGGCCGGTGCCTTGCTATCTCTTGCGGCCGCTCGCGCCAGAGGAAAGCTCCGGGAAACCTCTCTGCAAGGCTAAAAGCGAGCCGCAGCTTACTTGCAGGAAAGAGGTCCCGCTAGCACCAATTAAGCACATAAAATAGCCCAAATAAAGCCATCCTGCACTTTGAGAAGACTATAAAGGGATTTTAGGTGTTAGAAAAAATAGCACAAAATTATCCTATACTCAAATCCGTAAAATATTTTATTTTTAATATCCGTAAAATATCCATGTAAAAAGTCCAGAGTGCTTGGAGCACCTCAGACCCGCCCACGCCGCAGCCGGAAAATAAACAGTTAATTTGAACTCGGGTTTGGGCTGATGTGCAAGCTTGAGAGTGGGTTACTTTTAATCCTCATGTTCCCCAATATGATCCCTAGCATTTACAGAGCTGTACAGTGCAGGCTTGAATTTATTTTTGCGTTTTTATATTTCCCATCTTACGGCCGGTTTCAAGATATGCGGCCGGCCGTAAGAGGAGATCCTTGCGGGCCGTATAATAGAATCGCGAGTTAACAGAACCCCCGCAAGGAATCGCAGCCTTACGGCCGATTTACGGCCGGTAATAGAATGAGGCCCTATGTAACTATGTAAGAGAGAGCTACCTACAAGCCCCACAAGGACATGTGGATCACACCTTCCTCAGCACAACAGTAGAGAAGACCCAGTGTGGCCATGAGTAGAAGCCCTGGCCCTGAGTAACCTATCTGTCCATGTATAGGCCCCTTTGAATTGATCTATTAAAATACTATAATCAGGTATAATCTTTGCCCTGCCTTGAGAATGTCACATAGGAGCCACCCAAGGTTCCTTAGAGCTTAGGCTACACAGTTTATATTATATTCCATTAATGTTTATATTCCTGTAAACATCACAACATATTTTATTTATGGCTGCCTTGTTAAATATTGTTCTTTGTACAAATATCTGTTACTAAACAAATGTAAATAAAGCACTGAGTCCATGTGGCATACACCCAAGGATACAGAGGGAAAGGAGTTCTGTAACAACCAATACATTATTTCTAATTTCTCATGCTCCACATGCTCCACAGGATTGGCGGAGAGCCAGAGCAAATCCAGAGAATTACAGACCAGTAAGCTTCACCCCCATAATAGGGAAGCTATTAGGAGGCTTGCCAAGGGACTGTATTCAGGAATATATTCATGTTGACAAAATAACATGGATTTATGAGGGATGGTTCTTAAGATGTTGTCATAGA
Organism: Discoglossus pictus; assembly: GCA_027410445.1. Lineage (NCBI taxonomy): Eukaryota > Metazoa > Chordata > Amphibia > Anura > Alytidae > Discoglossus > Discoglossus pictus. The sequence goes on from CM050168.1 coordinate 60,774,195, forward strand.
CTATTTATTCTCCCTGGTTCTTTTAACAACCATTTAAGCTATCGTAAGAGTCTACAATCACTGATTTTGGTTCCCTTGAAAGAGAAATTTAAAATATGGACTGTTGTCCCTAACCCCTGATTGTTACAATGTACTCATAAGAACATTTCCCTAGGTGGCTAGCCCACTGGAGAGCAATTCCCTGTTTTCCCCTCTGATGCAATTTCTGTTATATGTTAATGTGTTTTGGGGTGTGTTAAGTACATATGTAGGTGTAATACCACTATAAGGTGGACCAGTAGCCACTTCCAGTAGCCAACAGCGATACCCATTTCGCTCCCAGCCCAAAGATCTAGCTGGGACACAAACTCTGTTTAGACTCCATAGACTTTAACTGGGCTGTCTGCAGAGCTGATTGAGACATTAGGCATAGTTAACTAGGTTGTCAGACAACAATTGAAACACAAAAGTCTAGAGATGTCCTTTGCAAGTGATATCTATTTGCAAGTGTTAAACACTACTTTTTATATGCTTGAGCCTATCATTAAGCCCCTGGGCCCTATTCACTCTATGTGAAGCCAGAGCCCCTAAAGAGCCCAGGCATGAATAGGGGGGTCAGACCAATTAGTCGGGGAAGAAGATAGCCTGGAGCCCTGGCTCCTGGAGGAAACCCTATAGCCCCTTTCCCGCTCCTGTGCTTGAAATTCCCACCAATCAGCACTTCCCAAGTTGCATGCTGATTGGTTCAGGGCTGGCCAAACAGATTAATCCAGGCAGCACCAATCAGAGCTGACTCTGATTTGTCAATCCAAGCAAAGTGATGTGAACCTCCTGCGGGTCCTCTGTGGCTCCCGTGGACCTCTGTGGCCACCTTGGTGGCCCCTGCGGATCCCCTGTGCCCCCACAGATCTTCTGTGGCCCACCCCAGGCTCCCTGGGCCCCTGAAGCCCCCGCAGACCTCCTGTGGGTTCCTTGTGGCCTCTTTTGACCCCTGTGCACCCTCACAGGCCCATGGGGCCCCTGTGCCCCCTGCAGGCCCTGTGACCCCCACAGCCCCTTATGGCCCCTTGGGACTTCCCATGGATCTCCTGTGGCCCCTTAAGGTCCACTGTGGTCCCCAGAGGACCCAGGGGCTCATGCAGGCCCTGTGGCCCCCCGCGACCCCTGTGTTCCCTCTTAGTCTCCTGTCTTGCCCCTTGCAGACCTCTGCAACCACCCTCAGCCCCCTGTATTTCCCTTTACCCTCCTGTGTCCCCTCACAGACCTCTGTGGCCCCCCATGGACCCCTGTGATCTCCCACACACATATACACCCACACATTTATATGTTGTTGTTGTTTAGTCATTCAGTCTCGCCTGACTCTCTGTGACTCTATGGATCACAGTACACCAGGTGCATCTCTCAGTCACTGCCCCTCTGAGCTCCATCAAGTTCATGTTCATTGTTTCAGTGACCTCATCTATCCATCTCCGCCTCTGTCGTCTCCTTCTCACATTCTGTATGTTACTACTGGGAATACCATAGTTTGAACTATGCAGAAATTTGTTGATATATTTGTTTAATATCCTTACTTTTTACAAGCCTGTCCAAGCTTGCCATAGCTTTCCTTCCCAGAAGCAAACGTCTTTTAATTTCATGACTACAGTCACCATCTGCAGAGATCTTGGATCCAAGGAAAATAAAATCTGTCACTGCCTCCACTTCTTCCCTGTTTATTTGCCAGGAAGTGAGATTGCCGTTTGCCATGATCTTCGTCTTTTTAACGTTGAGCAGTAGGTCAGCTTTTGCACTCTCTTCTTTTACCCTCATCAATAAGTCCTTTAGATTGAGATGTAGACTGACCTTTTCCAGTCTATTGGCCATTGATGAGTTTTCCAAATGTGTTAGCATAAGAAAAGTAACACTTTCACAGCATCATCCTGTAGAATTTTGAATAGTTCAGCTGGGATTCCATCACCTCCTGCAGCCTTATTATCAGCAAGACATCTTAGGGCCCATTTCACTTCACTCTCCAAGATGTCTGGCTCCAACTCATTGGACAAATTATTGAGGTCATCACTGCTGTTATGATCCTTCCTGTATAGATCTTCAATGTATTCCTGCCACCTCTTCTTTATCTGATCTTCTTCTGTTAAGTCCCTGCCATTTTTGTCTTTAATCACACCCACTTTGGCATGAAAGGTGCCTTTTAGGTTCCCAATTTTCTTGAAGAGATCTCTTGATTTACCCATTCTGTTATCTTCTTCAATCTCTTTACATTGTTCATTGTAGAATGTCTCCTTGGCTTTTCTTGCTATCCTCTGGAATTCTGCATTCAGTTGGACAAATCTTTTCTTATCTCCACTGCCTTTCACTTTCCTTCTTTCCTTGGCTACTGTCAAAGCCTCATCAGACAGCATGTTTGACTACTTACTTTTCATTCTATTAGGGATATTCTTTGTTGCTGTTTACTGGATAATGTTGCAAACTTCGATCCAAAGTTCTTCAGGCATTCTATCTTCCATGTCTAGTTTCTTACATCTATTCTTTACTTCCACTGCATATTCACAAGGGATATTATCTATTTTGTATCTACTTGGTCTGACGTTTTCCCTCTTTTCTTCAGTTTAATTTTCAACTTTGCAATAAGAAGCTCATGGTCTGAGCCACAGTCAGCGACAACCAGTTTATAGCCAATCTGATTTCTATGTTGACCATCTGGTGATATCAATGTGTAGTGTCATCTTGGAGGCTGTTGGAAGAGGGTGTTTGCTACAACCAGAGAATTAGCTTGACAGAATTCTACTAATCTCTGACCTGCTTTATTTTGTACTCCAAGGCCAAATTTGCCAGTTATTCCAGGTGTCCTTTGGTTCCATACTTTAGCATTCCAATTTCCTATGATGATAGTAGCATCTTTACTTGGTGTTATATATATGACGTGTTGAATGTCTTCGTAGAACTGGACAACTTCAGCATCTTCAGCATCCGTGGTTGGAGCATAGACTTGGATCACTGTGATATTAAATGGCTTGCCTTGAATTCTACTGAAAGCATTCTTTCACTTATTGGGTTGTCACCTAGCACTGCTTTGGCCACTCTTTGATTGCAGGAATCTTGACCACAGTAGAAGATCTGGTGGTTGTCTGATGTGAAATATCCCATTCCAGTTCATTTAAGTTCACCAATTCCCAGGATATCAATGTTTAACCTTGTCATTTCATTCTTGACCACATCCAGTTTGCCTTCGTTCATAGTTCTATCATTCCAGATTCCTATTCTGAATTGATCTTTGCAGCAACAGACTTTCCTTTCTCATCCAGACACATCTGCAGCTGGGTGTCCTTTTTAGCTTTGGCCCAACCACTTTATTAGATCTGGTGTTATTTATACTTGCCCTCTGTTCTTCCTCAGTAATGTGCTAGGCACTTTCTGACCCGAGGGGCTCATATTCCAGTGCCATATCGTTATGTCTCTGGATGTGCTTGTCCATAAAGTTTTCTTAACAAAGATACTAAATTACTATGAGCCTTATTCAATATGAGGCTCATAACTCATAAAATTAGGTTTTCTCAACTGTGTACACATGTACTCAATTGCCTTTACTCATAATATTACGTATCCCACTTGAAATACGTAAATCCATGTCTTGTCAGTAAAATATGAGGTGCAGAATTACACTACTTGTAATAATACACCAAACCTGACATTTTACTTAAATTCTTGATGTGACACAGCCCTAGGAACCAAAAGAAAATGTGAACATTATGATAGCCTATATGTGAGTAAAATGAGTAAAAATAAGCACCAGCAATTTCCGAGTAAATATTTTTGAGAGTTAATAAGTAAAGTTTGCCCATAGGGCAAGTCCTTTAATAGACAATGCATTAGAGCACCGGTTTTAATCCATGTGGGTTCATGATATGTATTAACCTCTTAAATACTTGGTCCTGTGTTAACCTGCAAATTGTATAACGACATAAATATAATAATTGCATATTTGTGCCTATGGGACTGCTAAGCATTGAATTCAAATGCACTTAAATGCTTTTTTATGTGTTTTTTTTTAGTACTTTATTGTCTCTTTAACTGCCTCTGCAGGTCTCAGAAAGGCCTTTAAACCATTTGTGGCTCTTCCAGGCACGAAAATATTTTCACTTATATTATAAGTTACGAGGGCTCAGTAAAGTTTCAATTGATTAGCCATTTACTAGTGTAAATCTTTGGAAAAGTAACCCGTAATATTACAGATATCAGAAAATCAATGGGAAAGCTTACCGTGATCTGGCTTGTTCTTGGACAATAAGAGTAGCCCACGTGCCATCATGAAAAGAAAATGCAATAGATTAGTTAGGTAAAGTTACTGACCACTTTTTGGTGGTGTAACATAACAAAATAATTTGAATTTGACCCTATGTTACTATGTTCCCCTAAATAATTTAGATGCCTCCAGGGCCCAGCAAATCCATTAATTGTTTGATCATTAAAAACTAGCTTTATGACTTTATCCCTGCTTAATTATGCTCGTAGCCAGACTCAGATATTTCAAAAATGTTTTTCCTATTGTATCGTGGTTTTCTAAAATTTAGAAAATAATCATACACTACTTAACAAGATCAAAAGTGAGAGTTAAGAATATGTTTTTACAGAGTTTCTATCATCTGCAAATACGGTTTAGTTTCCCAGAGAACCTCATGAGAAGAATAAATAAGATAATGAACAGCGACTTTAATCTTGATTACTGTGAAATCAGCATGTGTTGTCTTATTAAGATTCACCAAAATATTTAATTGGCTGCCCATGCTTTGTATAAAATGATTATGCACGGAAACGTTTTTGGAAATGTCTAATTCACACTCTGTAGCATGAAAAAAATGAAGGACATTTGGGCAAATGAGGTGAAGTTAGTTTAATTGGGACTTAACCAGGTTAAAGAAAAATATTCCTACTTTCTGTATTTTCTATGAAGGCTTTTTATCAGAAGAGAATAAATCTAAACCCTGCCGACGCGGAGGCTGCACAGGCTCCCTGGGTCAGCCCGCAGCGTCTCGTGACCCAGCGGAGCCTGTAAGGTGCAACCGCCAATCAGAAGCGGCGGGGGCGGGACTTCCAGCGCATTCGCGCGCAGAGAGTCAGTTCGGTGCAGTCTCCGTGAAAAACGGACGGAGATCTGAGAGGCTCCAGCTTAAAAGCATATAAGGGGCAGTGTGATTGTGTCTATAGTGTGTGTGTGTGTTTGTTTGTTTGTTTCCTTGTGTCTCGCGGCCCGTTTTTGTTTGTCTTGGGGGGGTCTTTTTGTGCTTGGGGGTATGGATGCTTTAGCTATTGAGGCCTTACTGGCTGATGTTAGGGCCCGTGCCTTAAGCCAAGGGGTCAGGTGGGTGCAGGACAGGCTGGGTCCCCCCATGCCTTCTGTAGGAGACTTCCATTACAATGGACAGGCTCAGCATGCAGTTGCTGGAGGCCTAGACAATATTGGGGGTGCCGTCTCCTTTCCCTTTCAGGCAGAGCCAATAGACCACCGTCCAGTGGATGACCAGGCCACGGGTGACAGGGGTAATGCGGGGCAGGTTAGCCAGGATCCTTTACCCCTCAGACAAGAGAGAGCCGGGCCCACGAGCGGTGAGCGTGAGGGCCTAGAACTCCGGCCACCACCAGTCATTTCGCCTAAAGGGCTCTGGCCGCGGCAAAGAGCAAAGAACACCCCGTTACCACCCCAAAAAGGGGGCGCAGGGGATAAAAGTAAAGACAGGAGCCCTAAAAAAGCTCCTACAGAGTGCCGACCATGCGGTCCCCTCTAACCCCAATAGTAACAGCGCTTCTGGTGCTTTGCAGGGACGCAGCCGCAGCAGAAAGATGGACACGGGTACCACACGGGAGAGAAGAGACAGAGTGGTCAGAGAGATGATCAGCCAAGCCAGCATGGTCATGATCGATGACATGCCCGTAACAGCGGCGGTGGCGAGGCCGGCGCGCCCCACCAGAGCTAGGAAGAACACAAGCAGGTACAGCCCGCTGCTATTTACCCATACCCCCCTAAGACGACAGAGGACAAAGACTGAGGGCGTTACGGTTAGGCCACAGCAAAAAGTGACTAATCCTGACCCACAGGTAGAATTTGCAATGCCCCAAGCAGTCCCCAGGTTACTGGTACAAAGTGCAGAGCCCACTGCACTAGCCCATTCCAGCCGCGCAAGCTTAGGTGACCAAGACCAGTCCTCAGGGGAGGAGCAAGCGGTATGGGCAAAGGCATGCAGGTCACGGAGAGCTAGTGACTGTTCCTCTTGCACCCACAGGTCTGAACGGTGATCAAGATCAAGGAGCAGGAGATCCTGTCGATGCAGCTGTGCCTGCGGATCAGAAAGAGGACAGAGCCCGCGGAGGGCCAGACGGTCGGAATCCCCAGGACGTCAGGAAAGACGTAGGGACACCCCGTTGGCTGTATCCACTCCGAGGCTACCAGGAGCAGGTGAGGCAGTTGGTGGAGTAGAGGAAGCAGACAAATGCATACTGCCACACACTAAAGGGGGATTTTTGGGGTCCCTTAAGTCCCTCTTAGCCACTCATAACATTGCGGTTAGCGAGCAGGAGATGGGCACGTGGATAGGAGGGCTAGCCAGAGGGGCTTAGACAGAGCAGTCCAATAGCGCAGGCAATGTGGAGCCGGCGGCACTAGGCCCCCCAGTCACTGTGGGTGGGCCGGACCCGCAAGCGAGCAGCAGCAAGGCAGTAGCCTCAGAGGCAGCCATGAGACCAATCGTCTTATGTGCGCTAGACAACCTGGGAGCGCATTTAACGCAGGAAGTTAAAGAAAAAATTTGGAGGAGGGAGTTTGTCGAATTGTTCTCTCTGCTGCCGATGTCCAGGCAAATGGACTCAGGCCTGAGGAGTCTACGGGAAGGAGCTTATAGGAGGTTGCCCAGAACCTTCGACACGTGGCTACTGGCTTTTTCAATCATGGCATGCGTGCTATGCGAGCGGCACCCTGAACAATGCCCGGGGCTGTTCGTATACATAGATGAGATTCGCAACGCCCACAAGGTGTACGGGGGCACGGGTTTGGTGGCGGTACGATGAAGAATTCTGCCAGTATCTGGCATCTAGGCCAGCTATGGCATGGAGCGACAAAGCGGTAGCATACTGGCTTAACATTATGACACCCATGCGAGCCATGCCGCCCTTTCGGGCTGGAGGGGGTGGGGTCAGGAGCCCCACCGCCAACTCGGCCGCAGGTCTCAAGTCCTGTTTTGCCTACAACGAAGGGGTATGTAAATGGGCTCCCAACTGCAGGTTCAAGCACGTGTGCTCCAACTGCGGCGGGGAGCACCCCCTGGCCAGATGCGCCAGGCCAAAAGAAAGCAGGGCAGAGCACCCTGACAAAGGGCAGGACGCCCATACGCCTCCCCGGCATGCTGCCATGGCTAAAACGCTACGGTAGGTCGGCGGGCAACAGCGCCTCGGCTCGCCTCCTGGAAATTGGTTTCCAGGAGGGATTTATGATCCCATGCACAACAGAATTGCGGGGGTCCACCGCCCGAACTTACGCTCGGTGCGGGAGTTCCCTGGGGTAGCGGAAGCTAAGGTTCTCAATGAGGTACAGCTGGGGAGGATGGCAGGGCCATTCGTTTCCCCCCGCATTAGAGACCTCATTGTCTCCCCCCTAGGATGTCGTTCCCAAAAAAGAGGCTGGAAAACTTAGGTTGATCCAACATCTTTCATACCCGAAAGGCGGGTCAGTAAGCGACGGCATTGCAAAAGAGCAATCAGCAGTTTCCTACGAATCGTTTGACAGGGCCACTGAAATGGTCAGGACGGCCGGCACAGGGGCGCTCATGGCAAAAGTTGACATTGAAGCGGCCTTTAGATTATTACCGGTGCATCCAACGAGCCACCGGCTCCTCGGTTGCTACGTCGATGGAAAATATTTTATTGACCTATGTTTACCTATGGGGTGCTCCATATCATGTGCCTACTTCGAGGCGTTCAGCTCATTCTTACAATGGGTTGCACACAAAGAATCCGGGTACAGGAGCATTACGCATTACCTGGACGATTTCCTGTTCGTCAGTCCAGCTGGGCAGGACACCTGCCGGTTCATTTTGGAAGTGTTCACCAAAATCTGTAGGGATTTTGGGGTACCACTGGCCCACAATAAAACTGAGGGCCCCACGGAAAAATGTACCTTCCTCGGGATACAGATAGATTCCAAGACAATGGAATGTAGTCTTCCCCTGGAGAAGGTAGTAGACATGAGAGCGGAACCTAGTGCTCTGGCCGGTGCACGTAAGGTTACTCTGCGACGGTTACAGTCCATCATAGGTAAGTTAAACTTCGCCTGTAGGATTATTCCTATGGGTAGGGTATTCTGTAGGAGAATGTCACTTGCTACTGCGGGTGTCATCAGGCCGCATCATTTCATAAAAGTGTCCCGGGCCATGCGGGACGACGCACAGGTGTGGTCGGTCTTTCTGGCTGATTTCAATGGTTCGGAGATCATTCAGAAAAAGCGTGCTAACAGCGCCGATCTGAAACTGTTCACCGGCGTAGCAGTCGGATGCAGCGCCTTTTTTCAAGGAAAATGGTGCGCCGCACCATGGCCAGACGAATGGGAGGTGGCAGGTCTGACATTCCTCGAACTCTTCCCCATGGTAGTGGCGGTACACTTATGGGGCTCAGAGTTTAGGGACCGGCTTGTCTTATTCTACACGGAAAGTAAGGATGTTGCACAAGCAGTGAATAACCTCACGGCAACTTCCGTGCCAGTAGTGAGACTACTTCGGCACCTAGTGCTGTGTTGCCTGCGCCAGAACATATGGTTTCAGGCGAGGCAAGTCCCGGATTTAGAAAATGGCATTGCTGACGCCCTTTCTCGGTTTCAGGAAGAACGGTTCAGGGCTCTGGCCCCCCGGGCGAACATGCTGGGGGAGGCCATTCCCAAAGGAATCTGGGAGCTTGGAGCAGCCAGGTGACGAGACTCATCAGACAGTCTGTGGCCCGGCGACGTGGTCTGCGTATAAACGTGTATGGGCTAAATGGAACGACTTAGTAAAGATGGCTGGTGGGTCTACATCAGAGGATAAGACCCTAGGGATACTGCTTTGGTTTCTGCTGCGGTGTGCCAAAGAAGGCGAGAAAAAAGCAGTAGTCGATAGACAGGTCACGGCCCTGGACTTTATGTTTAAACTGGCGGGGCAGAGGGACCTTACAAAGGAATTTATAGTGCGCAAGGTGGTGCGCGGCATGTTTAACGGGGATCGCAGGCCAGACACTAGGCGGCCGATCACCTTCTCTTTGTTACTGCGAATGGCGCAGGTGTTGGGAGTAAAGTGTAGGACCCCTTTTGAATCTCTGCTTTTCCGTACGGCTTTTTCGCTGGCGTTCTTCGGAGCATTCCGAATAGGGGAGTTAGTCGCGAACAGTAGATACGGCTCCGGGGGCTTACAAGTGGTGGATACCTGCCTCAGGGAAGGCACGGTGGTGGTATGGCTCCGGAGGTCTAAGACCGACCAAAGGGGAAAAGGAAAAGAGGTGGTGTTACACCGAGTAGGCGGGGAGTGCTGTCCCTACGGGTGTACGGGTAGAGTATCTTGGTCAGCGACCGGTGGGACGGTGTTTGCTGTTAGTACATGCCATTGGGACGGCGTTATCAGTTTGAAAGGATGCTAAAAGTTGCACTACACAGTCTGGGCCTGGAGCAGGCAGATTTCGGAACACACTCGTTCAGAATAGGGCTAGGCTTACCCGATGCAGCAGTCATGCGTATTGGTAGATGGGAATCAGAATGTTTTCGGTCTAACGTAAGACCCAGGGCTGTAGTCTAACATCTGTTGCTTTCTGCTTTCAGGAGGTCAGAAGCAACTGTGGATTGTAGGACACTCGTACGTGTACTGGGCCCACAGGTTGGCTGCAGTTACAGAAGGAAGGACACAACTGGGTTTCCATGTTACGGACTTACACGTGCAGTGGCTCGGGGTTCGAGTCCTGCGGTGGGCCCAGTTGGATGAGTTGTTGGACACTTGCGGTCAGCGGTACGGTCAACCCACGATAATTATAATTCACGCCGGTGGTAATGATCTAGGAACGGTGCCCATGCGAAGAATGCTGAAGGTTATGAAGAGAGACGTGGAGAACTGGACCAAGAAGTTCCTGTGTACATTCCTGATATGGTCAGAAATGATAAAGAGACGATCCTGGCGAAACGCGCAAGATCTCGTAGGTCTGGATAAAGCGAGGCAGAAGATTAACCAGCAGCTGTCACGTGTTGTTCGGAAACTGGGTTTCATCGCCATTAGGTACAAAGAATTCGAGCCGGCCGGTGCCGATGATTTTTTCGGGACAGATAAGGTACATCTTACGGAGATGGGTCTGGAGTTACTTACGTTAGAGTTTAGGGAGAGCGCTGTTAGGGCCTTGGCTTAAATGGAAAGCAGGGGGGGATCGCAGGCTCAGGAGGAGTCCCTTGCGTGCTCTGTGGCGGGAGGTGAGTTGCCCGGCACACTGGCCTAAGTGGGCGTGGCCCTACCTCACAGGGCGTGCTTAAAAATAAGCATTGGGGGTTTGGGCAGGGCCCAAGGCGTGAGGTCACTGTCCGTGGCCGGGCTCCTCCCCCTATAGTTTAATATGTTAATATGCATAATATATGCAAGCTTTTAAGTTATGTTAATCGGTTATTTATAATAAAGCTGTGGCCCGTGTTTTCTCCCAAACAATCGTTGTGGTGTCAGTTATTTTAAGATAAGCCTAAATGGATCATGCTTGGGTCATGCCGACGCGGAGGCTGCACAGGCTCCCTGGGACAGCCCGCAGCGTCTTGTGACCCAGCGGAGCCTGTAAGGCGCAACAGCCAATCAGAAGCGGCGGGGGCGGGACTTCCGGCGCATTCGCGCGCCGAGAGTCAGTTCGTCGCGGTCTCCGTGAAAATACCTCCCTCCTACCCTAATTTACTGTAAGATAAAAACTGGTTATGTATGTTTAAAAAAAAAAAAAAATGTGTAAAAAAAAAAAAAAAAAATTATTGGAGAAGTGCCAATTTTCTGAGATGTTGTTTGTATTATTGGTTGGCGGGAGGTGAGTTGCGAGGCCCACTGGCCTAAGTGGGTGTGGCCCTACCTCACAGGCCGTGCATAAAAATAAGCATTGGGGGCTTTGGGCAGGGCCCAAGGCGTGAGGTCACTGTCCGTGGCCGGGCTCCTCCCCCTATAGTTTAATATGTTAATATGCATAATATATGCAAGCTTTTAAGTTATGTTAATCGGTTATTTATAATAAAGCTGTGGCCCATGTTTTCTCCCATACAATCGGTGTGGTGTCAGTTATTTTAAGATAAGCCTAAATGGATCAAGCTTGGGTCATGTTTCATTAATTGTTTCCATAAAAAATATAATCACAAGGCCACTGCAGTCATGTTTTTTAAATATACTTTTATTGGACAGCATCAATTAAACTAAGGTAAAATGTGTATATAACATAACATATTATTATTATTATTATTATCTTTATTTATAACGCACCAACATATTCTGTAGCGGTATACAGGGGCAAAACAAAAATGATTACCTTTTTATGCAGTTATGCTGCAGTGGAATCTACCATGTTTATGTTGATCTACTTCCTGTGGTGCGTAGCGACTTTAAATGCATACAAAATTTCTCTCCACCTATAATTTTTGTGACAGCTAAAACTGCCAGTGCTTTCAATGTAACTAATGACAAGTTAATTAGTTTACATGGACACATCAAAGAATAATTACATATACAAGTTAAAAGCATCAAGCTTGTATTTATTTATTTTTTTGCTTTCTTAAAATATTTGACCTTTTAGTAATTTAAAATACTGCGTTTAAGAAAATGGGCTGACCGTATTCAGTTTTTATCCCTTTTGTTATCTCCTATTATCTCTTAGATTATAAGCGTGTGTAACAGCAGTTCCCTCGTCTCCTTCTGTACCAGTGTACATTTATGTTTTATGCTTCCCTGGGCCTGTTCAGATTTGTGCACCCTCCAGTGACCAGTTACTGCTAATCCTTTCCCAATCATAAGGTTACCCAACCCCTATATAAATGACCGGATTATCTATTAGGCCAACTAGGCAGCCACCTAGGGGCACTTCCCTTTGAGGGGAGCACCTTTCCTTTTGTTTAAAAACCCTAAAAAATAATTCTGGCTTAAAAATTGTAATACTGCAGTTCACACACTGGCCATTCCACACCTGCCTGGAGCTAGAGTGTAGCGTGCTCACTGTTCCCTCCCTCTTTCATCCCATGCATTTCTTACATCATCCTGCTGAGTGTAGAGAGTAAGCAGAAAGTGCACCAGTTGACTAGAGGCAGCATTAGTAAGTTTACATAATGTTTTTTTTTCACAAAAATGTTTTCGTAAGGAAATACTGGTAGAAAGTAGCTTTACTAGTATATATAGTGCCTTGCAAAAGTATTCACCCCCTTGGCATTTTTCATGTTTTGTTCCTCACAACCTGGAATTATCATGAATTGTTTGAGGATTTGCATCATTTAATTTACAGAACATGCACACAACTTTGAAGATGTTTTTTTTTTTTTGTGTGAAGCAAACAACAAATTGGACAAAATAACAGAAAAGGTTATGTGCATAACTATTCACCCCGCTAAAGTCAATACTTTTTAGAGCCACCTTTTGCGGCAATCACGGCTCCAAGTTGCTTTGGATAAGCCTCTATGAGCTTGCCACATCTTACCACTGAGATTTTTGCCCATTCCTCCTTGCAAAGTCTGACCACAGATTTTCTATTGGATTGAGGTCTGGGCTTTGACTAGGCCATTCCAACACATTTACATGTTTCCCGTTAAACCACTCAAGTGTTGCTTTAGCAGTGTGTTTGGGGTCATTGTCCTGCTGGAAGGTGAACCTCCATCCTAGACTCAAATCACACACAGAGTAGTGCAGGTTTTGCTCAAGAATATCCCTGTATTTAGCACCATCCATCTTTCCCTCAACTCTGACCAGTTTCCCAGGTTCCGGACATATGCAAATGACGTGACGTCACATGCGCGTCACGTCATTGGCCGGGTTAAGACACAGCCGGAAGGAGCGCGGAGGAGCGGAGGAGCAGCTGCTGCAGATGGAAGGTAAGTGAGAGGAAAGGAAAAGGGAGAGGTGGAGGTACTTAGAGTGGTAAAGTGAGGAGGGGGGTTTAGGATGAGGATGGGGGGTTGAGGATGGGGGGTTGAGGATGAGGAGGGGGGTTGAGGATGGGGGTTGAGGATGAGGATGGGGGTTGAGGATAGGGGGGTTGAGGATGAGGGGGTTGAGGATGAGGATGAGGGGTGAGGACGGGGGGTTGAGGATGAGGATGGGGGGTTGGGGTTGAGGATGAGGAGGGGGTTGAGGATGAGGAGGGGGGGTTGAGGATGGGGGTTGAGGATGAGGATGGGGGGTTGAGGAAGGGGAGATTGAAGATGGTGGGTTGAGGATGGGGGGTTGAGGATGAGGATGGGGGGGTTGAGGAGAGAGGTTGATGGGGGGTTGAGGAGAGAGGTTGAGGAGGGGGGTTGAGGAGGGGGGTTGGGGAGGGGGGTTGAGGATGAGGAGAGGGGTTGAGGAGGGAGGTTGAGGATGAGGAGGGGGTTGAGGAGGGAGGTTGAGGATGAGGAGGGGGTTGAGGATGAGGAGGGGGTTGAGGAGAGAGGATGAGGAGGGGGTTGAGGAGGGAGGTTAAGGAGGTGGGTTGAGGAGGGGGGGTTGAGGATGAGGATGGGGGTTGAGGATGGGGAGGTTGAGGATGTGGGGGTTGAGGATGGGGGGGTTGAGGATGAGGAGTGGGGTTGAGGAGGGAGGTTGAGGATGAGGAGTGGGGTTGAGGAGGGAGGTTGAGGATGAGGAGTGGGGTTGAGGAGGGAGGTTGAAGATGAGGAGGGGGTTGAGGAGGGAGGTTGAGGATGAGGAGGGGGTTGAGGAGGGAGGTTGAGGATGAGGAGGGGGTTGAGGATGAGGAGGGGGGTTGAGGAGAGAGGATGAGGAGGGGGGTTGAGGAGGGAGGTTGAGGAGGTGGGTTGAGGAGGGGGGTTGAGGAGGGTGATAAGGGAGGGGGAGGGAAAGAGACACAGGGAAGGGAGGGGGAGGGAAAGAGACAGAGGGAAGGGAGTGGGTGGAAGAGACACAGGGACTGGAGAGGGGGGAAGAGACACAGGGGAGGAGAGGGCAAGAGACACAGGGGAGGGAGAGGGGGGAAGAGACACAGGGGAGAGAGAGGGGAGACACAAGAAAGGGGCACAGAGGGCACACAAGAGGGGACACAGATAGCACAAGAGGGACACAGGGGGCAGCACATTTCCTACTCTCTGCTTATACTCTACTACGTTTTCCCAGTATTTTGTGGTAAAATAGGTACCTCGGCTTATACTCAGGTTGGCTTATACTCGAGTATATAGGATATATGGGTTTATATTATAATAATGGTTGACCCGGGGGAATATATGTAAATGTATATGATTTTATGGAGCCCTGATTAAATGTATATTTGGAAAATAATAATAGGACACTCTCGATGAATTATGATTACAGGTGGTATACAGATCATATGTCATCGGAGTCAATTTGTATATATTGATGTTTATCCACAAATGTATTTTGTTTTTATATATTTTATTATTCGTTATTTATAGAAATGTACCAATAAAGGTTATGTTTTAAAGTTACATCTCAACATAAAAAAGGTATTTCTATTTTGACTGGTTTATCAGTCAAATCTGTCCTAATCTTGTGAATAAAATACCTAGGATTAAATTCCAAATAGAGGCTTATCACTAAGTCATGATTACAGATGACCCTGATTAAATATTTATGGATTTATGATTATAGGTGAAAATGACTAAATATGTATACTTTCATATGATTATAGGTGATCCTACCTGAATATGTATACATTAATATAATAATTGACAATTGTGGTTTAATATTTATATTATATTAGTCCATGACTTATGTCCCCTATATGTCTATAGGAGACCTTGGCTGAATATGTGTTTGTTTGAATGGGACACTAACTAAATATTTATATACTGTATTACTATGATTATTCCAGGGGACCCTGGCTGAAAATGTATATATATATCACATATATAGTTGTGAGCGTACGAGTTGTTGCTAACGCTGCGGGCTCGCGCAGCGAGTCGCGGGCCGCGCGTAGCGAGGGCACTGTGCCAGGTTCTCAGTTGCTGGCAGGGAGCGCCGAAGGCGCTCCTTGCCAGCAACTGAGGACCCTCGCGAAGCGAGGGCCTCAGTTGCTGGCATGGAGTGCCGCAGGCGCTCCTTGCCAGCAACTGAGGACCCTCGCGAAGCGAGGGCCTCAGTTGCTGGCTTGGAGCGCCGCAGGCGCTCCATGCCAGCACCTGAGGACCTCGCAAAGGGAGGTCTTCAGTTGCAGCAACTGCGACCCTTGCAAAAAAAAATTTACGTCGCAACACATTACGACACTCGCAAACAACATACGACACACGTTCACACACATTACGACACTCGCAAACAACATACGACACACGTTCACACACATTACGGCCTCGCAACACTCGGACGCAACTCGCGAACATTACAAAATTACAAACACAATACATACACACAGCACATACATAAAAAACTTACCTACACAAACAGGAAGCACCCAGGACCTCAAAAATGCAACTTACAACTTAATTGCACTCAAAATAAAAGAGTTTAGACACTAAATACTTTGTTAAGCGACACAAAAAATGGCCGACGAATAAAACGAAAACGAGGCTACACACGCAAACACCATACGAGACACGTTACTACACATTACGACTTCGCAAACATCGGACGCAACACGCCGACATACAAACATTTAAAACTTAACAAAGACACACAACAAACACATAAAAAGCTTACCTACAGCAAGAGGAACCAGCCAGCACCTCAAAAAAACAAGTTACACCTACATTTAAATCAAAATAAACACTTTAGACACTAATACCATCGCTAAGCGAGAGAAAAAATGGCCGACGAACAAAACGAAAACGAGGCTTCAGACGTAACTACACTACACTTACTCGCAATAATGAAACACATACTATGCGGAACGTATCACAATCATATTAAACACCATTTTGAACAGTAATACGCCTAAAATGGCGGATGGAACGCAAATTGTAAGCTGGAACGCAAATAGCGCATGCGTATTGCGTTCTAACGGTCTCACTTTCCAGAACTTTCTACAAGTTTATAAATACTGCCTATTTCCAACTAAAAAATACATTTCTCCTCAGGTGATCAACGGAGTGACTTCTGCTTTTACTTGAGAAGACAATTCTTTACTAATTTACTACTTTACATTGTGCAAATTACAACTGACAGGTAAGCTATAATATATTACATTTTATTATCAGGTCAGGTCAAACAAATAAAAAAATAAACTAGGATTTATGTAGTCATCATGTATTGCACATTTATGTGTATAGGCTCACAAAAAAAAATAAACTGAGCTTTATGTATAGTGACCTCTGACACGCACATATATGTCTATAATGTATAGTCACATGTGACACGCACATATATGTCTATAATGTATAGTCACATGTGACACGCACATATATGTCTATCATGTATACTGACATCTGACACGCACATTTCTGTGTATTGCCCCTTCATAGTGACATCTGACACCGACATATATGTCTATAATGTATAGTGACATGTGACACGCACATTTATGTGTATTGCCAATGCAACAAAATTAGCTTACAACAAAATCAGTAAACAACTACATTTAAATGACATTATATCTCATGTATACTAATATGTCACACGCACATATATGTGTATCATCTATAGTTACATCTCACACACACACATTTATGTGTGTTAGAAATAAATAAAAAATAAGGTTACTTATTTCAGAAGACAATTCTTTACTAATTTACTACTTTACATTGTGCAAATTACAACTGACAGGTAAGCTATAATATATTACATTTTATTATCAGGTCAGGTCAAACAAATAAAAAAATAAACTAGGATTTATGTAGTCATCATGTATTGCACATTTATGTGTATAGGCTCACAAAAAAAAATAAACTGAGCTTTATGTATAGTGACCTCTGACACGCACATATATGTCTATAATGTATAGTCACATGTGACACGCACATATATGTCTATAATGTATAGTGACATCTGACACGCACATTTCTGTGTATTGCCCGTTCATAGTGACATGTGACACGCACGTATATGTCTATAATGTATAGTGACATCTGACACGCACATTTCTGTGTATTGCCCCTTCATAGTGACATGTGACACGCACGTATATGTGTATAGTGACATCTGACACGCACATTTCTGTGTATTGCCCCTTCATAGTGACATGTGACACGCACGTATATGTGTATAATGTATAGTGACATGTGAGACGCACATATATGTCTATAATGTATAGTGACATCTGACACGCACATTTCTGTGTATTGCCCCTTCATAGTGACATCTGACACCGACATATATGTCTATAATGTATAGTGACATGTGACACGCACATTTATGTGTATTGCCAATGCAACAAAATTAGCTTACAACAAAATCAGTAAACAACTACATTTAAATGACATTATATCTCATGTATACTGATATGTCACACGCACATATATGTGTAATCATCTATAGTTACATCTCACACACACACATTTATGTGTGTTAGAAAAAAATAAAAAATAAGGTTAATTTAACCATTTAAATTTGACTCATGTATACTAATATGTCACACGTACACTTCATGTATGTGACATATGTGTGTAGACACCAACAAAAAATAAGGTTAATTGAATTCATTTACTGCAATTCAATAGATCATATAAAGCTGAATCTTTCTATTTCTTTTAATATTCAAACAGACTCTGCATCAACAGCGTCTCTCAACAATTTGCACCGTGCACTGTGAAGCACAATCCCTTTTAAAGAACACCAACAAATTTGAAGAGGTAAGATACAACAAGACATTACATGCTCAAAAGGCCATGCTTTGCTAGATGAAAAATTATAAATATACAAATAACTATTTCACTTTCTTTTTCAAACAGACACTACAAGAACACCGGCGGATTAAGATTGCCAGGAAGGCACCGTCTGTCATTCAAAACTTCTATCAAGGTAAAGTATTAAGTATAAACAAGAAAGAACCATGAGCCTTATTCAATTGCAACTTTCTCAATTGAATAGAGCTCTATATAAGCACATAATATTTTTTTATACAGAACTTTTTAGTTACTGAACTTCTAACCACAATCAAGGTTTTCAATAACTAAAAAGTTTGCTCAAGAAATATGTTATGTGATTATATAGAGCCCTCTTCAATTGGCAAAATTGCAATTCAATGAGGACCTATATATCTTTAATGGCCAAGGGCCTCACTCAAATGTGATTTGCCCATTTCAATAGGGCTCTATATAAGCACAGAGCATATTTTTTAAAGGAAATTTTTCTTTTGTGAACACGTTCCTTTTGGATACAAGTTCACTAAATACAAAATTCTGTAAAAAATTATGCTCTGTGCTGATATTGAGCTCTATTCCATTGGTCAAAACACAATTGAATGAGGAGCTCACAATATAACAAATGCAGTAACCAAAGGCCCTCATTCAATTGCTATTTTGGACAATTAAATATGCCTATAAATAAGAACTTTTAGGCCCTTACTCTATTTTAACAAATATATGTCATGTGCTTATTTACAACCCTATTCAAATTTATACATTGCAATTCAATTACGGCCTTAGAGTACTATTACATTGTAAAATATGCAATTGAATGAGGGCCAAACTATGCAACATATGGGCCCTCATTCAATTGCGATTTGGCCAATTGAATAGGGCTCTAAATAAGCACATAACATATTTTTTTTAAATAATTTTTTAGTTAGTGAAAACCTTGTTTTTGGATAGATGTTTACTAACTAAAAACTTCTTTAAAAAAACATGTTATGTGCTTATTTAGACCCCTATTCAATTGGCCAAATTGCAATTGAATGAGGGCCATGGTACACACAAAGGCCCTCATTCAATTGCAATTTGCCCAATTGAATAGGGCTCTAAATAACAACATAACAATTGCTTAAAACTAAGGTTTTACTTAATAAAAAAATATCAAAAATACAGTTTTTCAATGACTACAAAATTATTTTAAATAATATGCTATGTGCTTATTTAGGGCACAATTCAATTAGCCAAATCGCAATTCAATAACACACAAACTGCTACACACAAAACAGATTTTCTTATTAAATGTTTAACAACCTATAAGCCTTACAAAGAAGCCAAAATAAGAATAACAAAAGTGTTGCGCACCTAATAGCATTGTACAAAAAATCCCACAAACACATAGGAAACTACATTAACATTCTTCTTTAATCTTTAACAACCTATAACCTGTACAATCAAGAAGAAATAAGTTTTGCACAAGTGATGCCCACCAAACAGGATTGTCAAAAACTAACACAAACACATAGCAAACTACATTAATTATATTATTTCATGTTTCACTAACTATAACCATCCCAATAAAGGTTAAATAAGTATACCACAAGTGGTGCGCACAAAACAGGATTGTACAAAAACTAACATAAACACATAGCAAAATAAATTCATATTCTTATTTAATATATCACAACCCACAAGCCTAACTAAGAACCTTAAATAAGAATAACAAAAGTCGTGGGATTGTACAGAAAGTTACAAAAAATATTTTTGAAAAAAATAACCATAAATGATACAATACAGCCTAATTCATACATTTTTAACTTATTTAAAAGACATTTCACTCAAACAACATTTTCTATTTTACATTACAACAGATACTGCGTGAAGACAATCGGACGAGGACTTTTGCCACAGGACCGGACCATCGGACGAGGACTCGGACCAGACCAGCAGACGAGGAATTTCAACACAGGACCAGACCAGCAGACGAGGAATTTCAACACAGGACCAGACCATCGGACGAGGACTTTCACCAACGGACCACAACATCGGACGAGGGATATCGCTACAGGACCACAATATCGGACGGGGGCTATCGCCACAGGACCACACCATCGGGCGAGGACTTCCAACAGAGGACCACACCATTGGACAACGATTTTGAAACGAGGACCAACAAACATTCGGATTTAAATCACACTTCAACCAAGGTAAACTATAATAAGTACTAAAGTATAAAACTAAAGAAACTGCTTTCAGTTGCATCCGTGTCAACAGAAAAATAAAATAATTAATTTACTATCTCCCTTATTTTATTTCAATTGCTACTATGCAATACATAGCTCAATAACCACATCACTTTTTTTTTAAGCAAAGAAGTTTTGCAGTCGTAAATATGTATCCACAAACAAAGTTTTTAATAAATAAAACCATTATTTTAAATAAATATGTTACATGCTTATTTACAGCAGTATTCCATTGCCCAAATTCTGAGCCACTGAAGACAGGAATTATAAATTTAACTAAATATCAATGATACATTCATGATTTGCCTTTTATTTCAACAATTGTGCACAATAATCTTTAACAGGAATTACAAATTTAAATATACACAATTACATTTATTTGTTTCCGTTTACAGATTAATATGGCTGATAACGAGACCAAAGAAGACAAGAAAAGACGTCAAACTAGAGAAAGACAAGAGAGATGGGCCGCCCAGCAGACACCGGAGGAGAAAGAAATTCGAAGAGAAAAAGAACGCAAAAGACTTGCAAATAAAAGAATATCAGCTGCAAAAATGAAAGATAGAACCAAAAAAAATAAAAAAATAATAAAGCATTTACAAACTGTTCCTAAAACATCAGATGACATTTTACAACATACCAGTCAAGACAGACCAAAAAAAACAACTACAAAAAAAAAGCATTTACAAACTCTTACTAAAAACTTACAGGACATTTCAACCGAACAAGTCCAACATATACCAAGAAAAGCTACGAAAAAAACTAAACATTTAGAACCTGTTGTTGAAACATTTCAGGACTTTTCATCTGATGAATATCAAAGTCAACATCCAATATGCGTTGCAAATTGTCCTTTAATGAAGTCTTTAGCAGTAGAGGTTCATAGTTGTGGGGACATGACTACTCAATGTCAATTTTGTGAGGCTTATTATTTTAAACAGGAGAGACCTCGAGATGGACAATTTATTAGTTGTTGTCAAAAAGGAAAGTTCAAACTTCCACAAAGGAAACAATTTCCAACCTATTTACTAAATATTATGACTCAACCTACTTTTCCAAATTACAACAATTTTAAGACAAACATAAGATCCTACAATAGTGCCATATCATTTGCATCTATGGGGGCAACATTGGCTGCTAATGTACCAGGACATGGTCCTTACTGTTTTAAAGTCCAAGGACAAATTTATCATCGGACTTCACATTTACATCCAGAGGAAGGAGAGCAAAGAAAATTCGCTCAACTATATGTCCTAGATACAATGGAAGCTGTTGACCAACGTATGCAGATGGAAGAAAATAAAAAATGCTTACCCAGTGTTTTTATAGAGCTAAATAACATTATGGACAACAATCCCTACAGTAAAGCTTACAAAAAATTGGCAGAAGTAGAAAATGAACAACTACTTCATGCACAAAGACATCAATTACCCATGCCAAAGGTTAATATGGTGCTTAAAAGAGACAGACATACTGATAAACGTCGTTATAACTTGCCAACATCAAATGAGGTTGCAATGGTCTTTCACAATGATGAAGGAGAACCACCATTTCAAAGAGACATTAGAGTATATCCCAGAAATCAGGACCAACCATTTATTAATATTAATATCTTAAGTCCAAATTTAGATCCAATGACATATCCCATCTTTTTCCCACACGGAGAAGCAGGTTGGCAACCAAAATTAACCCTTCCCAGTTACCCAAATGCTAAAGCCAGAATCCGAAATAATGTTTCTATGCTTGAATTTAAAGTTGCTCAAATTGCCATTAGAGATGATTTTAATCCCATTTTATGTGGTGGAAAACTAACACAACAATGGATTATTGATTCATATTTGCAAGTTGAGGCAAATAATTTAAACTTTATAAAATATCAACAAGATAAACTACGTGTAGAACAATATTGTGGACTCATGGACTATGTTGCTGACGTGGCTACAAGCAGAGACATGACAGCTGGCAAAGCCATCATTTTACCATCTTCCTTTCAAGGATCTCCTCGAAATATGAGAGAAAGATACAATGATGCTATGGCTATTGTGACTAAATTTGGAAAACCCGATTTATTTGTGACATTTACATGTAATCCACAATGGCCAGAAATTCATCAAAATCTACTTCTTGGACAAAGTGCTTCAGATCGACCAGATTTAGTAGCCAGAGTTTTTAAGATAAAATTAAATGAATTAATACGTGACTTTACTATAAATCAGTTATTTGGCAAATGTCTTGCTTATGTATATACCATTGAATTTCAAAAAAGAGGCCTTCCACATGCACATCTTCTCATAATACTTCAAGAGAAAGATAAATTAGATACTTCGGCCAAAGTGGATGCAGTCATAGTTGCTGAACTACCGGATCCAGAACTATATGGTAGACTATATGAGATTGTTACTCATCGCATGATTCATGGACCCTGTGGAGACCTTAATCCACAATCACCATGTATGGAAAATAATCAATGTTCAAAAGATTTTCCCAAAGATTATAGAGACAAAACATATGCCAATTGTGATGGATATCCACTTTATAAAAGAAGAGAAGGAGATAGTGCCATTATTCGTGGAAAAAAAGTGGACAATAGATATGTAGTACCCTACAATCCACATTTACTCATGAAGTACAACGCCCACATCAACGTAGAAGCCTGCACTTCCATCAAATCAATTAAATATGTCTACAAATATATTTACAAAGGTTACGATGCAGCTACTGTAGTCGTCAAAAGTGCAGACAACCCTGAAAGTAGTGAGTTAGTACATGATGAACTTGCATCTCATGTAGATGCTCGCTATGTCAGTGCGCCAGAAGCTATGTGGCGGCTTTTAAAATTTGAAATGCATGATAGATCACATGCAGTATATAGGTTAGCAGTACATTTGCCACAACGACATTTAGTCTATTTCCATTCTGGAAATGAAATGAATGCATTGGCCCAAAGTGAAGATCGTCACACTACACTAACTGCATGGTTTGCATTAAATTCCACTGATGCTCAAGCAACACAATACTTATATATTGAAATTCCATATCACTATGTTTTTGTGAATGGATTATGGAGAGCAAGAAAAACCAGAGGCAATAAAATAATTCCACGAATTTACACAGTCAGTCCAAGAGATGTTGAACGATTTTGCTTACGGATATTACTTTTAAATGTTCCAGGAGCACAAAGTTTTGAACAATTAAGAACTGTTAATGACATTGTATATGAATCCTTCCATTTAGCTGCAAGAAATAGAAACTTACTCGCTGATGATACAGAGTGGGAAAGATGTTTAGAAGAAGCAGCACAATGTCAAATGCCACGACAGATGAGAGAACAATTTGCTTTTATTTGTATCTTCTCAAATGCTCCAAATGCATTAGCTTTGTGGGAGACTTTTAAAAGTAATATGGCTGAAGACTTTATGCGACGATACAATGAACCCATTGCACACTTAAAAGCCTTAATGGAAATTCAAGAAGTCTTTTTAACTCATGGATTAAGTTGTGCAAGTTTTAATTTGCCTGATCCAGGTCTAATAGATGACATTAACTTTGAAGACTATGACATTCAACTACAAGCAGAAAGAACACAAGAAAGACTTGCAACTTTAAATACACTACAATTGCAAGCATTTCATGCCATTAAAAATGCTATAGATGATGACATGGTGACAGAGCGTTATTTCTATCTTGATGGACCTGGCGGATCAGGGAAAACATATTTGTACAATTTATTAATGAGTTCAGTACGAGCACAAGGACAAATAGCAATGGCGTTTGCCACTACTGGAATTGCTGCACTTTTATTAGAAGGTGGAAGAACTGTTCATAGTGGATTCAAACTGCCAGTGCCTATTTTGGAAAATTCAGTGTCAGATATTCGCATGACATCCTTACAAGCAAAGAAATTGAAGAAATGTAAATTAATTATAATAGATGAGGCCACAATGATGTCATGCTATGCCCTCCAATGTATTGACCGTTTGCTTCGTGAAGTCATGGATAATATTTTTCCATTTGGTGGAAAGGTAATTTTGTTGGGTGGCGATTTTAGACAAACATTACCTGTCGTTGTACATGGAAATCGAACAGACATTATTGAAACATGTATAAAGTCAAGTACAGTATGGAAACATTTTACCCATCTTCAACTGCAACAAAATATGAGATCAGAAGGCCAAACTGATTTCAATGATTGGCTTATTAAAATTGGAGAAGGAAGAACAGAAAAAATACTACATTTACCTGACGACACTGTAGAGATCCCACCTCATATGATTTGTCAACAAGATATTATATCGGCTATATTTGAAGGGAGCATAAATAACGAAGAATATTCTGAGCTTGCCAACCAAGTCATACTGACGTGTAAAAATAAAGATGCATTAATACTCAATAATGAAATCTTAAAAAAAATTAATGCACCACAAAGAAATTATCACAGTGCTGATTCTGTACTTGCTGATGACAATGAAAGTCAGGCAAACTTTTCAACTGAATTCATTAACTCTTTAACTCCTTCTGGAATGCCACCACATATTTTGCAGCTAAAGAAAGGTGCAATTATCATGTTACTGCGAAATATGAACCCCAAAAAAGGCCTATGCAATGGCACAAGGTTAATTGTTCAACAATTAAAGGACCATTTTATAGATGCTGAAATTTTAACTGGGACCCATAAAGGAGAGAGAGTTTTCATACCAAGAATAGATTTAGCACCAAGTGAAAGTAGTCTCCCTTTTATACTTCAAAGAAGACAATTTCCCATTATTATGGCATTTGCCATGACCATTAATAAATCACAAGGTCAGACTTTCAAATCTGTGGGTATTTACTTGGAAGAACCAGTTTTTGCACATGGTCAATTGTACGTTGCGTTGTCACGGTGCAAAAATCCACAGGCTATTAAAGTTTACATTGAAAACAATGAAAGTCAAGGTGATTTATTAGAAGATGGACGTATTTTTACTAAAAACATTGTCTACTATGAAGTACTATAACTTTGCAGGATACAAACTAAAGCCATGCAAACATTTTGGAAAAACATTCAAAAATACAAAACTATTGGTTGTTTAATTCAGTCATAATTAATGGAAGTCATGTTTATGGATAATTCGCCTCACAAAATACTTGCCTTGCATTTCTATGAAAAATTATGTTAAAATGTTAAGTCACTATGTTAAGGTTTCATTCATGTTTATCGCCAGTTTATGTGCTCAGTAATGAATTACTTTAATTACGTACGGTTTAAGGAGAGTTTTTACTGTATGCCTTCCTCTACATTCAATGTATATTAAACTTAACAATTATTCTGATACAAATTGCATGTTAATACTGATTAATTTAAAGTTAAACTGTTTTTACATTCAAATGTTAATACTTTTAATTCAAAATTATGTTACAAAATGTATTTACTATGTTCCTGTTTATAATGTTCAAAATTACACAAATGTTTTGCAAAAATTCCAAAGTTACATAAAAAATAAAGTTCAATTTTAAAAATATATACTTTCAAGGTTATTCCTTACATATATTTTAAACTTCATGTTAAAATTCGGCACGTTGCAAAAAGTCTTTTTACTTTTTACTTTCCTCTGGATTCTATGTATATTAAAGTGAACAATTCTTCAGATACAAAATTCATTTTTAAAAACCATTACATCAACGTTTTACAAAAATACATCTTCATATCACAATACTTACAAGGGTCAAAAATATATTTAAATAACTAAACAACTTCACAAACATATACATCACATTGCCGTCATTTTTTGACGGGCAAGTCGCTAGTATATATATATATATATATATATATATATATATAGTATTAGAGGGGATCTAAATATGTAAATATGTAAATATATATTTGATTGCGCAGGACCATGGCTGAATATGTGTATACTTATTATAATGTAGGGGACTCTAACTGATTATGTATACATTTGTATTAGAATTATAGTGGGCCCCTAGTGAATGCTGATACAAAATTAAGAGGCCCTTGCCTAATATGTTTAGACTAGGAACTTGCCAGTCAACAATGACGGGAGCCCCGCGATGAGTGCCTTCAGTGCTCATCGCGTAGCTTGCCATGAGCGCCCATGTGTCTCTTTCCAGCATCTCCCCCTTGTCCCTTCCCTGTGTCTTTCTCCTATGTGTGTGTGGTGAATGTTTGCGTGGCACGCAGTGACTGCCTGGCGTTGTTCGTGTAAGTGTTAGTTCGTTCAGTGTAGTGTATTTTCAATGTCCCGCGTGCCTGTTACTGTCTTCAGCGTCGTTGATTTTGTATGTTTTGCAAGCCTGGCATTACTGAGCCTCGTTTTCATGCTGTTTCCAAAATTTTCCGTTTTTCGTCCGCTATTTTTTTCCTTGCTTAGGCGGTTTTAAAGTGATTAAAAATGCCAACTATGGGTGTTATTCGCTTGCAACCTCACTCTCAGGCTTCCTGTGTCTCCCCTTGTGCTGTGTGTGAGTGTGTTATAATTTATTGTACATGATTTTTTTTTTGGTGGGTTTTTAGAGTTACATGCTTGAACAACTGTTCGCCTCGCGGTTGCGTGTGGGCTTGCTCATTGCAGCCTAAGTGCTGCGCCGCTAGCTGCAATGAACACCTGTCTATGTCCTTCGGTGCTCATTGCAGCCTAAGTACTGCCCCACTACTACGCGGAGCTTGCGGTTGCGCAACTACGTTACTAACAACACAAACGTTGCGAACAGCGCAAAGATCCACAAATATATATGTGATTTTATGAGCAGGGGCGACTGGTGCATATGAGCAAATGGGCAACCGCCTTCCCAAAATGAATGCACTTAATGAATGACTTAATGCCCCCATCACTTACTTAATTGTATAATTTATCTAATAAAAAAATTTTTTTTGTTATCATGTTCAATATTCTATTTTTTAATAGCTGCTGCTGTCACTTTAAATCGCAAAACCCTTTGTGCTGCAGTTAAACACACTGATGTATCACATCTATCTCCCTACTGGCGACTTGTTTAGTACTACAGATCAGGGTACATGTGAGAATTTAAAAGAACAGTTAAAATGCTGTCTTTGCCTGACTTGTACTCTAACCTGTAGAACTGAGCCTGTCTATCAAACGCAGCATCACCCAATCAGAATGACCAGGAGGAAAAAGTCCCGGATCCTGTAGGGACAGCACCTCTCACAGTCCCCCCAGAAGTGAATGCATTGGTGCAATCCTGACCATCTCAATAAAGTTTATTGGTAAAAAACAACAACCCATGGTGCATGTAAATACTCTGATGGTCCTTTTGATTCTACCCTGTTCCACACACCATGCTTGTGACCTGTATGTCACCAGCCCGCCCTATACCAGACAAAAGCATCTGCAGAGCTCAGGTGAGTCCATATCCCTCTCTGTGTTTTGTTGTTCTGTCCTTCAGTCGTGTCTGACTCTCAGTGACCACATGGATGCAGCACACCAGGTACATCTGTTTGTATTTCTGGTTGAGCTTATCCATAATGTTTTCATGGCAAAGATACTGGAGTGGGTTGCCAGTTCCTACTCCAATAGACTGCATTCTGTCTGACCTCTCTAAAATTACCTGCCCATCTTGGATGACCCTTCATGATATAGCTCACAGGTTGATTGAGGTAACAAGCCCCTTCACCACGACAAGGTAGAGATCCAGAAGGGGTCCTGTGTCTTAGTCTCTCTCTATGTCCACATGTATTTATAAGGAGTAGGTATACTTACTTTTGGGGTAGATCTCTTATTGTATGTGTAATGAGATATAAATAAATATATATATATATATATATATATATATATATATATATATATATATATATATATAAATAATGTGTGTGTGTGTATTTATATATTTATATATATACCATATATATATATATATATATGAATATATATATATATATATATATATAATGTGTGTGTATTTATATATATATATATATATATATATATATATATATATATATATATATATATGTGTGTGTGAAGGAGCAGAATTAGAAATATATGCTTAATTAACTACTCAAATATGTTTTTTGCAACTTAATATTAATTATGTATAGGCAGCCTATAAACTGAATAAATAAATTGAAAAAACACAAAGTTTTATTCAATTTTTTTTTTTTAAAGCTAGTCTAAATAGCATGTGGGAGGTTTGATATGCTTCTCCCACATGCTATTTAGATTATGTTTAAAATGAAGGAGAAACAAAACAGTACTGAATCATGCAGAACCAACTTGGGGTGCAACTTTCTTGTTCTGGTCTGTTCTTCGTGTATTATCACCCTGTCCTTCTGTAGGTGCAAGATGTTCCTCCCATGTGTTGTTTAGTCTCTGTTTGTTTAATTAATCTATTTGCTCATTTAACACATTATTTATTTATGCAGTTTACTCTCTCAGTATATTTGCTGCTATCATAGTATCTGCTTGTATCATTATTGGCTCAGTCGTAAAATACCTGCCCTATGCTCTGAGGTATAGATAGCGAGAACGACGGATAGAGAGGTATGGGGATGGGGGGGGGGGGGGGAGACGGACAGAGAGAGAGGGATATAAGGAGAGGCATAGAATCTATCTATCTAACTTTTTATCTTCCTCTCTCTCTATCCCTTCCTCTCTATCCCTTCCACTCTCTCTATCCCTCTCTCTCTATCTCTATCCCTGTCTCTCTCTATGGGATCAATGTTTTGGGTGGAGTCTGTGTCACTGGGCAGGGTCTATACAGGTAACATGTTGTGAAGGGCAGGGGTTTATACTATTGGGTGCAGTTAATGTAAGGGGAGGGGCAGGTGTCTGTCTTCTGCCCCACCAACTTGGAAAGCCACCAGCCGCCACTGTATATGAGTAGAAGTGATCCTGACTGAAAATGGTGGCTGGTGTAATGTTAAACTGGGAGGGTGGAGAGACCAGGGAAGTCAAGACAAGAACAAAATATAAGAGGAATCCCTAGTAGGATAAATCTCGTCCTCAGGGTACAGAAAGATAGCAGACTTAAACAATGGATCATAAAGACCCTGTTAGTTATGTTTTCTTATCTGATTTATGTTAAAACAAATGTGACCAAAAATACAAAAAGTCTCATTCCAGACATCCAAAAGACACTCTGACCCTCTGTTTCCTGTAATTTATCAAGAAGATGAGGAAAAAAGAACACAACCTAAATGTAATGTAATTTTGTTTGCACTATAGGTGAATTATTTTTTTATAAAAGAAAAATGTATGTTTAAAATGTCATCTTTTAAATTCAGGCTTATGGTTGCACGGAGTGACCCTTTAATAATGAAATTTATGATGCGTTTTTGTGAACAATCTATAAAGCTCTTCATAAAGCACATGGATTTCAATAAAATCTTAATGTGTATTTAAGAAATACTGAAACACACAGCTAGTAGAATACGGCTGATTCACTTAATGTGGGAAAAGTTTCACATATTTGTGATGTAAGAATCAAACAAACAACATTAGTAACTTTATAAGCCATGAGCAGGGAAGAATTTTAAAGACAAACTTGCTTTTAGCAGAATCTGCTAGTGTATAGCTGACAATACTTCAATCCATCCTATTTATGCTTGAAGAGCAGGTACACAACTGGGAAAGCAGGATGTTCAAACTGTAATTTGATGGCTACTTCTGAGCACGTTCAGTGGAGGGATGGAGGTGTCAAATGCTAAAAGTTGAACAAAATATCTAATGGGGACCCAGATTATCTCCATCTTCTCTGCCTAAAATGCTAAATAGAAAAAATGGCAGTGCTCTCCCTACATTCCAGCAGACTGTGCTCCAGTGGTCCAAAACTGACACAAAGTGTGCTAAAATGTAAAATTTCTCTAAAAATACATTTATGTTCATGCTTTACACAGCTAATAAAGTTGTTCGTTTGTTACATACTTCACAAATGTGAAGTTTTTCTCAAACTACAAATGTTCTTTAAAGGATCATTCATGTCCTATATTTATGATACATTCTCTTGAAAAAACAAATCTATGTAACGACAACTTGTTTTCTAAACTACCCTTAACTATTGCAAACAATTATATTGTAGTGGTTGAAGATACTGCTCTATTTGTTAAAGGATCAGCGTAGTACTATTCTCTATGAAGAACTACACTTGAAAACAGGAAAATATTTTTAGAATGTAAAAAAGAATAATACAGCCTCTATGTGGACTTCCATGTGGAATTATACTGCAATGGAATCTACAATTATGGCATCTGCTGTTCCACTTCCAGAGGTGGGAGGAGACTTTGAATGCAGCATAACCCGTATATGGCACCAATAACTGCCAGTAATTTCATCAAGACCTAAGAAAAGACCATTAGTTTACAAGTACACACCTTCATGAAAAGTAACAGACTGGATCAATTCAGAAAAGAAAATGAATACCTGCAGTAAGGAATAATAGCAAATATATTTTTATAATATTTGTATAATTTTAAAGATGTAATGGTTTAATTTATTTATTTATTATTTTTTTTTGTTTTCTAAATATATTTTCCCATTGTGAATTTTAGTGATTCAACAGATCATAAAGAAAAAATGGGACCACAAGTCAGGTTCATCAAATATCAAAGATACCACATCAATGATAGTTAAATACACTAACAACTGCAACCAATTTTTTTTTCCAACATCCAAATCAACTGTTCTGAAGCTCACTGTGACCTTAAACTCCACAACAGACAAATTAGTTGTCTAATTTCCATACTAACACAATCAGTTCCACATGAGTTTTACAAGAATTTTTCTAAAAGACTCTCCTCCACATTTTAATCAAACAAAACCTAAAGCGTTCAAGCAGTTTCTTTTTTCATTTTGTCGGTAGGGGATATTTTAATGGTAATCTGATGAATTTAACTAAAGAGCAACATTGTTGGTTAGTCCATTCCAGCAAATGTTCTCAGCTTGTTAGGTGAAACCCGAATAGATGGATGATTTATATTTCAGACATGCTTTGTGGGAAATTGTGAGCATTCTGCTGGGATCAAAGCTCAACTGTGTCGGCAATTAATTAAACCGCTCTTACCAATGAACTTGCTCTACATTCCAGGACAGATGGTGGTCTTTTCAAAAACAAATAATTATTATTCAGATGACATCAGTAAACCATCGAGCTGGTGAATGTTCCTTGTATTATTTTATTTTCTATAGAAGGACACAAGTCTAAATCTGTCCATATGTGTTGTGCTCCTATCGAAAATTGTAAGAAATTGGTGAAAGATTGGGTGAAAGCCAAAAAATGTACTGCATGGTTGCATATGGTGATCTAATGTAAGAGGGAAGAAAAAGATGGGTTACTCTAGACTTGCTTTATAAGAAGGGTTGTAGCTGGAATAGCTTTCCAGTGGAAGTAATAGTGACAAAGGGCCCAATCCAATCATTTTTGATGCTGATTTACGTGTCAAGTTGACGCATATACACAGCGATTCCAATCAACAAAGAATCCAGAGTTACGTGAAGACAGTGCAGAGTGGTGTACAAGACATTTTGCAAAGCCTATTCCATTCAGAGACAAAAGGGCTTTATGCAAGTTAGGGACTGTTCATAAGTCCTTATGTAAACTGATTCTCCTCCACTATCTGACAGGTACACCAGACCACTAGTAAAGGCTGAAAAAGGCCCTAAATGCCATTTAAAGAGACACTACTGTAAAAAGATGTTGTAAAACTCATTTAAATACAGAATAGCTATTAAATTAAATAATTCTCATAGGCACATATCTTGAATACTATCCATATAATAGGCTAGTATGATGTGTGAGTCTGCATGCACCTGTGGACATTGAACATTACTGATAAATGCAGATGTATGTCTGTAATACATGTCAACAGATGTATGTCAATAATAGATGACAACATCACAAATATCAACTGCAACGGTAACACTGACTCCAGTATACCATACAAATCATTAAAGCCATATGGACCAAAACAGATGGTGTAATGCATGACCTATAAAAAGACTAGTCACACCTCAAACACTAGGCATTGCCAGTATGGATCTATCACATCAGACTACTGAGTGCAATTATGAATATCACGTTCATAGGAAGGTATGACATTTAGACATTTAGGTATGACAAGATTGTTGCTTGTTAGACACCAGGATGTGAGAAGTGTGATGGACAGCCTGGTGGTAAACGAGAACAGCAAAATTACTATAAAAAAAGGGCCCTCCATTCTTGTGTTAAGTTTGTTTTTTGCCATGTACTCAACCCCTGTACAGAGCTACGGAATATGTTGGCGCAATATAAATAAAGATAATAATAATAATAATAATAATAATACTGCTCACTGAGGTAAGCTCAGCAAGCCTAATAATGATGTGATCAAATGCACATAAACATACAGTGTTGTGTGACCTTAACTATTATTTCATATTTTACATATTGCATTACATATTACATATGGGACATATTGAATGAATTGTGTGCGTTAACACAATTAATGTTAGCACAATTAATGAACACCTTCCTTTCAT
The DNA here is from genome assembly GCA_027410445.1 of Discoglossus pictus. Classification (NCBI taxonomy): domain Eukaryota; kingdom Metazoa; phylum Chordata; class Amphibia; order Anura; family Alytidae; genus Discoglossus; species Discoglossus pictus. Next base: position 60,806,825 of record CM050168.1, read on the forward strand.
GTTACACAGATGTCCCATACTTATTAATGAAGAAAGCTAAAAGCAGCAGAGTCAACCATGTCCTATATCTAATGCTATTATTATTATTATTATTATTAATATTGTTTTGTCATGTATTAATCTATTGCATTGTAACTAGGGCATGTCAGTTTACAGATATAGGAATGTGACACAAATGTGATTTACTGTATGTGGATGTCCTATAACCCCAACCATTGACAACACAATGACACAGTGAGAACGGTATAACAAAGCTTTATTTCATACACAGAGCACAATAAGAAATGGACAAGACTGTGCATTAATATCATGGGTGTGGTGTGGGTGGATCCCAAGAGAGCAAGAGGCTTGTGGGAAAAAGGCGATACCTACAGGGGTAATGTGATAGTCAAAGATAAGCATGATGCATAGCACCTACCAGGGTCACATGTGGTCACTACACCACTGCAACCAGAATCTGATGAAAAAAAGGATCATCAGAAATGATTCAATTTTATTGAAAAAAAACATTAATGTGCATAGCACTTACAACTTGTCTAGATCTACTCAATGAAACATGATTAAACCTCTGGACTCTGCAATTCAATACAGTTTCACACATACAGTGTGGTGACAAAACAAAAATCTGAAGAGCAAGTGGTAAAAAAAAGGCAGAGGAGGATAAAAAAATAAAAATCAACATGCATGTACAGTACAGTGCTAAATACTATAACTGTAACAATATACCAACTCACCTAATTCCCATCTGCAAGCATTACTAACTATTAGCTAGGTCTCAGGAGAACTCACTGGCCATGACCATTAATAATGATGTGTCATCTCACAATAAATGCTTAGCTGTGACAAGCGCCAGTGGTCAAGGTGTACTATCACCTTCGCAATATAATATTGTTCATCAACTGTTAGTACATGTTAAAGGCTAACCATGATATCAGCAATAGGTGAAAATACCCATTAGTATGGAGAGGACACATAGGTCAGCAACCCGATTCAATATTACTTACATCAGACCCAAGGATCTGTTCTCAGACTGATATTAAGGTAAGGAGGGCATGCCTCACTAGGGCATATATTAATGCTGGCTGTCATTATCATGACATTGTGAGACTTTGCAGCCATAGCGGTATTAGTCTACATTTAAGCTAACCACAATCATGTCTTAGATATCTGGATATATGAAAGCTTTAGAATTGTGGGAGCTACATGTTAGGGGGGGGGGATGTCTGTCATTGAAGGAATGTCTATCTGAGAGGCATTGTGAAAACCTCATACCTCATACATTTCCTTCACAATGCTTGCAGATGCAGAAGGTGCCTTCAAGGACCTGAACTGTACCTAAAAAACAAAACAAAGAAAAAGAAAACAACTACAAAATAAGGCCTTAAAAAAGATAGGGACTGCAGCATCTCTTCTCCACAGTATTCCTCAGTGACCATCAATTGGTCCACAGAGTCCACAGAGAAGAGGATCATAAACCATGTGATGGGAGGTATCACATGCATACAAAATATCACCATCACATAGGCCAAGATCCAAGACTCTGTAGCCAGTCTAGACTAGGTTAACATTTGGACCAATAGATTGTCACTGAGGAGTGCTGTTGAGAAGGCACAAACATCTGCACAGACCTAGGTCCTCCTCTGCCTAGACACAGGGCCTTAACCCCCACAGCAGATAGCGGGCCTAACCCTAAACATAATCCCCTAATCCTAACCCTAACCCCCTAACTCTAACCCCCTACACCCCTTGCCGGCCCTAACCCCCTACACCCCTTGTTGTCCCTAACCCTAATCCTAACCCCCTACACCACTTCACGGCTCGAACCATAAACCTTCTAACCCTCTTAGCCTAACCCTAACCCCCTAAAACTAAGACCATAAGCCCCTATCCCTAACCACCTACACCTCTAATCGACCCTAACCCTGACCCTGTAAATCTGACTCGAAAACCCCTAACCACTTACCGGCCACAAGGAGACGGCATCATCGGCGCAGGGCAGTGCAGCATGCGTGCGTGCACATAACAGATGCACGTGCACGTGTGCTAGCATAAAACAGGAAAGCACCAAATTGTAAATAGTATAATTGAAAAAAACAAAACCACAAATTATTGCTCTCAAAACTCACCTACTCTCTCTCTATGTATAACCAACCTCCAACTCCGGGACCTGCACGCTTTCTATTGGCTGAGAGGCCTGTGTCGCATTACGTTATACCGTGATTCTATCGTAACAGCCGATCTCATCTCGGCCAGCCCATTAACAGTTTGCGGCCGCAGGAGGGCTTTACGGGCTTGAGGCTTCGGCCCATAACTCGCACCCCTTCTCAATTGAATAGCTCCAGATTCGGAGGGGAACGGGAGCCTGCATTACACTGGCAGACATATGTCCTACATACCACGAGATGCAGGCTTACAATTGAATAGGATAAATTCTACAGGTTTTTAAATAAGTTGTAAGTTAAAGGCAACATTATTTTATATATTTTTTTGCTTGCTATACAGTGTAGTTCCTCAAATACCTCCCAACTGTCCCTCGTTTGGTGAGATAATCCTTCTTTTTATGGGAAATCACTAAATCCTTCTGAGACTACCAAATATCCCTCTTTTAATGGAAACCCCAACTTTTAAGAGCAAAGCCTGAACATGTAACAATTTCTCACATCCCCCTCTTGTTTTCTCTCAAAGTCTTGAAGAAAGACAGAAGCCTGGAGTGTCAGTTCTGTAGAATCTGTAGGAAAACGTTATCTCTAAAACTTAGTTTACACATTGTACAGTATGGAGATAACGCTACAAAATAGTGCAGGATTATTCAAGAGCATGTGCCCCCTTCCTTGGCCATATTAAATGTTGTGAGTTATGAAAGTATATTTTGTAAATGTGGAACTAAGGGATCCTTTAATATAAAATATCTGGAGACAGCAGGTAAGCTGCATAGATATTTCTAAAAAGCTACTAGTGTTCTCCAAATGTAAACCACTCTTATTAAAAAAGGCCACTTGTTGGGAGAAGCAGATCACCTACCTCCGGAACTCCATTATTAACACCAAACAAGGCTGCGTTTTTTCTATTTCTCTCACACCTCTCTATCCCTATAACATCTATCCATCAATCAGTAAGCTCAGCTCAACTAAGAGCAAATCCCTCATCTCCTCCTGTACCGATGTGTATTTACAAATTTGCTTTTTGCTCTTATTTACACTGTCTTCAAATGTATGTCAAATGTTACCTGTGTGTTTTCTGTACTCCTAGGACTAGGTAATCTGCTGGTGCTCTACAATTACAATCACATATAATAGTTGTCAAACTGAGATTCGTCGTCACGCTTGTGACAAATCGCAGTTTGACAACTACGATTCGTGCAATTCCGGCTCATGCTCATTTCGCGATGGGGACACGCATGCTCTTTGCTCGGTGGGGCAGGGGGGGAGGCATGTGCATTGCGCGGCGGGGGGCGATAACAGAATGGAGGAAGACACAGAGGAGGGGGGAGACACACAGGGAAGGAGACACAGAGGAGTGAGAGGAGGGGGGAAGAGACACAGGGGTGGAAGGGGGAGACACACAGGGGAGGGAGAGGGAGAGACACAGAGAGGGAGAGGAGGGGAGACACAGAGGAGGGAGAGGAGGGGGGAGACACACAGAGGAGGGAGAGGAGGGGGGAGAGACACAGGGGAGTGAGAGGAGGGGGAAGAGACACAGGGGAGTGAGAGGCGGGGGAAGAGACACAGGGGGTGAGAGGAGGGGGAAGAGACACAGGGGAGTGAGAGGAGGGGGGAAGAGACAGAGGAGAGGGGAAGAGACACAGGGAAGGGGGGAGACACACAGGGTTGGGAGAGGAGGGGGGGGACACAGAGGAGGGAGAGGAGGGGGAGACACAGAGGAGGGGGAGAAACACAGGGGTGGGAGAGGAGGGGGGAGACACAGAGGAGGAAGGGAGGGGGAGACACAGACGAGCGGGAGAGAAACAGGGGAGGGAGAGGATGGGGAGAGAGACACAGGGGAGGGAGAGGAGGGTGGAGAGACACAGGGGAGTGAGAGGATGGGGAAGAGACACACGGGAGGGAGAGGAGGGGGAAGAGACACAGGGGAGGGGGGAAAGACACAGGGGAGGGAAATGGGGGGAAGTGACAGGGGGGAGGGGGGAAGACACACAGGGGAGGGAAAGGAGGGGGGACAGAAACAGGGGAGGGGGGAACAAACACAGGGGAGGAAGAAAGGGGGAAAGTACAGGGGGAAAGAGACACAGGGCATGGGGGAAGAGACACAGGGGAGGGAGAGGGGGTAAAAACACGGGGGGGGGGGGGAAGGACACACAAGGGAGGGAGAGGAGGGGAAAATGAGACACAAGGAAGGAAGTAGACACGGGGAGAGAGTGGCAATGAGCCCCAAAGGCGCTCATTGTGAGGCCCGTTATGAGAGCCAAAGGCACTCATTGTGAGGCCCGTGATGAGCGCCAAAGGCTCTCATTGCGAGGCCAGTAAAATAGAGAGGAAGGGAGGGTCGCAATGAGTGCCTCCCGTGAAGTAAAGGGTGGGAGAGGTAGAGGGGGGGGAGAGGTTCGCAATAAGCGCCAAAGGCGCTCATTGCGAGGCCGGTGATAAGCGCTAAAAGCGCTCATCGGGAGGCCAGTAAAGTAGAGGGAGAGAGGCTCCCATTGTGTAGCAAACAGCATTGCCAGGCTTCAAATTTTATTTGCTGTCATTTTTGACTGGCAAGTCGCTAGTTTAGTAATAATATTAATGATGAGGATGATTTTAAGAATACAAATACTCTTAAAATGTGTATCAGGTAGCCTTGTTTTTCCATCTCTACCACCTAGTTACTACCAATTTGAGCACAAATATAGTTGATAAAAATGTGATATTAATTCAATTTAACTTAGACACCAAAGAAAAAAGTATACTGTAGGAACCAGCAAATCTAATAATGAGGAACAATTAACCAAGACACTTAATAAGACCACTTTTAAATCATAAAACCATAAAAAATGTGTCAGATAGCTATCTCAGATTAACCGCTTTTTGAAAAAGTATAGAGGCTAACAAATTACAGTTTGAGCCCCATGGCTCAGTATCTAGGATGCTCAGTGCATCCACTTGAGAGCTAACAAACTTGTTGACCATTTATAAACAGACACTATTTGCAATTTAAAAAGCCACAGGTGTGGGAAATTAACCTTTAATTGACATTGTCACCTTGTGTGTCTGTAACAAGGCCAAACATTCAAGGGTATGTAAACTTTTGATCACGGCCATTTGGGTGATTTCTGTCATCATTATGATTTAAAAAGGAGCCAAACAACTATGTAATAATAAATGGCTTCATATGATCACTATCCTTTCATAAAATACATTTTTTTGCATGATCAGTCATATTTTCAAAATAAATGCCAAAATTTCACAATTTCCAGGGTATGCAAACTTTTTTTTTTCCTCAATAATTTTTATTAAGGACGACCATAAAAAGAGTTTTACAATATCAGTAGAAGATAAAAGTAACAAAATAAATATTAGAAAAAAGAAGAACAAAAAAAAGAAAAGGAAGATATAACAAAATATAAAAATATATAGTTTCAAAAGGTATGCAAACTTTTGAGCACAACTGTAATTGTACTCATATCTGTCTGTTATAGCGGCGGTTTAAGGACTTGCTATTTGCCCTCTTATGTGCATACAGTGTGGACAAAGTAATTAACTACTCTCTTCTATATTTTCTTTATATCTATGGCCCCATACAGTTCCATTCAGCACAGTAAGGAAAATTATTACATGGCACAAGGCCATAAGGCTGAATCAGAGATGCGTCTGACGTGTCTGACGTCATGAACGTGCAACTCTGCATTGATGAGCCTACTGGACATAAGAGGGCAAATAGCGGGTCCTGAAACCCCCATTATACCAGATAGATACAAGTTCCGGTAATTTGTTGACCTGTATACTTTTTCATTCAGGTTTATTTATGAGTCTCTCTTTACAGTGAACTTTGAACTTGAAATTTCACATTTATGCCATCACTGTATTTCCATTATTACAGTGGGGAACATGCACAGAGTGGCCATTTATTGCTGATTGAATTATTATGCTCAAAACCCATAAATAAAAAAAAAAATATTTGGACATAGTAATGAAAACCTTATTTACCCAAGTTGGGTCTTATCTTTTCAATAAACGGTTCATCTGAGATAGCTATCTGACACATTTTTAGTGGTTCTATTAAGAAACAGGCTTATCCACCCTTAGATGACCCTCCAGTGATGATCCGCAACTCCTTCGCCCTCAAACTTAGTCCCTCAATAAATGGCACATCCATGTTGATAGTAGATTTGGTTCTTTATGATCTTGATTGGAGATCCTGGTACCTCATCAGGCTCACAAAAAGGGCCTCTGTTGAATAAAAACTGCTATCTAAAAAATAATAATGGAACTAACAGAGCTCTGCTCCAGAGGAGCTCCCTTGCCAGCTAACGACTTTCTGAACTCCTCTGACCTTATTTAGATTTCAGTCCATGCATTCTGATTGGATAGACTTTTAACCAATCAGAAATGGGGTGAGAGTAATCCAAATATTTGATTCTTGTTGGCTGAAATATTGATGGACACATATTTGAGCCAATCAGAAGCAATAACAATAGTATATAAGGCAATGATGTTATCTTTAATTGTCTATGCTGTCTCTCTCTGTCCTGTCTCTCTGTGTGTCCCGTCTCTCCCTCTGTAATGTCTCTCTCTGTCCTGTCTCTCTCTCTCTGTCCTGCCTCTTTCTCTCTATCCTGTCTATCCATGTCCTATCTCTCTCTCTTTCTGTCTGTCCTCTCTCTCTCTCTATTCTCTCTCTCTCTCTGTGTCTCTATCCTGTCCCTCTCTGTCCTCTCTCTCTCTATCTATCTGATCTGTATCTCTATCTCTCTGTCCTATCCCTCTCTCTTCTCTCTCTCTCTCTCTCTCTCTCTCTCTCTCTCTCTCTCTCTATCCTGTCTCTATCTGTCCTGTTTAGCTCTCTCTCTCTGTCCTGTCTCTTACTGTCTCTGTCCTGCCTTTCTCTGTCATCTCTCTCTTTATCCTGTCTCTCTCTATGTCCTGTGTCTCTCTTGATCCTATCTCTCTCCCTCTATTCTCTCTCTTTCTCTTGTCTCTCTCTGTTCTGTCTCTCTCTTCTGTCCTGTGAGCTATACCATGTAGGGTCACCCAAGATGCGTTGGTCATAGCAGAGAGGTCAGACAAATCATGGTCCACTGGAGAAGGAACTGGCAACCCACTCCAGTATTTTTGCCATGAGAACCTTATGGACTAGCACAACCAGACACAAGATGTGCTTCTATGGGGTCCTGGAGAGTCTGACACAACTGACCAAACAAAAAAAAATGGACGAATATCAGCATTGTGGGTAGTAAAAAGCAGGGTGAGGATTTAGTAAATTTGGAGTTTTCATGGTAGATGCAGGTTACATGCCCATAACACTCCCATAACACACCCCAATCAACTTGTGATGAACAGCAATGAGCTAGTCATAACATGGTAGAAGGGGCTTTAATAGACTGCGCAATGATCTGAGAAGCTGGTTAACTCTGTGACCCCTTAGTATATTTCCCAACATTATCTATACAGGACCTCCTTGTCTCTAAATATCCTTATCTAGGGCCATTAATTAATTCTTACAGTGGAGGTGATAAAGAAGAAGAGTATGGCTACTTAGATGAATGGTTATAGTCACAGAGGTGATTTATTGTTAAAGTCAAGTTTGTCATTATATACAGTATTTTATACATACTGGGCAAGCTTATCTTCCTTATTATCCCTACTGTGAGAGTTATTTAATGGTCCTTATTAGGGACACATAGAGAGAAATGTCCTGTATAGATAATTTATGATTAAATACATTTAATATCACTTTCACTCAAAACCTTTAACAACAACCAACTATATTTATATTTTTTGATATGTGCACTTTTCCTTTCTGCTATTTCATTTTTATCATCTCTCATAGTCGTGGGAGATAAGACACAAGAGCATGTCCAGTTGGTATAGATTATAATAATATAACAATACCAATTTAAGTTTCTATTATTATTTATCCACTTGGACATGCTCTTATGCGCCAACTGGGAGAAATAATTAATGACTCTAGATAATGAAAGAGAGACATGTTCCTTTGTAGATACAATAACTAATCTTCAAGTTATCTTGCACTTCCATTAAAGTTTTCTAATAACATACAATTGTAATTGTATTAATATTAATATTCATTTCTACATTACATTCACTGTATAACTAGACTTATTCATCAGAACTTTCCCCAGTTCGGATTTCATGAATTTACACAAATATTTATGACAGCACCAAGTGTAATAGACTGTAAGATACCTTTGTCATCTTAGGCCAGATTGGCACCAATAAGACTGAAACGGCATGCTTTGGATGAGAGCATCCTGTGTTTGCAGCATCTAAAGACAAATAAGGACAATGAAGTTACAGAAATGTAAATAAGTAAAAGGAGAAGACAGACTTTAAGCTTCTTGATATTATGTTAATAGAGAAGCAGATTTAATGATTTAGACTGCCTGGTTCCCAATTAACCTCTTGGCCCATATGGAGCCAGTGCAAACAAGAGACTTTTGGCAAGCCATCGTCTCCAACCACAGGACGTTTATAACTATTCATTCCTGGACTTTTCAATGGGGATAACATATTTGAACCTCATCCAAATTCTTTTCTCTGAAAGTTCATAGGCATAAGATAGTCATTGACCTTCTTCGGTTGTGTTGTGTAGTTAGGGGAACGGTCCCATTAAAACTTGTTTGTATAACACATTTTTTTTCTTCACATATATTGTAATAATTGGAAATCTGTTCTAAAAAAATATATGTAAACAGGACAGATCTACAACATCAAAGGATATCTTGTTTTTATAATAGACTTTCATCTATAAAGCTTAGACTAATTTCCTTAAACAAAATGTTCTGAAACAGATTCCAATAGGCCCTTTCAGATAATAGAGGTGCCATAAAATACTACTGGTTAGAATGGGAAGATTTTTCAGGACATGAGATGAAATACATAAAAATATACTTTAATAAAATGTCCTAATTTCATTTAGACATTTTTTTTTGTACATATACTTCTTTTTTAAACCTCTTTCGATTTTATATGTGGAGAATGCAAGTAAAAAACATTCAGTTTTAGAAATACTTACTGCATAGTTACCAGATTGGGGTAAGTGGGGGATTAATTTGAATTAAATACCCATATTCCATATGTCTTTATAAGAACTGTTTATCAATCTTAAAAGGTATGAATAGTTATATATAGTTTTAATTCCTCTTAAATCCACTTTTAATCCCCTCTTGATAAATATTCCCCTTAGGATGCAATTATTTTAGTACAATCTAGACTTAAAGAAACACAAAAAACTGTAGGAAGGAATTTCTAGAACCACATATAAGCCTCCCCCATATGCTACAGGAATTCGGCTCAACATTATTTAAAAGACCAATGTACATTGGACAAAATACAGTAGACTCTCAGTTAACCAGAACTCAAGCAACCAGAAAAAATATTGAATACTTTTCTTTAAGTAAAAATACAATTTTTGCAGGGCTCAACAAATGCCAGAAGCCAGGTTGTCATGCCAGAAAATGCTTACAGGCACCTAGATTGTATACACCATATGTCGCTGCAATTCAATGTTACCTGGAAGCAGACAGGCATGAGTGACTGAGCCAATTCAGTGTTGATGTTACATTCCATGGGTTCAGTACTGCACCCTTCACGTACCTGTGTGTAAGTGAGGAGTGAAAGCTGCTGCTGCTAGAACAGCCCTTACTGAGACATATACTTAGAAGAGCATTCTATGTGCAGCTAATCTAGGCCTCTTTTAATAGTAACTCTCAGGCAACCAAAAAATACATTTATCCGTCATGTACCAATCCCTGTGAGTGCCGGATACTGTTTATGTTTGAAAACTCCGTCTGACTAAGATCATATTTAAGCATTGTGAAAATCATAAATGTAGTTTTTCATTTTCATAAGAAAAAAATAAATGCTGGACCCTGGAGGCATCGATGATATTTTGATGAAAATCTGGAGAATTGTGGTTGCATCTATTGATGGAATTGTACTGTTTCTGGGCCTTTTAGGGGGAGGGGTGTGATGTCAATTTTGATCTAATCCAACTATAAAGATTGTTACTCTTCTTCCACCCCACCTTCCACTGATACATAAACACACCTAAAAAATTCAGCTCTAAGGAAGGGATGTAAGAAACGCAAAATGGATTCCTATAGCCCTAAATAGAGACATCAAAAATACTTATTTTCTCTAAAAATATTTTTCTGCTCATGGCTTACACCAGTGCTAATGCTGTTAGTTTATTACATACTTCACAAACAAATGCCTTTATTATAAAAAATTTACTAGTCAAACAGAAGCAACTCTTATCCCCTTTCCCTGGTGCAGTGGTGTGCTGCTTATAGGGTCACTGATGTTTGAAATGAAAACGAAAGCATCCTACAACATATATATTAATAGTCACACCCACAGCATCAGTGAAATATGTGCAGAATGTATTTAATCTTACAGCCCTCCTCTAACACATCATTTTCACTGTGGGTGTTTTTTTCTCTAAATGTTTAGATGTATTCCATTGACTCCAGCTCATAATTTACCTCCTTCAGCCTAAACTTGTAAACCATAACTTTTTAAGTCTGATTTCAGGGGGCGTGATCATATGATCTGACAATATTTAAGCAAGCCCGTTACTTTTCTTCTTAGACCCAACCAATAGTAAATGAGGCTACAAATTAATTAGTGCCAAAAAGTAACATTTGCAGATCAGACTTGCAAACAAGCAATCTATAAAATGCATTAGATCATCTGTTCTAGTCCATGTGTGTTTCATGATATGTATTAACCCTGTGAGTCCCTGAATCGATATTACTCAGAAATAACATTTAAAAATAATATTTTAGAATTGCATGTTTGAGGGTTTGAGACAGTTCTGCCATTAATTATAATGTCTTTCCATGCCTTCCCATGCTTTTAAAGTACAGTATTATGTGTTTAATTGCTGTTACAGCTTCAATAAGTGTTTGAAAAAGCCCTTGCAATTCCTATTTAGTACTCTGAGAGCTAGAGCTACGGGTCACATAGAATATCAATTTTGTGTAATTATTTAGAGCTTGTAATATTCAAGCTGTGCTAAAACCAATGGAGTTCTAAGGTTGGGTTTTTGTCTTTGCTGGCCCGTAATGATTGTCGGCAGGTAACTCGTAATTGTATTGCGAGTAGCTAATACAATCTTGGCAATGTTAAGAGTGATTTTAAGTGTGTATACATTTAGGAATTGAGCAATAGAGTAGGGCCCTTATGTTGTAGCCTTCTCGAGGGTGCCATTTTGTTCCACTGTAGAAACAACATAAGTGGTGGATTTTATAGACAGCAGCTAAACTGCTAGTTACTTCAAAGCTTCTGTTTAAAAAATCTCTATTTAATAAAATATATGCTGGGAGTGAAGAGAGATGTGTCAAAGGAGGGAAGAGAGAACCTATGTTAAAATAATTGGATAGAAGCAGACTCCTTGCTTCAGGAAATGCAACCATATCTCTCCAGAAATGTAAACACTCCTCTCTTTTTCTCTCACACACACACAACTTCCACCTATGCACCAGGGCCCAGCAGAGACATCAAAGTATTTATTTTCAAATTAATAACTACCTGAATGACTTGTTGTTGTTTAGTTTTGTTGTTAGTCAGAGGTCTTTAAAAACAGTGTTGTTTTCCAGGAACATGTCAAGATCTGCTCTTCAGTGGCCTTGAAACTGGCCAACAATACCCAATCCTACCTGTAGATCCACATGGTTCTTCCAAATCTCTTCTCTCAGGACAAGTTGCAGAATTTTAGGTTATTAAATATATAATAAAAGCCTTTAACAATCAGCTAGTGGCTTGATGAGTGCAGATTGGTAGAAGCGTCTGCAGGCTAAGCGGCTGCAGGGTTATTGCCAGAGGCAGGGGCACCAGGATGTCTACTTTCCCCATCCGGGTGTCAGTTTATCTCCACCATCAAATGGACAGAGCTTCCACTTAGTGTCTGAACCTCCAGGAGACCTGATGTGCAATCTATACTGGGGAGAAGGTTATCTGGGAAAAGGGAGGGGGATAGCCGATACTGTGGCTATGTGTCCCGTCTAATGTGATGGCCTGTCAGGATTAGGTGGATGGTTACTCAGGTTCCCTTGATGAGATTGCTGGATATGGTGGGGAGGGTGAGACTAGCCAGCAACTAGAGCTTCTTAGCTGGTCTTAGGGTAATCCAGGTGTCCCTGTAATCTAGGGTTATTGTACCATTGAGGGAAAACAACCCTTAACCGATCTCTGATAGGGAAGTCATGCCTTTATTAAGTCAGGGAGAGGTAATTGGGCCGGGCATACTTTTAGCAGGCCAGGGCTTCCATACCATTTTCTACCAAGTCCGGCTTCACAGAGTGTATATTGAGCCTTAGCTGATTGACACGTTCAAGCACATACCTGCCTGTCTTGAAATGGTATGACCCCCTACATTTTTATTATGTTGCCTATGTATTAAACACACCCCAAAATACATTATACATGAAACAGAAATCACATCAGAGGGAAAATGGAGAACTGAGCACCAGTGGGCTAGCCACTTAAGGGTCTTATGAGTTTTGGCAGTTGGCAGTTTTGACAGTTGGCCCTCAGTTTGACAGTTGGTCCTCATACACCTTTACAGCACATGGTGCTCCACAGTTTCAAAGCCGTTTATTTGCAATGGTGCAGTTTGTCTAGTCATTGTACACTTTTACCACAGCAACACGTAAACAGTTAAGAAACTGTGCTTTTTCGGAAATACTTCCACCCTTGGCCCGAAAGCCAATGATAACCCCCTTTTCAAAGTCAGATAAATCACACGTTTTACCCAAGACAGCGATGGTTGATATGTTTGCAGAATGGTCTACATGTCAACTTACATACCCACCAAGCCAGCTCACGACAGGTTCTGAATTTCATTGGCTACGTGCTGCTGACGTTAAAAGTAGGTGGTGGTTATAATAATTTGACTTGACCCTATATAATACATATATATGTTCATGTGTATTATATACATATACATATTATTATTATTATTAATAACTTTTATTTGTAACTCGCCAACATATTTTGTAGCGCTATACAGGGGAAAAGAACAAGGAAAAATACGTTAACAAACTACAGAAAATGGAGGGCCCTGTTTATATATAAAATTTTTTTGAATATATATTGTCATGAAATTTGGATATGACACAAATATTACAATGTATAGAATAATATATTTTCTTGAGTTCAATGATCAATTTATGGACAAGTAAACACTTTATGCAGAACAGCGTTTATTGAAACAATAGCAAAACCAAGAGATAACAATTGGAAGAATCAACACTTGGGAAAACAATCTATTTTCAGACATATCACATTATTAAATCAATGAGAGGTTTATTAATAGTCGTTATTAATGATTGGATAACAATCTATTTTAAAACATTTTATATTCTGTTAATTCAATACAGAAATCATAAGAAGTGTATAAAATCTTACCACGCTTGGATAAACAATTAGATGTCCATTCCATAGAATATAAATCAGTGAGATGGCATGTTACTCTATGAAATGGCAAAATCAGGTATAAAAACCTGTAAAGCAGACAAAACATAGGAATACCCAGTAGTAAATGAAACTACTTAGGTTATAATGTATGTTTAAGGCAAACTAAATTACTTTTGTATATAGGTATTGGATTTAATTAGGTGTTGTATAACAGAATTGATTTAACTTAAGTTATCAAAGCAATCAGTCTATTTTTGATAGAATGGACCTAAGCAGAAAACAATCAAGGCTCGGAGCTCATGTCCCCCACAAGCCTATTTCAGGTTGTACCCATCCTATCAGTTGTCACAGAAGGATTGTGTCTGGACTATTTAAATTCTGTTATCACATATATAGTTGTGAGCATACGAGCCGTTGCTCATGCTTGCGGGCTCGCGTAGCGAGCCGCGGCCCTCGCTTAGCGAGGGCTGCGGGCGAGGGCCTCGGTTGCTGGCATGGAGCGCTCCTTGCCAACAACTGCGACCCTCGCAAAATTTACGTTCAAATGCAAACAACCACACAACAACCGCGACCACGCAAACAACACGACACACCAACTACGACCCTCGCAAACTTTACCTCGCAACGCAAACAGCATACGAGACACGTTACCACACATTACGACCTCGCAACAATCGGACGCAACTCGCAAACATTACAAAATTCAAAACACAATCAATACACACACCACATACATAAAAAGCTTACCTACAGCAAGAGGAAGCATCCAAGACATCAAAAAAAACAACTTACCGCTTCATTTAACTAAAAATAAAAGAGTTTGAACACTAAAAAATTCGCTAAGCGAGAGAAAAAATGGCCGCCAAACAAAACGAAAACGAGGCTACAACCGCAAACAACATACGAGACACGTTAGCACACATTACGACCTCGCAAAAATCGGCCGCAACCCGCGAACATGAAAAAATTTAAAACACAATAAATACACACAACACATACATAAAAAGCTTACCTACAGCAAGAGGGAGCATCCAGGACCTCAAAAAAGCAACTTACACCTTAATTTCACTCAAAATAAAAGAGTGTAGACACAAAAAAATTCTCTAAGCGATAGAAAAAATGTCCGCCGAACAAAACGAAAACGAGGCTACAGCACTCTAAACACGCAAAACACCACAAGAAACTCGCAAAACACCACAAGAAACTCGCAAAACACCACAAAAGACCTACGGATATTCCGCTAAGACGCATACCACACATTACCCGCCATTTTACGCCTATGCAGAAGTACACGATTACGCTAACGGTTTGGTCTCGCGCACGCACAGTATTACACTGCACACATTCAGCACGCTTACACAGCAGCTCCACACCACTAATGCTGCAGCAACATCAAAACAGATTGCAGCTTTTCAACACAATGCTTCAAAAGAGGTAAAGTATATTCATTTATTAATGTATTACATATTTCATTATTACACACCAAACAGCATTAGCTACCTTACAATTTCATTGCCGTCATTTTTTGACGGGCAATTCACTAGTAAAATATAATAATAGAAACTTGTAGCTATACTTTACCCAGAATTGTTAGCAGGGAGACCCTTGTCTGAATAGAACTCCTCCTTAAGTTGATTAGAAGTAATCCCTTTTTAGTTTTCTTTTTAGGAGGAATTTATAGTATAGATAAATATAGCGAATAATCACAGAAAAAATGGCAGAAGTTTATGCCAGAGAGTGACAGACAGAAAAACCCAGAGAGGGACAGACAGAAAAAGCATCAAGTCTATCTTTCTCTTAATAGATAAACCCTTTCCTTTTCACCTACACCCAATCATAGGGTTGGTTTCCACCAATAGCAATAGCCTCCCGCCTCCTCTATTTGTATGTACATGCATAATTATAATGTATATATATATATATATATATATATATATATATATATATATAGAGGAGTGGAGTGTTGTTTGATGTTCTATCCGACAGGGAGCAGTCTTGTTCTATGTTTTAAATTAATTAATTTGTGTTTTAGAATCGCCCATTTTGTATTAACTTGCACCTGTTTGATAACCCTTTGGTGAAAATAATGAAGAATTGAATATGAATGAGTAAGCCTGAACATATCTTGCTTGAGACAATTCTATGAGGCCTCAAGGCCTCAGCTCAGGCCCTGCTTGATAGAACTGTTAGTTACCCCTAAAAATTTGTGTATGAGACCACAATGATTAACTCTTCATGTGGAACAGGGGGATGGAAAAAGATGCTTGGTCGGTCCTCCCACTTCAAATTTGGGGCACTGCGCATGCAATCTAAGGTGCCACCAGATAGGAGTGGTGTATTAAGTTGTACTATTCATTCCTATCAGTTAAATACCTGTTACGTCACCTATCAGGGGACGTGTATATGGCATGGATTTTTGGAACAGGGAGATGGAAAAAGATGCTTGGTCGGACCTCCTACTTCGAATTTGGGGCACTGCATGTGCAATCTAAGGTGCCATCAGATAGGAGTGGTGTATTAAGTTGTACTACTCATTCCTATCAGTTTAATACCTGTTACGTCACCTATCAGGGGACGTGTATATGGCATGGATTTTTGGAACAGGGAGATGGAAAAAGATGCTTGGTCGGTCCTCCCACTTCAAATTTGGGGCACTGCGTGTGCAATCTAAAGTGCCACCATATAGGAGTGGTGTATTAGGTTGTACTATTCATTCCTATCAGTTTAATACCTGTTACGTCACCTATCTTTCCTCCCAATAGCACATTCTATATGTCATCAACCGGCCTGTGTGTATTTAGAGAACCACACTTTAAGGCCCTTAACCCGGGACAAGGTGGCTTGGCTATCAGAATTGCCTCAGAGCCTTAAAAACTCGCCAAACCCCCTAATCAGACACTCACTATCATACTGGAAATGGGCCAAGAAACACACGGGATTGTTCCCTGGATTCACCCAAATGACCCCAATTCTTGACCACCCTCAGGCCCCGAAACACATGAGCACAACATCACAACACTGGTGGAGGTCAAGGAAACTAGATAGACTGGGAGACTGGTTAGTAAAGGGCCAGATGCTCACCTATGAGGAACTGAGGGACAAGCATGAGCTACCGCTGTCAGAACATTACAATTACTGTAGGCTGAGGCATTTCACACACTCCCTGACCCAGAAACAGGGGACACCGGTCTTAAATTGGTTCTCGAAAATTTGTAAAGATAAACCTCTATCAAGGGGGATCATTGGGTCGCTTTACAAATATAAAACATTTGTTACTGGTTGAAGCGACACTGGGGGAAGGACCGGAGTCGGGGAGCCCTGTAGACCCTTCAGAAGCAACCGGCGGCAAAATCATCCCAGGAAAGGAGAGGTCGCTTACTGAAGCCTGCCCTAGGGTAACCCAAGGGTGATTGCCCAGGTTAGATATTGTAAATAATAAGCTAATACTGCTGGAGGGATGATAGCTAATAGGACTTTGATGTTTCCTGCAGATATACTCTTTACTATTGTCTGTTTTACCATGTTTTAGGTATCTCTTAAATTGCAATCACAGTAAAAAATAAGAAAAATTATTAACCTAAAAAGTAAAAATAAGAAGGAATAGCCAGCTAACTTTCACAAAATGTCTTTATTGTAAATATGTATTTTTGCACAACTGTTATGCAAGACTGTTCAAAAATGCTTTATTTTTCATTACATGCTGTACGCCTTCTAAAATAAAATAATTTAAATGCAAAAATTAGGTCTTGAACCCTAGTTGGTGGCGGATAAGTCACGCAAGTCATCCGGCATTCAGGGATAAAATACAGCAGCGTGTGGACCATTATTAGCTCAAGGCAGCTCATCTATCAGGCCTTTTTTAATCGAATGTATCGCCCACTGTCAGTCCCTTCGGGATCCATCCCTCATTCATCTTAATAAAGGTGAGGTAATCTAGACTTTTTTGACCTAGGCGACTTCTCTTAACAGTGACAAAACCTCCTGCTGCACTGAAGGTCCTTTCTGATAGGACACTTGAAGCGGGGCAGGACAGAAGTTCTATGGCAAATTGGGATAGCTCAGGCCACAGGGCAAGCGTGCACACCCAGTAGTCAAGGGGTTCATCGCTCCTCATAGTGTCGATATCTGTATTTATGGTGAGGTAGTCTGTTACCTGATGGTCGAGTCGTTCTCTGAGGGAGGACCCCGAAGGGCTGTGGCGATGCATAGGACTTAAAAAGCTCTGCATGTCCTCCATCAACAACACGTCTGTAAAGCGTCCTCTCCTTGCCGGCGTGG
The DNA here is from genome assembly GCA_027410445.1 of Discoglossus pictus. NCBI lineage: Eukaryota > Metazoa > Chordata > Amphibia > Anura > Alytidae > Discoglossus > Discoglossus pictus. The sequence continues at coordinate 60,824,698 of CM050168.1, forward strand.
TAGTGGGAGGAGGAGGATTATGTTCACCGCTTCCGCTGTTAGATTGCCGTTGTGCTGTGACATCACCCTTAAACGCTGTGTAAAGCATACTTTTTAATTTATTTTGGAAGTGCTGCATCCTTTCCGACTTGTGGTAATTCGGTAACATTTCAGGCACTTTCTACTTATACCGGAGGTCTAGTAGCGTGGACACCCAGTACAGGTCGTTCTCCTTCATCCTTTTTATACGAGGGTCCCTCAACAGGCACGACAGCATGAAAGACCCCATTTGCACAAGGTTGGATGCCGAGCTAGTCATGTCCCGTTCCTCGTCCTCAGTGATCTCACTGAAGGTATGTTCTTCCCCCCATCCACGTACAACACCACGGGTACCAGATAGGTGACAACGAGCACCCTGGGATGCCTGTTGTGGTTGGTCTTCCTCCTCCTCCTCAAAGCCACATTCCTCCTTTGACTCCTCCTCCTCACAATCCTCTTCCAGCGTTGCCGCAGGTCCAGCAAGCGATGCTGATAAGGCTGTTTCTGGTGGTGATGGTGACCACAACTCTTCCTCTTCACGCTCATCTACGGCCTGATCCAGCACTCTTTGCAGGGCACGCTCCAGGAAGAAAACAAATGGTATGATGTCGCTGATGGTGCCCTGGGTGCGACTGACCAGGTTTGTCACCTCCTCAAAAGGATGCATAAGCCTACAGGCATTGCGCATGAGCGTCCAGTAACGTGGCAAAAAAAATCGCCAGCTCCGCAGAGGCTGTCCTAGCACCCCGGTCATACAAATACTCGTTAATGGCTTTTTCTTGTTGGAGCAGGCAGTCGAACATTAGGAGTGTTGAATTTCAACGTGTCGGGCTGTCTAAAATCAAGCGCCTCGCTGGCATGTTGTTTTGCCGCTGGATATCTGTAAAGTGCGCCATGGCCGTGTAGGAACGCCTGAAATGGCCACACACCTTCCTGGCCTGCTTCAGGACATCCTGTAAGCCTGGGTGCTTATGCACAAAGCGTTGTACAATCAGATTACACACATGTGCCATGCACGGCACATGTGTCAACTTGCCCAAATTCAATGCCGCCAACAAATTTCTTCCGTTGTCACAAACCACTTTGCCGATCTCCAGTTGGTGCGGAGTCAGCCACTGATCCACCTGTGCGTTTAGGGCGGACAGGAGTGCTGGTCCGGTGTGACTCTCTGCTTTCAGGGAAGTCTACCCCAAGACAGCGTGACACTGCCGTATCCGGGATGTGGAATAGTACCTGTGGAGCTGGGAGAGGGGGGGGGGGTGGGGTGCCGTTGATGTGGAGCAAGACATAGCAGCAGCAGAAGAGGACTCAGCTGAGGAAGTTATGGAAGAGGATGGAGTAGGAGGAGTAGAGGAGGTGGCAAGTCGTGGTGGTGTCACCAACTCCTCTGCAGAGCCACGTATTCCATGCTTGGCAGCCGTCACCAGGTTTACCCAATGCGCAGTGTAGGTGATATACCTGCCCTGACCATGCTTTACAGACCAGGTATCCATGGTCAGATGGACCCTTGCCCCAACACTGTGTGCCAGAGATGCCATTACTTCCTTTTGCACAATCGAGTACAGGTTGGGGATTGCCTTTTGTGCAAAGAAATTTCGTCCGGGTACCTTCCACTGCGGTGTCCCAATAGCTACAAATTTTTTGAACGCCTCAGACTCCACCAGCTTGTATGGTAAAAGCTGGCGGGCTAAGAGATCAGACAAGCCAGCTGTCAGTTGCCGGGCAAGGGGGTGACTTTGTGACATTGGCTTCTTACGCTCAAAAATGTCCTTGACAGACACCTGACTGTGGGCAGATGAGCAGGGACTGCTCAGGGCGAGACACGGAGTGGCGGATGGTTGAGAGGGGGCAAGCAGGGCAGCAGTGGTTGACGTGGCTGAAGATGCTGGACCAGGAGGAGGATGGCGGCTTTGACTTTGTGTGCTGCTTGTACTCATGTGTTGATCCCATAGGCGTTTGTTATGTGACAAGAAGTTGTACCTAGGTGGGTGTTGGACTTCCCACGACTCCGTTTCTTTTCGCACAGGTTGCAAATGGCATCGCTGTTGTCACAGGCAGACACACAAAAAAATTGCCACACTGCTGAGCTCTGCAATGACGGCATTCTGGTGGTGGCAACAGCATGCGTTGACTGGCGTGCTGTCTGGCTGACCCCGGGTGCCGATGCATGCTGTCTGACTGTGGCACTTGCTACTTTCGACGACCTCCTCCTCTCTGTCTCGCCATCTGCACTTTCCTCCTGTTCTTCTTCTCTTATAGCGGGCACCCACGTGACATCCACGGACGTATCGTCATCATCAACCGCTTCACTTGTATCTGACAACTCAACAAAGGAAGCCGCACCGGGTACAACCTCATCATCATCATCAGACCGTACGTCCATGTGTGTAATGCTGCCTGACTGGGACATATCCCTGGCACTAATGTTTGTGCATCACTCATTTCTGAAGCGGCTGTGGTGCTAGTGTTGGTGGTGGCGGCAGGCGGGCGAGTGGTAACTGGAGAGGTGCCCGAAGCTAAGCTGGAGGAGGATGGTGCGTCTAGGTTCCGAGCGGAAGCTGTAGAAGATTGGGTGTCCTGTGTTAGCCAGTCAACCATGTCCTCAGAACTGTTCAAGTTCAGGGTACGTTGCCTCTGAAAACTGGGCATTATTCTAGGGGCCAAAGGGAATCACAGCACCACGACCACGACGGCCCCTGCGGGGTGGCCTGCCTCTGCCTGTCATTTTTTTTACGATTAGTGGTACTATGCGTGCAAGCTACTGTGACACCAGATATGAGTGTCACTGTGCACTGGCAAAAGTTGGCAGAGTAGGCGCTGTAGGCTTCACACACACGCCTGTAGGCAGGCAACTGATATTCAATCGATTACAGTCAAAAAAGGGTTCTTTTATGTCACTGTACACTACGGTTGCACCAGATATGAGTGTCACTGTGCACTGGCAAAAGTTGGTAGAATAGATGCAATAGGCCTCACACACACGCCTGTAGGCAGGCAACTGATATTCAATCGATTACAGTCAAAAAAGTTTTTTTTTATTTCACTGTATACTATGGTTGCACTAGATATGAGTGTCACTGTGCACTGGCAAAAGTTGGCAGAGTAGATGCAATAGGCTTCACACACACGCCTGTAGGCAGGCAACTGATATTCAATCGATTACAGTCAAAAAAGGGTTCTTTTATGTCACTGTACACTACGGTTGCACCAGATATGAGTGTCACTGTGCACTGGCAAAAGTTGGCAGAGTAGATGCAATAGGCCTCACACACACGCCTGTAGGCAGGCAACTGATATTCAATCGATTACAGTCAAAAAAGGGTTATTTTATGTCACTGTACACTACGGTTGCACTAGATATGAGTGTCACTGTGCACTGGCAAAAGTTGGCAGAGTAGATGCAATAGGCTTCACACACACGCCTGTAGGCAGGCAACTGATATTCAATCGATTACAGTCAAAAAAGTGTTGTTTTATGTCACTGTACACTACGGTTGCACTAGATATGAGTGTCACTGTGCACTGGCAAAAGTTGGCAGAGTAGATGCAATAGGCTTCACACACACGCCTGTAGGCAGGCAACTGATATTCAATCAATTACAGTCAAAAAAGTGTTGTTTTATGTCACTGTACACTACGGTTGCACTAGATATGAGTGTCACTGCGCACTGGCAAAAGTTGGCAGAGTAGATGCAATAGGCCTCACACACACGCTAGCAGGCAGGCATATGCAATTAGATTACACAGAAAAAAATAATAAAATAAAATAAATGATGTTCTAGCCCTAAAAAGGGCTTTTTGGGTTGCTGTCCTTGCAGCAGATATCAAATGAGTCCTTCAGGTGTGTAGTGAAAGCTAAATACACAGCCTGGCTATCTATTTCCCTATTAAATCAGCAGCAGGTAGAATATATGTCCTCTCTCAACGAATGTAGCTTCAGAATGATTCTAAAATGGAGGCTGTCCTTCAGATGGAAGTCCCTGGAAGGGAGTGTATGCTGCTGATTGGCTGGAATGTGTCTGCTGACTGTAAGGTGCAGGGTCAAAGTTTCCTCAATGATAAAGAATAGGGGGCGGACTGAAAAGCGCATGTGTTCGCCGTTCGTTGAGAACGCGAACATGCGAAAATCGCTGTGAATAGTTCTCTGGCGAACTGTTCGGGACATCACTACCCCCCATTAAATACATGTAAAAATAAAATATAAAAGAATTGCATAAACATAAAAGCACTACATAAAAATAAAAAAAGACTTCAAAGAAAATAAATAAGACATAAAAATAATAAAATAAAAACTACAGCAAAATAAAAAAAGTTAAGGGTTTAGGGGGAAAATGATACTTACCCATCCTTTGACAACCTTCCAGCAATGATCCACAATGCCATCATCCTCACTCTTCATCCCTTAAAAAAGCGTACACATCTATGTTGTTAGAAGACATCAGTCCACTTCTTTGTTGCTTCAAGACCCTTGTTACTCATCTTTGGCCCATGGAAAGGGTCTCCACCTAAAAATGTTCCACTCTAAAAAAAAAAACTTAACTAATGTCTGATAGCTGCAGATTTTTTTAATTTTATTCATAAATAACCAATATATATGTATTTACACTGTGGTCGATTGTGTTAGTTTACATAAACTGTAAAAGCAATGGTATAGTAAGGGATGGGCTACAGGATAAACTCCTTGTTGCAGCCATGAGGCATGCACAATTAACACATGGTATGCTTTGAGAGAGTGAAAGAGAGACACTCTAACTTTAAACTCAGGAGTTACTTTTAATCAACTGCTATATATAATAGCCAATAAAGTATCATAATAAAACATTATATGGACACATAGATTGACATAGTTGCAGCAAACAAAGAAACATATCAAAGAAAAACAGAAAACAAAATTTCTTAAGGTGGAGGACATGAAATATGAATTGCCCTTTGATGTAGACCCCAACAATGCTCTGTCACACTACCATTACCAGTTTGGAGTACTCCATGCCTTGGGCTTCTAAGCATGAGTCGGAGTCCATTGAGGAATTCCAGTTATTTCAGTATCAAGCCTACCCTGCGGAACAGAAGACTAAAATGATAGATAACAGACAACTCACTAAATATAGTATATAAGTACAACTTTCCCCCCTGGTATTGAAAGTGTAAACACAGTACAACAAACCACATGGTTTGGGTGAAAATGTGTGAAGTCACTAATGAATGACCGGCTTAGAAAAAGGAATGCGCTGTAGCAATTCCCACTTCATGATCAATGTTTACTAAAACATCATAACTAAGATGTTGTGGGTGATTGCACTTGGTTGTGATGGAACCTGATGTCCAGCATCCAGCATCACATATCATAATGAGATGTACTGAAGTCTTTTCAGGACCTAAAATATTGCCCAACACGGCACATTGCAACCACCTGTCTGGTGGTATTTAGAGCGTATTAGCAGCATATTAGGTATGGTCAGCATTAACATCACAGATCTCTATTCAGCATTGTGTCCTCATCCCAGCAATTTGATAAAATTTAAAGCATAAGTAATATCAAAATTAGCCCTCAGGGGCACATCGTTAGTAGTCATAATTTCCCAACATTACATTAAGGGTTATGTTTCATAGTACTGTAGATCTTTCTCATAATTTTAGGGATTCCTATATTATAAATATATGTAGTTTTGAAATATCTGTATAATTATAGAAACTCTAATGCCATAGTTATAGTATACTCTTATAAATAATAAAAACATAATAAGCATAGTGTGAATTGTTAATTTATATATGGATTTAATATTACCCTTATCTGGTTCCATGGACATGAAAATGTACGTGTATTGCAAAGCTCTAGAAGCAAATGTATATTTGTCACGCACCACCATGCATTAGTCATGGCTGTGTGAAGTATCCTCTTTGCACTAGGCCTCAAGGCTAAAGGTTTCACTGTACTAGTGATACCATGTTCATCTCTGGGTATATTCACTGTACTATAGTGAATATACCCAGAGATACTATTTTACTGTACTGTAATACTGAAAACATTATATTTGTGGGTAACAGCTTGCTACAGTGATTATATTCATGTTAAACATGCCTGATATTTGTATCTATCTTGTGTGGTAATTCATGTTATTATGCGTGACCTGGTCTATGGAGGTGTAATCAAATTCTTGTTTGCAAATGTGGGACTCACACAATGCTTCAAATGGAACCGTTTATTATTGAAAGGCATATGTATAGAGATCCAAACAACCAGCTACTAGCCAGTCACATATTATGTAACAGCTATGAGTAATTAGATTAACTTGCCCTTCTGATCTAAAGATCTTAATTATTTATTTATTTTTTATTTATTTAATATTTATTTATACATTTTGTTACATTACACACAAAAAAAATAAGTAAAAAAACATATATTCCAAATATACCAATTCTGACACACAGGTCAGCAAAAGTCTATAAAACATAAAAAACAATACAACACATAAACAAATCATATACCTCCAGCATGAGGAAAGCACTCCGGAGAGAGAAGAGAGGAGAGACATCTTGCTGAGCTCAAACCTTCGCTTGTGAAGAGAAATGTTTTTCCCATAGGGCCCATTTAGCTCCTATCTTAAACCATTAAAGATCTTAATTATGTTACCAAGCAATAATGTTTAATGGCACCACTGTAAAGTCATGTTGTGTTAATGTATTTAGATACCATTGTATTTTCACTATAAATATTATGTACCCTGTTCAATAAAGTGAGTCTTCTGATTAGGACATAAATGGTAGAACTATGTTTTTTGACTGAATGCTGGGATTTGTGGCTGTCTGATCTGATGAAAGGCTACTTAAAATTTTGCTGACTGCTCCAGCTGGTGAGGTGTAGAAAGGAGCTCTGGACAGAATGTTGACCACGTTCACTACAATATTTCTTGACGTTGTAACCTTGTTGAAAATTTCCCAGTCAATTTCCCAGTCAGTATAGATTTAGTCATATCCAAAATAAAGTAAGTTCTTGACATGGAATATCTACATAGCAGACTTAGTGATAGAGTAGAGAATTTAAGTTATATTTTCCCATAATCTGAAGCATCTTAAATAAACAATGTCAACTCCTTTCCATTGTGTACTCAGGTTTAACATAGGCAAACCTATCTAAATTATTTAAAACAAATATATAATGTGTGATCAATTGCTTGCGACACCCAACATCCTGTCTGTGCAAGAACCCAAGTGCATCCTGTGTCTGCAAGAGCCCAAGTGCAGCCTCTTCCTGTTAGTGCCAATCTGCAGCCTAGCTCTGTAAGAGCCCAAGTGCAGCCTCTTCCTGTTAGTGCAAATCTACAGCCTGTGTCTGCAAGAGCCCATGCGCAGCCTGCTCCTGAAAGTGCCAATCTGCAGCCTATGTCTGTAAGAGCCCAAGTGCAGCCTCTTCCTGTAAGTGCAAATCTACAGCCTGTGTCTGCAAGAGCCCATGTGCAGCCTGCGCCTGTAAGTGCCAATCTGCTGCCTCTGCCTGTAAGAGTCAATGTGCAGCCTCTGTCTGCAAGAGACAATCTGCAGCATGTGCCTGTAAAAGACAATGTTCCAAGTAATAAGCTTTCTCCGCCTTCTCTTCTACATTACATCCATCCTATTGTGTCCTCATGTCCTCGCAGTGCAATTAAAGTGAAGTTGAATTCTACGTTATCTGATGTAGTTATTGATTTTTTTTTTATCTATGTCTGTTTAGTTTTAAGGCTTTGTATCTGAAAACAAACTTATCAGTTCAAAATAAAATCTGGAAGTTCTACGGTCCGGAATTGGTTATTTCAATTTACATTAATTCCTATGGGAAATACTTGTTTGGAACTCAGCCTGCCATCCGGAACGGATTAAGGACGAGAACCAACAACTAAACCTACATTTCTTTTTATATTAATGCTCCCTACTAGATAATATTAACTATCTATGTAAACATTATGAAACTTGCCTAGTATTCTAGTTACTCCTCTGTTTGTGTAAAGCAGAAGTTGCCATTATAAGTTTCATTTTTGTCACTGGCACTTAGAATACTGAGCTAATTGCATCAAATGTTCAAGTGCCAGCTGAGTTCTAAGCTGTGCCAGTTACATTCATTGCTTTGTGTTCTTTTTCATTTCATGTAGTATTTGTAGAAATAAAGTGCAAGTGCTTTTACATAAAAAAAAGACTGAGTTCATTGAGTTCAACATTTTATATCTCCTCTGATCTTTGTAAGATGTGGATTAGTTGTTAGTGCATGATATCATTATTGTTAGTGGCACGAGACCTATTTCTAAGTATATTCTTGTCAAGGTTCTTGCAAAGAAAATACTGAGAAAACAGAACATAAAATGTCCTAAGGTGGAGAGTAGAGGAGGATGAAGCAGCCTTTGATGTAGTCTCCAACTATGCTCGGTCATGCATCTTCAGTTCATGGCTCCTCGCCTTGGGCTTCTGATGGTGAAGTCCATATGGACCATTCCCTGCATTGTACTATAGATTTCTTCATTTATTTATTGATAAGTTCAGTAATTAAATGACCACTGTAATTCTTTGTTGTTCATTATGTTTATGTAGTAAATAGAAAACAATTTCCTGATCTGCTGAAGACTGAAGCACCAAAGCTCAATAGAAGGATTTCAAAATGTTTAAAAACTTGGAAAGCCTTTATTCAAATACAGATTGTATTGCTAATCAGTTACACCAATATAGCTGTGTTATATGAGCTCTACAGTGGTTCTTTAAATTGTGGTAGGTTATTTTCAAACTTTTATTAATTTTCTAAATATATAAGCTGAAATTACAAATACATCAATGCTTTTTATAACAATCACATCCTATGTCAAAATGTAGTACCTATACAAATAATATAAGAAAGATCTTAGCACAATTAAGAAATTAAAATAGTAGACGGCAAAACTGATAAGCCATAATATTTAAAATAAGAGCAATAAATAATACTGCTAACCACCTATACACAAAGAAAGGAAATCTCTTTTTTGTGTTGGTATTATATTACTTGTTTATTATTATATTCTAAAGGGGGTCCCTTGGTGTTGGATTTGGTGCTTTCACCACTGCAACCTGGGTTTGATTCCAAGTCAGGGAACCAAGAGGTCACACCTCCCTGAAGCCAAGCAGGGTTGGGCCAGGTCAGTTCTTCGAAGAGAGACAACCTAGGAATACCAAAGGCTGTATGCTGTGGTCCACTAGAGAAGGAACTCACAACCGACTCCAGTATCTCTGCCATGAGAACCAAGTGGATCAGCATGGACATCTTAAAATGCTTGAGTATTGTCTACACAAATCCAGAATCCTTTCTAAACCCCAAGTTTTCTTAACGTGTCTTTAAATTGCATGGTGATAAGAGGAGGTAGGAGGTCTTTATAAGATGGCGCTAACATATATACCAGTATGTGGAAGTGATGCATTTGCTATATTACTGTTTTCACTCTTTGCCAGTAATATAAACAGATTGCTTAATGGTTAAAGCAACTGCTTTTAGTATGGAAGATTGTGAGTTCAAATCCTACTAATTAATGTTTAAATAATAATAATTTAAATTTGGCTTACCAGGTTAAAATTGGAAACAGTAAAACAGAGAATACTTATTAACTGTAAATGAGTGGGTATGGGACATCTATGGGATTTGAACTCACAATCTCTAATATCACAGATACCTTTTACTACTCAGCATGATGAAAAATGAATATAGAAACCATTAAAGATAAAATATATTCACAGTCTGAAGATCATTATCTATGCAGTTTATGTTGTCAGGACTTCTGGTGCTACAGTGCCTTGCAAAAGTATTCACCCCCCTTGGCATTTTTCGTGTTTTGTTGCCTCACAACCTGGAATATTGTGAAACAAACAACAAATAGGACAAAATAACAGAAAAAGTCAATGTGCATAACTATTCACCCCCCTAAAGTCAATACTTTGTAGAGCCACCTTTTGCGTCAATCACAGCTCCAAGTCGCTTTGGATAAGTCTCTATGAGCTTGCCACATCTTACCACTGGGATTTTTGCCCAATCCTCCTTGCTAAACTGCCCCAGCTCCTTCAAGTTGGATGGTTTGCGCTTGTGAATAGAAATCTTTAAGTCTGACCACAGATTTTCTATTTGATTGAGGTCTGGGCTTTGACTATGCCATTCCAACACATTTACATGTTTCCCCTTAAACCACTCAAGTGTTGCTTTATCAGTGTGTTTGGGGTCATTGTCCTGCTGGAAGATGAACCTCCGTCCTAGCCTCAAATCACATACAGAGTGGTACAGGTTTTGCTCAAGAATATCCCTGTATTTAGCACCATCCATCTTTTCCTCAACTATGGCCAGTTTCCCAGTGCCGGCTGCTGAAAAACATCCCCACAGCATGATGCTGCCACCACCATGTTTCACTGTGGGGATGGTGTTCTTTGGGTGATGTGATGTGTTGGGTTTGCGCCAGACATAGCATTTTCTTTGATGGACGAAAAGTTCAATTTTAGTCTCATCAGACCAGAACACCTTCCTACATACATTTTGGGAGTGTCCCACATGCCTTTTCGCAAACTCAAAACATGCCATTTTGTTTTTTGCTGAAAGTAATGGCTTTCTTCGGGCCACTTTGCCATAAAGCCCAACTCTATGGAGCATACAGCTTATTGTCGTCCTATGTACAGATACTCCAGTCTCTGCTGTGGAACTTTGCAGCTCCTCCAGGGTTACCTTAGGTCTCTGTGCTGCCTCTCTGATTAATGTATTGATAAAGAACTAGAGAAATCAAAACAATAAATCTTTATTTATATAATTGGAGACAACGTCGATTAAAAACTTCTTTAAAATCAAGGGAATGGAAAGTAATTCCTTAAAAACATTTAATATTGACTCCCTTATTGTTGCACACTAGACCAGTTATTGAGAGATGAATTCAGTGTTATAATCTCTCCTATTTTGTCTTAATAGGTGCTTTATACAAATATTAAGCTTGGCTTCCTTTATATATATATATGTATCTCAAAGAGATTTTATTTTATATATATATCCGAAATTGTAAGTCCTACAAATTACCAGTCCATACATCAATATGGTGCCTTATCATACCCTTCTATATGCTTAGTATGCTGCAATATTTATATCTAATCTCATTCACAGATCTATATACAAAGGGAATACTACCTCTTGATATTAATATGAGGTGTACTGATCGTTTTGCCAAATATGTATATATATCTCCTTTTAGTGGCGTTTTTAATCTCTTTATATTAGTCACTTGGATTAAATGTACCACTTAATAATATATATATTATTGGTCAGTATATCACCATGATTAAGATATAAATTCCAGTGTATTAAAGATTCAAATGTAGCATATATGTTAAATATTGATGTTCATAGCACTATACTAGGGAGATCAATGTTTGTACATATCTCCGTGTATAGGCTCCTTTATATTAACTTAGCATTTGTGTTCAAGATGGCATTTATATATATCCACATTTCTATCTACATTGGTCTAGTTTGCAGTGTCCTGTGGTATAAATCAATCTATGCTACTCGTTAGTACTCGGCACCGGGCTCTCCCGTGTGCTAGAGCTAAAGCAATAAAAATATATTACTGATAAGGACTTAAAGATCTAGTTTGCAGCGTCCTGTGGTATAAATCAATCTATGCTACTTGTTAGGACTCGGCACCGGACTCTTCCGTGTGCTGGAGCTAAAGCACCAAATATATGACTGATAAGGACTCAGAGATCACGGAGCTGCGTTCAGCTACATGGAAAGCGCTTGCTTATTTACAAAATTAGCGTCTGACATCAGACGCTACCCTCTCTGATTAATGCCCTCCTTGCTCGGTCCGTGAGTTTTGGTGGGCGGACGTCTGTTGGCAGGTTTGCTGTTGTGCCATGTTCTTTTCATTTGGTTATTATAGCTTATATGGTAATCCTGGGGATCATCAAATATTTTGATTTTTTTTATAACCTAACCCTGACTTGTACTTCTCAACGATATTGTCCCTTACTTGTTTGGAGAGTTCCTTGGTCTTCATGGCAGTGTTTGGTTAGTGGTGCCTCTTGCTTAGGTGTTTCAACCTCTGGGGCCTTTAAAAAAAGGTGTGTATATGTAATGACAGATCATGTGACACTTAGATTGCATACAGGTGGACATGATTTCACTAATTATGTGACTTCTGAAGGTAATTGGTAGCACCAGAGCTTTTTATGGCCTTCATAACAAAGGGGGTGAATACATACGCACTTGGCAATTTTCTGTTTTCTATTTCTAAAAAATAGTTTTCTGTATATATTTTTCTCATTTCACTTCACCAACTTAGACTATTGTGTTCTGATCCATCACATAAAATTCAGATTAACAAAACATTGAGCTTAAAGCTGTAATGTAACAAAAAGGGGGGTGAATACTTTTGCAAGGCACTGTATACAAGCAAGAACTAAAAATAACCATATTTCAGTATTTTTTCCCACATGCTTTTAAAGCTTCTACCAGATGGTGCACAAAACATTTGGTGACTTCAATGACTATGTAATGATCATTTGAAGGAATTATTCATATGTATATTATAAGGTATGAGGTAAATTATATATATGGCAAATTAGATATATGCTTAAAAAAAATAAGTCTAATAGCATTAGGCAGGGAAAATGTTATAAAGCTTGTTTGAAATATATTGATGTTTTTGCTTTTCCCTTGAGATATCCATAATACTTTGGTGATGGTTGCTTGTCTGAGAAATATGTTTACATTTCTGTAGGAGCAGGGCTTGCACAAACAGCCCTATTAAATTGTGATTCAGTAAATTTAAAAGGGCTCTATTTAAGCACACAGCATATTTTTTTACAGAAGTTTTTAGTTAGTGAACTTCTATCCAAAAGCAAGGTCTTCACTAACTAAAAACTTCTGTAAATAAAATATGCTATGTGCTTAAATAGAGCCCTTTTAAATTTACTGAATCGCAATTTAATAAGGCTGTTAATGTTTAAAAGTCCCCTACTTCAATGCATGAAGGGAGTAGCTGTTATCAAATCACCAATGATTTAGCAAATACCCCTCCCCTATACCTCTACCTCACCCCTTCAAGTCATACAAGATGAAACTTTATATGCAAACAAAATATTCAAAACATAACATTTCCACTTAAACGTAATTGTAAAACTCTACCAATACGAACAAAAGTTGGGAAAATTAACTCTTAGGGCAAGACTGATTTATCATAGAATTACTATATCACATATCAGTACCTGGTCCATGTCAAACTTTAGTATATCTGGTGAAATGTGACCAATTTACTTCACACTCTACTCAATGTCTCACAGTAGTATTAATAACGGCATCACATTTAATATGTATACAGTTTATTTTCAGTAACCTTAGGGCTTACCTTATCCTGTTAGTTCTCCTAGGAGGTGTTCTGCTAGGAGCTGCGAGATTGAACACAAAAGGCACGACCAAGAGAGAGAATCTTGGAGTGCATGGGGCCCATCACCTCTGGGTCATCACAGCTGGTGGCAGTGATGGAGATCTCAGCAGCAGTAACCATCAGAAGCCTGGACAGGGAACCCCTATCCAAGAAGAGGCAGGAGAGCCTCTGCAGGCATGAAAGAGGCAAAGGAGCTGACTCACCAGAGGGTACAGCAGAGCTCCAACAGGATGATCACACACTGTAGATGAGAGGCTCTTCTAAGTCAACAGGAGGTATTTCTTGGCTTGTGGCCAGGGCATGAGCTATTGGACTGGCTGGAGGAACTGGTATGGAGAGAAGATATATTACAAGAAGAATATGGCGTCTGGGCAGGGCCTGGTGGTACTCTCGACAAGGATTCTTACTTTCCATTAGAGCTGATGGAAGGGCTCTGGGAGATTGTACATGGTGATCTGGAATTTGGCCAGGGGACTGAGACATGACAGTTACAATTGTTGATTAAATGCTGTCAAATACCACCATGCTCCTGGGTTCTTGAAAGAACAACATATGGACTGTGCCCTGGGAATGGACTGTGGACCTTGCATGGGGCTCCACCTAATAATCAATACCAGGGAGCCAGTCACAGTTCAAGGCACAGACGCAGCAAGCAGCTCAAACCAGTGAGACCAGTCTCACCCTGAGGACTGGAGTGGCATCTCCAACAACAAGGAGGAGACAGGAGGTGCGTGGCAACCCAGTAGCCAAAGGGAAAGTCTCAGGTAGAGGAGCCAGGTTCACAAGCCCTTGGAGGGGGAGGTAATGGACTGTGACCTGGAAATGAACTATGCACTAGGTAGAGACTGTGATCCTAAACTAGGACTCCCGTGGATAACCACTGTCCAGGAGCACATCATAGATCATGGGACAAACCAGAAGAGCAGGCCTGCTAGCTGCAACTTCCAATGGGCTCCGGAGGGCATGTTACCTTGTGGTCCCCAAAGGTTTTGGCACCTGAGGGGCATTTGCCATGGCCAGGGGGAGGCAGGATGGCAACTGTGCCTTGGAGGCTATGCCAGACTAGGAGTCTATAGAGTGATATTAGTACCAATCTTTTTCTGCTGCTAATTCCTCTTCCAATATAACCAAGCATCCTACTGGCTTTTCCTGCAGCTTTGTTGCACTGTTTGTTACCTCATGAAATAACTTCTAAGCCTACCTCTTCAGTTGCTGTCATCAAATAACCATTAAGTAATTATTGTACTTTTGGATTTTATGCACTAAGGGTATGTGACGATCCGAGGGTAAGTGATATGCAAGCCCAGGGTCACCTGCTATAAACTACAGGTTAACTACCCACAAGGACCGTGGGGTTCTTATAAATCTTGGTTCCAGCACCCTGATATCTGGCTTTTGTCAGAAATCAGTACTTCCAGGCTACCAAGAGACTCCAGATCTGCTTCTTCTTAAGGGGCTTGATAAGACTTATTACAGTCAAACCTACCCCAGCAGGATACTACAGAGTCCCCCAGGACCTCCCTGCAGCCATCCAGGAGAACAGGAGCAAAATAAGGGACATACAATTTCTATATGCCTCCAAAAGTGAACTGATTTATTTAAAAAATCTGAACTATTTATAGCAGATACAGATGGGGTGTACACAATGTAACAATGAGAGGGTGTGGTAGACAATTACAGGAGATGACCCCACATGGCGTCTAGCAGTAGCTTCCTGAGAGTAATAGGCTTAACCTCCAATACACATCCTGCCATCTCTAACACATATCAGACGTGATTAACTTTATCTGGCAACCAATGGGACAAAACTAATTACAAATAGAATGGATGTATTTACGTACAAGGAGTCAAGCTTTCTGTCCTTTAATGGGCTCAATGGGCCAACACCCAGGCCAAAAAAAGGTGTCTGTGACAGGGTATAATTTTGCATTTGAATTTCATGTGATAGATCTGGGGGTGTACATTAAAGGCTACCTCACCCTCCTTCTACACCTTCATTGTATTTATTTTTGTTTTCTGTTCTTTGCTCACCCCTGTTTTATCAGAAGGGGGTCTGTATGTGACAATGATGATTGAGTAGTACTTTCTGTTCTAGCTGATATTATTTAGGAATAACTTGTTATCTTTAGTGATGCAAACGATGTATAAACAGATTACACACTGTAATTCAAAATGATCCCGTGTCTTGCTGTGTGAACACAGGAACAAATAGCTGTGAAGTTAGTCTGTGGGCGCATTGTACTACTGAGATGTGACTCACACAAGATTCATAAACTATCTGTAAAGTTTTATTATAGCACCACTAAAGGCTCATACTTATAGAGTGTTCTTTTGAACAATGTGCAAAAAGTTGTTATACAATTTTATACACAAAGTACAGCTTAGACTTGTTTTAACTATGGAACCAGAAATGCTGCCTTTCTTCCTAATAGGGTTAAAAACCTGAAGTGAATTTGAGGAACTGTGGATTCAGATTAGATCTTATTCAGTTCAGACTGCCACTTTACAAAGCCACTTGACAGTATTAGAAGAGCATTTCCCACTAGCATAACCATCACCCTCATGCTACAGTCAGACTGGATCCCCCGTAATGCAAACAGAGACTACTAAACATAAGCTTTTCTCTAAAAAAATATTTTTTATGCTCCTTACTTAAATTGCTGATAAGTTTGTTAAATGTTAACCCTGTATGTTTCATGGGTTTTTCTATGATGTGATTGTGTTTCCAGCAACAGTAGTATATACATATTCAAAGTAGCATTTAAACATTATTATTCCACAGCAGGATAATTACTTAAATTAAAGGTTGCATTATTTTTACCCTTCTGAAGACATGTTACATATATTGGGGGTCACGTGCACCTCAGCACTTAGCCAGAGGGTCCGGTGAGAACTTTCCCTCTGACCTCACCTTATGATAGATAGGAATAGCCAGTTTACCAATTGCTCAATCTAGGCAGCTGCCTAGGGGTGCTTCTCTGTGAGGTGCGGCTGTTTTTTTAGCTAAAAATTAAATTCAATTAAAAAATACTTTTTGGGGCTTAAAACAAAATGCTGCAGTTCACAGACTGGCTACTAGGTGGCACCCACCTGGAACTAGAGTATAGAGATCTCACTGTTCACTAATCCCATGGAGAGGAAGGAACTGCAACAGTTGAACAAAGGTAGGATAAGTAAGTTTAAAGAGGATAATGTTTTTTTCACTAAAATGATTTTTTTTGTAAGGAAATATTAGTAAAAAGTTGCTCCTCAATAGTATTTATTCTTGGAGGCAGGTTATTTACTTGATTATAGGTATTCTGTCTGAATGGCTATTAATACTGTATGATTATAGGTGTTTCTGGGTTAATATTTATTTATGTATTTATTTGTATATTTATATATTATTAGGAATGCACCTGTGCAGGGTGAGTGGCAACTGCTCTCCCAGGAGTCTGAGCTATGGTGGACTGGGGGCAACTAGCTATCCCCCTACCGAAGATCCAGTCCATGTAGGAGGGCTCCGGTTAGAAGATGGCGGAAAGACCACCCCCATTCCTATGGTGGCAAGAAAAACGAAAATCTTCTGAGCTCTCTGGACCTTATGGGGAGCTCAGAAGATCAAAGGGGTCTTCAAACCCTCAAGGCTTCACTGGAGCACATGCAGCATGGAGCACAGAATGATTTGAAGCACTCTTCACTGGTCATATCAAAGTTGGACATGTCCATGTTCCTTTACATTAAAAAATAAATCAAATTAATTAATTTTATGTGCAGCATATTAGTAATTTCCTGTTATCAACTAAAACTATATTCCATGTTGCACAACAGCCCATTTTTAGTAGATTTGTCACATTATATCTAAAACATCAAAATCACAAGTTACTTTCTTAATAAAAAATAAGAGCTTAAATAACCAGAAGCTATTACATGAAAATTCTTTGTTTCTCTACTGAATTACATTAGTTAAAGGGCGTAAC
This sequence comes from Discoglossus pictus, assembly GCA_027410445.1. Lineage (NCBI taxonomy): Eukaryota > Metazoa > Chordata > Amphibia > Anura > Alytidae > Discoglossus > Discoglossus pictus. The sequence goes on from CM050168.1 coordinate 60,842,078, forward strand.
AGAAAATCAGATTTCAGTTTCATGGATATAAGAAAGGATTTATAAGGATTTATTTTAAAGAAATCCTCTACATATTGTGTATCCAGTCTGATTATTAAATTGCAGACAATACATAGATTACATGCATGCATATCATTTTCCAAGTTTGCTGGATTAGAATTAGTAGTTTATGAAAACATTTTGTTTTGCATGAACAACTCCCAAATTAAACATTTAAACACTTACATCGAAGTTAGCTAAATACCTTGTTATTTCTGAAAATAAGGGTTAACACCCTTCAAGCCCAGTCTAAATTTGCATCAAATAATTTGTTTTGGCCAATCAGGTTAGCTGACATATTTGAATTAACTCTGGGGTTCCTATTTGTGCTGTAAAGCAGCACGGGATATGTAGGGTATCACTATGTCAGCAGCAACACATAATACACATCACAGACAGGAATCTGTAAGGAGATTGGCTGAGCAAGCAACAGCAGGTAAATAATGGGTTAAGTTGGTCCTCTAATGCTGCATGCTGATTGGGGGAGGGGCTTATGTGTTTATAAACCCCTGGAGGTGTCAACATAATCATTATTGTGATTTTTAGATATAAATACAAATAAAATGTTTTATGAAATGTGCTGCATACATATAGACTGCTTTGTATTAATGTAATGAATCCATGAAACTTTCATATCTCTTTAAGGGTCTGAATAAATCTTCTTAAATGACCACTGTATGATGGTTTAAATTATGTTTGAGATATCAGAACCTAACTTATCAGAGCCTGCAAAATATGACTGTTTTGTGTACTGAGAATGAAAGAAATCAAGTAGAGACATTAACTAAAGTATGACATGTCAATGTGTTCACTAGCATTTTACTTTTTGTGTATATAGCTCATCATTGCTAAATGATTTTATTGTGTGCTACACAAACATAGATATTGACAGCAGACAAGTACGAATAGTGACATCTAATATACTCACACTGTCTACCTAAAAACACAGTCTTTATGTAGGTTTATTATAGTGATAGATATATTAAATTATGTTTATTTAATACTGGATTTGTCTCTACACATTTTCTCCAAATATCCCCTTGACAATAGACTTCAGTGGCAAAGTAAGGCCAAAGGGATAACCTTCGCCTTCAAGCTACAGAAAGCGTCTTAGCTTAGATGGAATCTCTTATTTTTTGGGTCTCTTTTTGGTTTTCAGAGTAGATATGAGAAATATAGGATATCTAAATAGATCATTAAAATGATCAACTTTTTAGGGAAACAAATATAAAAATAAATGAGAAGTAATTAAAAACCTGAATAACAAAGTCATCATAATTAATGTAATAACCTATTATACTCTTAGAAGTTATAAATTAATGGGATATACTGTATATACTCGAGTATAAGCTGACCCGAGTATAAGCCGAGGCACCTATTTTACCACAAAATACTGGGAAAACTTAGTGACACGAGTATTAGGCGAGGGTGGGAAATGTGCTGCCCCCTGTATCTCTCTTGTGCCCTCTGTGTCGCCTATTGTGTACCGTCGGCACTCCTTTTTTGTGTCCCCCATCTCCCTCCCCTGTGTCTCTTCCCCCTATCTCTCCCCTGTGTCTCTTTCCCGAGCCCTCCCTTATCATCATAATTGGAGAGGGGGGAAGTGATTAGGAGGGAGGATGAGGAGGGACCCGGTATATGCTAATGACATGAAGCGCATGTGACGTCACGTCATTAGCATATGCTGGGTCCCGACACAGCCGGAAGATGCGCAGAGGAGAAGCTGATGGAAGGTAAGAGAGGGGAAAGGGGGAGGGTAATTGAGGGGGGAAGTGATGAAGAGGGAGGATGATAAGGGAGAGGGAGGGAAAGAGACACAGGGGTGGGAGGGGGAGGGAAAAGACACAGGGGAGGGAGAGGGAGTAAGATACATGGGGGTGGGGGAAAGAGACACAGGGTGGGGAGAGAGGAGCAGGGTGACTCAAGTATAAGCAGAGGGGGACTTTTTCAGCATTAAAAAAAGGACTGAAAAACTTGGCTTATACCTGGCTTATACCTGAGTATATATGGTACTCTATAAGAGGAATATATTATGATTATGACTAATAAATTATTCCATATTCATACCCGCCATGTATGTTATCTGATGTTTGGTTCTTTTCCTGACCTTTAGCTGTATACATAGGAAGGTGGGTTAGATCTCATTTAAATATTATGAATTCTTGAACAAAAAAAGGGAGATAATTACGAACATAAATAATAAAGCTATTAGAATGATTGTAGTATTTTACTATACCTTGTAGAATTCATCGAAATATAAACTTAGATAAATGGGAACTAATTAAGGATGTAAATAACAAAACCATTTTGACCAATCCAGTGGTCTAGTACATCCCTAAGAGTGATAGAGCTGTAGTGGATGGGATGGATTCTATGGGAATAATTTGACTATTGATCAAGAAAGCATATAATATCGATAATTATTATGTATGGTGTCAAATATGAATAATACAATGTATACAAAAGTGCTCTGTTATATATGTCATGGGAGATTATGAATCATTGAATTGCTTATGACTATAAAGATTGAATTCAGTATAATATAACATAAATGCTATTAAGGTAAAACAAGGGTTTAGCACTTTGAATATGTTGTTAATATACCACATAAATAAAATATGATTGCAAATAATTCAAAGATAGCAAACAGTCTTGTAGGGAATAAAGTAGTATCTAACCCACATATCATTGGCACTATTTTGACTTATAAATTGAGGAACTATTTCAAACAATTTTTATCCTATATATGTATTTATAGCCATATATGAATTGATCTTCAATGAAGACATTAGGGATTCCTCTATTTTTATTATTATTGTGAATTTAATTTCATGTATATACAATGACACTGTCACTATGTTTTTCCCTTTTTTATATATAAATTGTACTAAAGCACTTTGTAGATTTATAGCAATAATTTCTGTACATGTTATATAAAATGCACTAAAGCACATTGAGAACTTTAAGCACTTATTGTATTATATGTTGAAGAGCCACTGATATTCGGATTACCATATAAGTTTGTAATGAGAACGGTAATATAGCTGTATTATAAGAGACGTTACAGAAGGCAGTATTACAATAATCTTATGGGAACAGTCTATTGCTATTAATGTTATAATCGTTATTTATATATATTTTTTTAAATAAAAGTTATGTCTTAATTTTCTGAATTCCGGTCAAATTATTCTCCTAAATATATGAAGGTAGTGCTTTCTAGGATAATTGGGTGTCTGTCTCTCTTCTCAAAACTTAATGCTGTATTACACTCGCCTAGAATATATAATAATAATGTGGTAAATTTTTATAGATGTTAAAGATAGTGGACCATCTACCATACAGGGTCGACTATAATCTTCTTTTTTGTAAATAAGGAATCCCTTAAGACATCTAAATATAAGATGGTCTCTCTTTTTCTGCTTATGTTACTTTATTACATACTTCACAAGCATGTTTAATTTTTACCAAACTACAATGGTCCTTTAACACTATTAGAATCAAATATCCTATAAGGCCAACACTGTTGTGGCATGTTTTGGCTGGAGATAAAGGGGTCGCAGGTTCCCCTTATTCTCTTTTCCAATATAGCCTCTCATTCTTCCCTTTCCCTCCATGTCTTATTTTCCAATTTGCCTAATCTATTTCTTTCTTTCTTTCTTTCTTTCTTTCCTTCTTTCCTTCTTTCTTTCTTTCCTTCTTTCCTTCTTTCCTTCTTTCCTGGAAGAAATCTTCCAATGGGTAGTTTACAGACCCACTTTTTATAGAATGACCAAGGATTCTTAGCCCTCATACACATAAACATTCATACAGATTTTTACCATGTCCTAGTTTTTCTGGGATGTTTGTTTGTTGTTTAACTGAAGGAATCTGGACTTGTATCTTTATTTTTCTGACTCCTTGCTTGTTTTTACTTCAATTAAGGACACTGTCTCCCTGTTCTTTGTTCTGTACCACATGATACAAAGTTACTTTTGGTTTATCCTTGTAGGGATTTTGGCTAAGAAGTATCCCCTTGTATCCACATTGAATTCTTATGTAAAAGGGAATCTTCATCTTCTGCTCTACTCTGTCAATTCTTGGCCTGGTTTCCCTGATCATCTAGGATTCAGTTCACAACCCTGAAGCTCCCATATGATGTCCCTGACAATACCATGTTTGGCTGAGGGCATTATAGGGGAGCATCAAGAGATGCCTACATCTCTCACCTGATCTCCAAATACTCCCATAAATGCTCACTCCACTTTTTTTACATGACATGACAGCATTCTTCACATTTTATTACCTTATGCTACTCCCATGTAGATGCATTCTCCTGTGCTACTCTCACCCTTTGGAATTCTATAACTTGTTCTGTATGACCATCACTTACTATAAAATAGTTTCAATGAATGGTGGGAATGTTCTCCTGAATCATCAGAGCACCTGCTGAATCATACATTACTTGTTAGAGGTCTATATTTATTATTTAGTTCCCGTGGTTATCTATCTACTGATTCCCTCAATGACAATTAACTAACATAAGCTGGACACACATGTGACTCCATTTTGCAAAGTCGTATAATTCATATCTAAATTTACATAATTAACCGTTTTTGAATAAGCAATGTGGCAACATGGCTACCCCCTGCTCCACCACCGCCAAGGACTCCTCTGAACGAGATCTGAAGAATGTCTTCTTGGTGCCAGAAAGTTTACCAGGGTTCACTGGAGACCCCTGGAAGATATTTCCTCTATAATAAAGAGAGTCTTTAAACCTGGAAATACCATGCTACACCCAGTATATGTCAGGAAGACTATTACTTTATTAGGGGGATCAGGGTACATTTATATGGGTCAATACAATTGAAAACTAAATAACAGGTTTTACACATTTTCAAAAATCAAAATCTTTGAATTCCATGCCTAAACCTGGGCTACCAAGCACAAGAGGGCCTATGTGGTCACTTGGTGATTGAACAACTGAGTCCCAATTGGCAGGAAGCCACTAACATAGTTTGAAATTCCTGATTTACAGTCTGCAAATGTCAGTGTCAGCACTTCTCTTACTGGTTCAGGACCAATTAAAAGAGAGCCGATGGGCCGGAGAAATTTAATTAGGCCAATCCATACATGGCCTACGGTGCACATTGTTTTCAATGGAGAGAAAGCTGCCAGTGATAAAAGGTCTTCATGGGACAATGGAAATGGGTTTAGTGAGGCTCTCTTGAGTCCACCAGATTCTGGTGAGTACACAGTCTCTTAACAGTGCTAGAGCCCATCCCTTGAGTGTTTTCCATCCTGCAGGAGAATTCAGCATTTTCAAATCTCCCTCTCTGTCTAGGCTGACCAATCTCCACTGTGCCGCCTTCGACGACTCTTCTATTGACTGTCCCGTCCTCCAGTCAAGCATCTACACAATGTCTACTTTTCCTGCTCCCTGTGTCCAATAACAGTGTGTTACTACGGTGTCTATCCAGTTAGTTGTTCATGGGAGAGTTCAGCCAATCAGCCGGGGGCTAATAACCCTTGGAATTATGAAGCAATCAATTAGGAAGGCGCCGACCCTCAACAGAGAAAGGAATGGGGTTTTCTCTCCAAAGTCCCATTGCCAGTTCTCCTCAGTCCCTAGTAATTATACCCTTTCAGGGGGTAGTTAATGGCCTTGACGGACTGGTCCATCACAAGCAATATTATTTGCTCTGTTTCACTCAGTAGTTGTGGATGACAGTTGATGAGGTGTAATGTGGAGCTGAGAGCAGGGTAATAGGGAGTAAATTACTAAATACCCTTATCTCCCTTCCAGTAAGGTACCATCATCACTTCCACTTATCTATTACTCTTTCTATAAAGTACTTCTGACACTTCTATGCTGATTTTAAGAAAACTCTTATACTATGCACCTTAACAAATGTATGTATTTCTAACACTTTAATGGTCTGGCTTCCAGAAATAATATATGAATAAAATATGTGAGTATTCTCCATGATGTGAAAATTCAAATTTTAAATGAATATAGGGCAGATGGCAATATTCACCACGCGTATGAGAATTTTTCATTTGTGAGGCGGGACCTCTCCAATTCTGTATTATTCTTTGTAAACTTTACGAAAGTAAAATTAAAAAAATAATTAAAGCCAGTGTACATGTTCTTGATGCCTTTTATAGTTTGAATTTTTTTTAAAATAGTGACACAGACTTTATGAAGGTTGCCTGTATATAAATCTGTGTTGTGACATTTATATTTATTATACTTTAATATACTGATATAATACAGGATATTTCTCCCTGTGAAGGGCACACGTAAGCTAAAATAAGCTGCTCTCAGAGTTGGTTATCATGACCATATAACTAACCTATTAAGATTATTTCATTCTCTCATTAAGCACCTCTAATTGTGTTTCTTGCATATGCAAATGACCCTTAGGGATTAGTCCCCCTAAGGGTGATAGAGGGCTCCAGATGTGCTCATTTCTCCCATGATAATTACTCCCTGGATCAATACTTCTCAGTTGCTAGTTATCAAACATAACCCTGAATGCCATTTTCATTCAAAAATACATACAACCCTTATTGAATATGCTGTCACAACCACCTTTGATAGAGAGTTCCACAATCTGACTGCCCTTACTGTGACAAAACCCTTCTCTTTCTTTAAGGTGGAATCTTTTTTTCTTCTAAACTCAAGAAAATAGATCCCTTGTGAAAGTTTCTCGAGGCAAAGCCAGATATTAACTCTAGGCCCTGATGTTGTTGCCCTGTGGGGAAATCTAGTGATATTGGCATCTGAATAGAATTATCTTTTTTTTTAATGAAAAAATTAATGGAGAGCTCAACACTACATGAAGTGCATAGGAGAAGGAAACAAGAAAATGTTTAGAAAAAGGAAGAAAATTAAAACATTACATTATAGGAATTTCTGTTTGTGAGCCAGAAATACCAAACTCACATTTAATCCTGTGACTTGCTATTACACGGTAATCATCTTCATTTCAAACATTTTCCTTTCTCATATGGTCTTTAAGATTCCTTAGAGTTTTTTGATTTTTGAGGACCAACTGGACTAGAATGACAGCTTAAAACTACTATAAAACTACCATAGGTCTTTAAAGCCAGAACCATTAGATAAATAGCCATCCAGATCATCCAATGTTTAATAATATTAGTTTGCATTTTCTCACAGCCAATACTACAGAGTTTGCCGAATGCAAATTTTGAATTTTGCAAATCCTTCAGCACCAAGAAGATCCACTAGATGGCGATTTCTACCACATTTTCTTAGCCATTTTGTAACTGTATTACTGTAGTAGCTATTTGTTATATGGAAGTATTTGGTATACATTAATTTGCATAAAATATATTGAGTAATTTATTATTTCCACTCAATTTGATATTCAGCAGCATTGGAAATTCAGTATATTTTGGTTGCAAATAGTTGGTGACAATATAAAAGTCTGCTAGCTTGCCTGAAGTTTGTGTAAAAGATTATAGGTAAAATCCAAAGTTCATTAAGGTGGTTTACAATGTCCTTGCCTTTCTCTGCATAGCTCTGATCTTCTTTTATTCCTCCCTTAGGGCCACATTCAATTCCAGGCCCGTAACTTGATCGCAGACAGACGATTTTCTGCGAGTGAGTTGCGGGCTCCAGTTCCCCTCTGTTTGCGATGCTATTCAATTGCTCATGCTCGCAAGTTGCGGTCTTGAAGCCAGCCCTGTAAACCATGCACTGTTTCGGAGCAGATGAGGGTGGGAACATGATCAATTAAGCAAGACCGTAACCTTCCAGTACCAAACATCCAGTAGGAAATGAGACTGTTTGACTTACGGCAGCAAAACATGGTGGTTACCTGTGATTTAATTCAGTTCGGAGGTCCGATATGCGATCAGTCTTGCAATACATATAAAATAAAGAATTATGAAAATGCATGCCAATACTGTTCTAGTCCATATGGGTGGCCTAATATGTATTAACTCATTGATACCCGAGATCGTTTTAACCCCAAAATGGTACATAACAATGTTTATTTCCTGCAGATTTGCTGGCTTGAAACTGTTGTGCAATTAATTCTAATGTGTATCATCTCTTTCCCCAGTATTTACAGTGCAGGATTACTTATTTTTTTGCATTTACAGTGCTACGAATTGATCTTTAACCCCCTTGCGGGTCCTCTCTAGCACATGTAGGATTTCCTTCTCCATTTGCGGTTACGCGTGTGGGTATGTTTGCGGGCTTGGGCAAATGGAGCAATTGAATAGCGATTCGCGATTTTAGACGTACGCAAGTTTTTCAAGCCCGTAACTCGTAACCCGATCGGAGCCTGCAAAAAGACACCAATTGAATAGCAAAATAGCTTGCGACTTCACTTACGGGCTCCCGGATCTCAAATTCAGCCAATTGAATGTGGCCCATAGTTTTTCTCTTTTTGTCTCCTTTTTACTGATTGTTCAAGGCCCCTATTCAATTGCAAGCCCACAGATGATGATGTATGTCTGCAAGCTTGAGATTTTCTACAATTAGAGAGCGAATCAATAGAACAAGCCCACAATTTACGGGCCGAAAGTCAAAACCGTAAACCATGCAATCATAAGTAGCATTTCAGAGCATGATCAATTAAGCAAGGCCGTAAATATTAAATGAGGCCGACATCATTATGTCAGTAAAAGGTGGAGGTTACACATTAATCAATTAGCGTTTAGAGGTCCCATATGCGATCAAACTCGCAATTCGGCAATGTACAAAATAATAAAAATGAATGTCGATTCTGTTTTAGTCCATGTGGGTAGCCTGATATGTATTAACTCATTGATTCCCAAGATTGATATGACACCAAAATGAAACATTAAAAAAAAAATGTTTTAATGCAGATGTGCGAGCTTGAGACTGTTGTGCATTTAATTCTAATGTCTTTTGTCGCTTTCCCCTTCTTTAAAAGTGCAGCATTGATTTTCTTTGTTTGCATTTACAATGCTACGAGCAGGTGTTTAAACCCCCTTGCAAGTCCTATCTGGTACCCGTAGGATTTTCTTCTATGTTTGCCATTTCCGGGTTTGAAAACATTTGCAGGCTTGAGGAATTGGAGCAATTGAATAGTGATTTGCGATGTTAGCGATTGTAACTTTTGCGGGCTGGAAAGATCAAATGCTTAGATGGGTTGAAAGTTACGATTTTGACAACAGCAGGGATTTTCTGCCTGTAACCCATACTTTGTAGCTCGCTAACAGATACCAATTGAATAGCAAATTAGTTTACGGGCTCCATTATGGGCTCTAGTAACTTACAATTGCTCAATTAAAAAGGGGCCCAAGTTTCTTGTTTGCATGGACCTTGGCACATTTAATATCCTGCTTTACCCGCCTCTGTTTAATTTTATATACAGCTAACTTTTTTGATTTACACATGGCTGCCACCTCTCTAGAGGACCAGATTGGTTTTCTTTTACTTTTCTGACTTACCTAATGCACTGCAAGGTAGGATCAATTGCTGTTTCAGATGTTCCCACTACACTCAAGATGTTTTGGGCTGCCAAGGAATTCCTTAAATGGACAATAAAGCATTATTTTTCTTTGTGTCTGAAAAAAGGTATTTGCTACTATGCCACGATGTGTTTTCTTTTTAAAATTGTCAGCCAATGAGCAGTAATATAGATATGAGTCATACTTGTCTACCAATTAAATCTACAGACAAACGTATGCGTTGTACACTTCCTGTTAGTTTAAATAAAAATGATTTATGCCTAATCATACACAACACAAGTTTGGTGATGTTTAAAGCATGCTTTTTTTAAATGCATGAAAATTATTATTGTGTTGAATGTCCCTTTAAAGAACCACGTCTAAAAAAAAATCTCAGTTTAATCAATATTCTGCTTTATAACATATTTTTGTATTAATATATTATTTAAATAAAGAGATAAAGCTACTTACTCACCATTTAGACTTTCTATTTTCCACTGGGAGTGTAGCCATGTTGTTATTAACAGCTCTCCCTTGATATCAAGCTTTAAAAAATCTGGGGGGGGGGGGATAAATCAACTCTACTTCCAGGACAACAAGCAGGGGCGGATCTACCGCCAATGCACCTGGTGCAATGCACTGGGGCCCTGTTCTGGGGGGGCAGGCATTGCTGCAGTGGCCCTCAAAAACTTTTTTTTTTAAATGTATTTGTTTAAACACTTAAATGTCCATGCCCTCCCAATATAATAAAAAATTATCTATCTATATTAGAGATGTCGTGAATAGTTCGCCGGCGGACTGTTCCCGGCGAACATAGCATGTTCGTGTTCGCGGCGAACTGCGAACATATGCAATGTTCGATCCGCCCCCTATACTTTATCATTGAGCAAACTTTGACCCTGCAACTCACAGTCAGCAGACACATTCCAGCCAATCAGCAGCATACACTCCCTTCCAGAGCCTTCTACCTCATGGACAGCAGCCATTTTGAAATCATAACTAAATTGCAGTCTTACTGAGAGGAGGCTGAGTGTAGGTGATACTGCATCAATAGGGAAAGCCATAGCTAGGCTACTGTACACAGTGTGCAATACAGTCCTGAAGGACTCTTTTGATCTCTGCTGCAAGGACACCCCTGTGTCTCTTCCCCCCCTTATCATTATCCTCCCCTCACCTTAGCACCAGACCCTAACACCCCTCACACTTATCCATAACACCCATCAACCTAACACCTAACCCTAACACCCCTCACACGTATCCCTAACACCCCTCACCTTAACCCTAACACCCTTCACACTTATCCATAACACCCCTCACCCTAACCCTAACACCCCTCACACTTATCCCTAACACCCCCCACCCTAACCCTAACACCCCTCACACTTATTCCTAACATGCCTCACCCTAACACCCCTTACACTTATCCTTAACACCCCTCACCCTAACACCTAACCCTAATACCCCCTCACACTTATCCCTAACACCCCTCACCCTAACCCTAACACCCCTCACACTTATCCCTAACACCTAACCCTAACATCCCTCACCCTAACACCCCCCACACTTATCCCTAACACCAAACCCTAACATTCTCACACTTATCCCTAAGACCTAACACCCCTCACACTTATTCCTAACATGCCTCACCCTAACACCCCTTACACTTATCCCTAACACCCCTCACCCTAACACCCCTCACACTTAGCCCTAACACCCCTCACCCTAACACCTAACCCCCTCACCCTTATTCCTAACACCACTTACCCTAACACCCCTCACACTTATCCCTGTGACTCCCTCCCCTTTATCATCAAGGGGGGGGAGGATGATGAGGGAGGGGGGAAGAGACACAGGGGAGGATGATAAGGGAGGGAGGAAACAGACACAGGGGAGGAGGATGAGGGAGGGGGTAAAGAGATACAGGGGAGGGTGATGAGGAAGAGGGGGGAAGAGACACAGGGGAGGATGATGAGGGAGGGGGGGAAGAGACACAGGGGAAGATTATGAGGGAGGGGGAAAAGAGACACAGGGGAGGAGGATGAGGGAGAGGGGAAAGAGACACAGGGGAGGATGATGATGGAGGAGGGAAGAGACATAGGGGAGGTTGATGAGGGAGGGGGTAAAGAGATACAGGGGAGGATGATGAGGGAGGTTGCAGGATGATGAGGGAGGGGGGATGAGACACAGGGGAGGGTGATGAGGAAGGGGTAAAGAGACACAGGGGAGGATGATGAGGGAGGGGGTAAAGAGATACAGGGGAGGATGATGATGTTAGGTTATTTATGACCTTTATGGATTAAAACCAGACTCTGCATCAGCTATGTAATTTTCCGTGGGAGTTTTGACATCGATCCCCCTCTGGCATGCCACAGTCCAGGTGTTAGTCCCCTTAAAACAACTTTTCCATCACTATTGTGGCCAGAAAGAGTCCCTATGGGTTTTAAAATCCGCCTGCCCATTGAAGTCTATGGCGGTTCGCCAGAAAATTTTATGTTCGCGACATCACTAATCTATATATATATATTTATATACATGTGATAAATGATGGGTCAATGTTTTTATGGGAAAAACATACTGATCCATAGCGATGATCCTTGTGGCCAAATCTGGTAATGCATCATTAAGTTTAATTTTGCTATTTTTTGTGTCCCTTATTCATTTAATCTGGGGAGGATTTGTCCGCCCCATCCCCCCCGTTCCTACACCCCTGCTTAGTGGGTTAGTTATATGGTCATGGAAACCCACTCTGAGAGCTTGTGCCCTTCACAGTGAGAAATATTCTGTAGTATATCAATCTAGTCTCCATCAATAGAGTCATCAAGCCTTGAAATACCAGGCAATTCTACCCTCAAGTAGAAATCCCCAGACATACGTTTTGGCCTTAATTGGGCCTTGTCAGAAGGGTGTAGCTGAACTCCCTAAGGTAGTTTTTTTTTTCTCTTTAAATATAGCAAGTAGTGCTCACTCTCTCTCTAGGACCCAGAGATACCAGAGCTGCTGGAAGGTTGAGTGTGGAGTTGTAGGACATATCTGGAAGATACGATTGGCATGAAGGCTGAGGTGACCTTGACATCAGCTAAAATATAAAATGAAACATAATTGCAAAGAAAAATAAAACTAACTCTAATATATTACTAAGTGTTAATAAAATAAAAAATAAAATATTGAAACCTTAAACTGTATACACAAGATGATACCAGAATGGAACTGCATTACCTATAATGAATAATTAGTTAACTTAGGGAATGGAATTGCAGTAAAACCGTACATGGGTCCAAAACTGGTTACAAGAAACAAAGGGTTACTGTAAATGCAACAGACCTAAAGTAAGTGGGGCACACCAGAGTTCAATACTTGTTCCTCTTCTCTTTAATATATTTATTAATGACTCAGAAATATAAATCAATAATACAGGAAATCAAACCACATTGTTCTTTGGAAGATTTGATTATAAAGGCTAATGCTCAAATATTTTGGCCATACCGTGAGAAGACGGGATTCTCTAGAGAGGGCCGGTGCCGGGAAAGGTTGAAGGCACAAGAAGAAGGAGATGATAGGGGTGGAAATAGATGGATGGGGTAATTGAAGCAATGAACATGAGTTTGAGAGAGCACAGGGGGCAGTGGATGACAGCTTCAGTCCTTCTTGCAGTACTGTCATGCAAATCCTGAGCAGTGTGCAATGGGATAATGCACGGTTCATCGAGAAGAAAGCCTCCATTTCTTTGAGGAATGAAGGAGGTGGAAATCAATTTCACAGTCCAGAACTTCCCATAAAGGTTTACTATGATCTTAGTTCTAGTGATAGGGGAGGTTATGACTTATAAGACTTCCTCCCGGTGTTCATGAAACTTTTTTTGAAATATTTCAGCAGTGCATCATTGTCTGATATAGGACCATAATGAGGTTGCACCTGGTTCTGTAAATAGCCTCATACTCATAATTACTCCCATGAGGTGGCTGCCCATACATACATGGATCCCATATATAACAGATGGTAACAGATATTGCGGGTTGAGGCCATCTTTCGGCCTTCTCCAAATGTAAATATGTCTGGATGTGGGATACAGAGCGAACGATGACCCACCACACCCTATTACTGTTTTCCATTGCTCAGGTGTGTAGGTTTTATTGCTCCTTAATACACCAGGTTTTGCATCTTTGTGCATTGGTCTTAGATACAAGCAGTTTCCAAATGACAACTTTGCCATGAATTTCAGCTTTGTGAAGCTCATGACAGTTTTTTGAGACTGGATCATGGAGCCGTTGATTCAATTCTGTGCTAATTTTCTAAACGTTGTGACATTTAGCAATTTATCCAGTGAAATGTGCATCTATCCCCATTGGTGTGTTATGGCTTAAAACCACTGTTCCTCTTTGCATATGCAGTCTGTATTTGACATATGCTGTCATTATTTTTGAGGCTGTTCCCATTGACACATTAAATAATTTAGCAGTTTTTGTGACTTGCAATCCAAGGACCGACTATTTGGCCACTTTGGCACTCTGTTAGTTGCCTTATGTTCCTAAAACAGGGTAATAAAATACTCACATTTAAAACGGCTAACTGTCTGTTCTCTTTTATACAGAGACATTTAATGTAACTTACTAAATTTCCATCTATCTTTGCAGTGATTTGATTAGAGTGGAATTTTACAGCTTATAAGTTTCTCTATAATCTATTTATAACTGTGACTAATGATGGTTTCGCCTTCTGGGTCACTACCTTGTCGTAGTGAAGGGGATTGAGTAGTTCAGTAAAGCTGTAAGTTATCCCATGTAAGCAGGGGCGTAGCAAGAGCAGGCGTTCCTTGTGTTTGCCGCTCCTCTCAATACAACGTCAGTGGTGGAGTTAGTGGAATGGAGGGCCTCGGAGCAACCCCACCCCAAAAAAAAACTTTTGGGCCACCCTTCCTGTGCCAACACAATTCATGTATGTATACATCACATATATAGTTGTGGATCTGTGGGGCTGTTCGGAACGCTTACAATGTTGGTCACGCTTTGCGAGCCTCACGGCACTTAGGTGAGTCGTTTGCGGCCCATAGGGCCGCAACTGCGAGCCTAGCAAAGCGAGACGTCGACCAAAGGCGCTCATTGCACTCCAAAGCGAGGCGAGACTTAGGCTGCAACTGTGAGGTTATAGCACGTGGAACTTAGGACCAAAACACGCACATACACTGTGCACCTCGCAAAAATCTGACTGTAACGGCTGAACCACGGAACTGGAAAGACCTAAAAATAACAACAAATACTCACTTACACACTCACACACAGCACAGGGGTAGAGCCAGGGAGCCTGTAAGTGAGGTTGCAAGTGAATTTGAACCATATTTGTAATTTTTTCACGATCTAAAGAAAAAAATGGCTGCCAGAAAACGCAACATGACAAAAATGAGGCCGAAGGACTGAAAACTAGCAGGAACGACATGAAACTGCTCTGAAGGACGTAAAAACGAGCCCTAACCAGTAGCACTTATGAAAGCCAGTAACACTTCATCCAAGGCACTAACACAACCAAAGACACTAACACTTAAGCGCGAGGACTATAAACTACACAGGGGGAGAGGCTTGAAAAGAGCGCCGAAGGTGATCATTGCAATGCAGGATAGTTGCAGCTCGCGATGAGCACCAAAGATGTGCAGAGGGCCTGTAGCCTCACACTGTGTGGCAAACAGCATTGCCAGGTACAATTTTTTCCCCATCATTTTTGACAGGCAATTTCCTAGTATATATATATATATATATATATATATATATTGAATATATCTAGATCTATCCTCTGTAGCACCCTTCCACCCTTCCATCTCTTTAAAGTGGTTGGTAATGATATAGGAGTAAGTATTCAAAGTGGGTAACAGGTTCACATGGATCTCAAATTACTTGTATGTGGGTCTTGCTTAGGCGTGCGGCTTCTCCCTTAGGGATATATATATATATATATATATATATATATATATATATATAAAGTGGTTTCACTCTCACCTTTAGTAACATCACACAATGAGGCATGGTTATAGCTTCCCAATCCTTCTGCTGAGTGTTGTGTACTCCTTGTTTTGCTGTCAGTTCTTTGGGTAATCCTCAATTCACTGTATGGAATGAATGTTTGTATATGTGTTTATGACTATGTGAACCGTTATCCGCGGAGACTATTTACTTCTCAACTAGAAGCACAGCGCCGTGCTGAGATAATATTCTCGATATAATCGCATTTTTACACCATTTTGCAAATAACGGTCCAATCTGGACATGCACAATTTATTTGATCCACAGTGACATAAGATAACTGCCACCACTGTAATACACAGTAATGATATAATGGTTCACATAGTCAGATAAATATATATATATATATATATATATATATATATATACAAACCCTCATCCCATACCGTGAATTAGGGATTACTGAAAGAGCTAAAAGCAGAACAAGGAGTACCAATCACTTAGCGAAAGGATTGGGAAGCGATAACCATACCTCATTGTGTGAGGTTACTAAAGATGAGAGTGGAACCACTATATATATATATATATATATATATATATATATATACAGTATCTCACAAAAGTGAGTACACCCCTCACATCTTTGTTCATATTTTATTATATCTTTTCATGTGACAACACTGAAGAAATGACACTCTGCTACAATGTAAAGTAGTAAGTGTACAGCGTGTATAACAGTGTAAATTGGCTGTCCCCTCAAAATAACTCAACACACAGCCATTAATGTCTAAACCGTTGGCAACAAAAGTGAGTACACCCCTAAGTGGAAATGTCCAAATTGGGCCCAAAGTGTCAATATTTTGTGTGGCCACCATTATTTTCCAACACTGCCTTAACCCTCATTGGCATGGAGTTCACCAGAGCATCACAGGTTGCCACTGGAGTCCTCTTCCACCCCTCCATGATGACATCACAGAGCTGGTGGATGTTAGAGACCTTGCACTCCACCACCTTCTGTTTAAGGTTGCCCCACATATGCTCAATAGGGTTTAGGTCTAATGCCATGCTTGGCCAGTCCATCACCTTTATCTTCAGCTTCTTTAGCAAGGCAGTGGTCATCTTGGAGGTGTGTTTGGGGTCGCTATCATGTTGGAATACTGCCCTGCGACCCAGTCTCTGAAGGGGGGGGGGGGGTCATGCTCTGCTTCACTATGTCACAGTACATGTTGGAATTCATGGTTCCCTCAATGAACTGTAGCTCCCCAGTGCCAGCAGCACTCAGGCAGGCCCAGACCATGACACTCCCACCACCAAAAGTATACATCTATACTGAGGAAAGGTAGTTGAAATAATCCCTAAATGACAGAAAACAGATAAGGCACAAAGAACACAAAAACACTCATATGAGAGAAACCCTCAGTTTGAACATAAACAGCGATGCAGAGAGTGGAGGCAGCATCTGACATCAGTAGGTAGATGCATAAAGGGGAACTCAACACCATATTATAGAAAAAATATATATACACATATAGACATATGTGTATATATGTTTGGTCTGGGCCTGCATGAGTGCTGCCGGCACTGGGGAGATACAGTTCATTGAGGGAACCATGAATGCCAACATGTACTGTGACATACTGAAGCAGAGCATGATCCCCTCCCTTCAGAGACTGGGCCACAGGGCAGTATTCAAACATGATAATGACCCCAAACACACCTCCAAGACGATCACTGCCTTGCTAAAGAAGCTGAAGGTAAAGGGGATGGACTGGCCAAGCATGTCTCCACACCTAAACCCTATTGAGCATCTGTGGGGCATCCTCAAATGGAAGGTGGGGGACTTCAAGGTCTCTAACATCCACCAGCTCTGTGATGTCAACATGGAGGAGTGGGAGGACTCCAGTGGCAACCTGTGAAGCTCTGGTGAACTCCATGGTGTAGGGGTGTAGTCACTTTTGTTAACAACGGTTTAGACATTAATGTCTGTGTGTTGTGTTATTTTGAGGCGACAGCAAATTTACACTGTTATACAGGCTGTACACTTACTACTTTACATTGTAGCAGAGTGTCATATCTTCAGTGTTGTCGCATGAAAAGATATAATTAAATATTTCCAAAAATGTGAATCAGGATGGGAATCAGGATTATTAATTATACCTGATTAACATCACACACACATAATATGTATACTACTGTATGATGGTGGGCTTCTATCGCTCTTTTGCCCACCATATTATAAATGATTGTTGTGGTGAACTACCTACTCATAATTTCCACAACACAGGCTGAGATCCCGCTCCATGCTGATGATAGCCAGTAAGCTTGAAACAGCTGTACATGGATTGGATACTCAGCTTGTGTTTATTCCAACCTTGGCTTTGCATTAAAGCTCTGTAATACAGCAAGCATAAGCTTAAAGGAAGCCATGTTTGATAATGGCTACGTATTGAAGAGCGAGGCATTTGTGGGCACATTTGCATGTCCAAGCTCAACTTCCCAGAATGCAGTGTAATAACTGCTTTTCTCTGAACTCTGAGCAGGAAGCATGTTTTTTAACTTGCTTTAGACATTCAAATGTGTACACAGATGTACTTTTTATTTAGTATATATATATGTGTATATATATATATATATATATAATTACCCCACACTGATGATCAGCAGTAACCGTGAAACAGTTCTGTATGTGGGCAAGTGACCTGGTTTGTGAGCAATCCATCCGTTGCTATGCCTAAAACTGTGAAATACAGTAAGCATAAGCTTAAAAAGAGCCATTGTGGTCTCATTTGCATGTCTCTGCCCAGTTTTCCTAGAGGGTTGTGCATCAACTGTATTTCTGAGAAATTTGAGCAGGAAATAAGTTTATTAACTTATTTTGTAGACATTCAAATAGAATCACTAATGTACTATTTATTGTTTATACTACAATATATATAAAAGCTACACAAGCTAAGATCCGGCTCTATGCTGATGATAGGCAGTAACCTTGAAACAGCCGTACAGGGATACCCCACTTGGAGCTACCCCGCAGAGCGCTGATTAGCAATAACGCAGTTTTTAGTCCCAGTCCCCGGAAAGTGCAAAATCTTGCGAAATCGCTTTAAATCACATTTAAATCACACTGCGGGCATTTAAATCCTCACTTAGTGCGCTTTTTCCCCCGCTATATCGCTGTTCATCGTTATGGCAATAAAATGCCCCGTTTAGCTCGTTTTTGGATAGCAGGAACACATATACCGCACTAAACGGGGTATTCCTGTACGTAGGTGGAATTCCTAGCTTGTGTAGCATCCAACCCCGGCTTTACTCAAAGCGGTTTTATGCAGAGGGGATATGCTTAAGGGAAGCCATGTTTAATATGGTTATGGATTGCAAGAGTGAAGACTTTGTGGGTACATTTGCATGTCCCTGCCAAGGTTCCCAGAATGCAGTGTAATAACTATATTTCTTGAAATACTGTGCAAGAAACAAGTTTTGTAGCTAGTTTTAGACATTCAGATGTGAACACAAATGTACTGTTTATTTACTCTACTACTATATATACATCATGTGTGTGTGTGTGTGTGTGATGTCATTCGGGATTCACTGCCAAGTCCAGAAGATGCAGGCAGATAGAGGAGGATGTGAAGACGCTGGTGGGACTGAGAGGCAGAGGGGGGAGACAGGACAGCCACGGGCGGTTGGTTGGCAGATCTAGGCATTTTTATATCACTGGGTCCCCCAAAAAGTGCCACCCGGATCATCCCACCCCCGACCCCAATTACTATGCCACTGCATGTAGGGATATCCAAGATGGGCAGGTCATATAAGGTCAGATAAGTTGTGGTGCACTGTAGAAGGAACTGGCAACCCACTTGAGTATCTTTGCCAAGAAAATCTTATGGATAAGCACAACCAGAGACAAGATGTGCCTGGCTTACTGCAGTCCATAGCAATGACTAAACCACAACAATGATAGTTTATATAAAGTGTTAGGCTCTCCTCATCCCTGAACACCACCAGATAAGGTCTCAGGTACCCAGACCAGTCCTGGGACTGGTTTTTGAAAACAACTGATTTAAAAAAAACTTAAATTTTATCAACAACATTTCAATCTGCCTCATAAGCTCACTTGGATATTTTCAGAAAAAAATAACAGCATATAAAAATAAAAAAAAATCTATAGACAACTTTCTCACCATGAAGTGTATGTTATATAGTAAATGTGGAACTACAGTGATCATTTAACGTTATGTTAGTATTTTTTGTATATTGGTAATTTATATATGTTGCAGTTTTGTAACTATATAAATGAAGATGTTTTGTCCTGAAAAGGGTAAATTAAGATGTTTTGTCCATAAAAAGGTTTGAATTTAGTAACAATGTCCCATCTTGAAGAATATTCAATCAGACGTTTCCCGTTTCCTGTTTATTCATGTGGAGGAATTTATTTGAATGTTTTCCAGTGCAAATGGTTGTCTGTGGAATCTGCAATTACACGTAAATTGCAAGTGTAACAGATAAAATCCTGTTGTGCTCGTGTTTCTCATTTTCATATTAAAACATTCAGAATGTTTCATGAGGCTCATTTTTATTGGACATGGAATTGTGTAGGACCTTCTGTTCTTGTAATTTACAAATGTATTAACAGAATACAACCATCCCAAAATCAAATTAGGTTTATTTTAAGCATATGAAAATGATTCTATATATGATTCATAATTTATCAATAATGCTTCCTTCTATTCTATGTGTTAGTTAAAGGCGCTGGAGGAGCTACCGCTGGTGCAGGAGGTGCAAGGCTGTGGCCCCTGCACCTGCCCCTCCTGGCCCCCAACACCACTAACTGTCCCCTCTGCCAGCGCTTCATACACATTATGTCATCCGGGTTTCCCTGCGCCTGCTTTAAGATGCACTGGCAGGGGAGGAAGACAGCTTAAAAGTAGGTGAGTCCGAGGGTGCCGGGACGGTGGGGGCCAGAAGGGGACAAAGGTAAGGGTATGGGTTGGGTTCGGGGTTGGTTTATGGGTGGGGGCCAGGAGGAGCAGGGGTGGGGAAATAATGAGATAAAAATAAATAAACCATTAAAAAAAAAAATACATATATATATATATATATATATATATATATATATATATATATATTTATTGAATTGGCACTGGAGGGGGGACCAGGAGTGGAGGGTGTCCAACACAAACAAAAATTGTATCAGGCCCTCCACTTGCCAGCTTTGCCAATGGTTAAAGGGACACAGCCATCCCAATAGTTTCATCTTAAAGGACCACTACAGTTCAAGAAAAAATACACTTGTTAGTCAACATGTACAAAATTAATAATATTAACAGTAGTAAGCCATGGACATTTTGAATTCTTATTAATACAGGGATCCATTTTGTGTTTGTTGCATCACACCCTGATAGCTGTATCATGGGTGTGTGTTTGTAGTTATCAGTTGAGGTAGGGGAGGGGGAGGAGGGAATAGGCAGAAACCCAGAGTTTCTGTTTGATAACCGGATAAGATTGAAATTTACACCACATCCCTTCCCTCAACTTCACCACATCATTCAGTGCAACCATAGATCATCAGAATTATTATTATTTTATTATACTTTATTTGTAACGCACCAACATATTCTGTAAATGCCCCTCTAACAAACACGCAACCATTATGGATCCCTGCAGAGACTCCGCGGCAGTTAAACACTGAACTCCTGCCACGGGGGGTACTCCAAGTACTCCCCTGGCACCTAAAATTAACCCCCCTATGCTGGGGGGTCCACTTCGGGACCCCCGCAATGTCCCCATATTACCCCTTGTAGCGGGGGTCCCGATCTGCACCTTCTGATTGGCTGATCTAACTTTCAATCAGATTGCAGCCAATCAGAATAGGATATAGGGGTGTATCCCATTTTGATTGAGTTACACATTGGTACCTTCTAATTGGCTGAATCTGATTGACGTTGATTTCAGCCAATAAGAAGGCACCATTTTTTTTTTTTAGATGTTACCGGACCTGTGGACAGTCTTGGAAGCCCTGTCTGGAACGAAGAACTGAAAACCAATGCATCGCTGGAGGGGCATTTTGGCCAGCTAACTAGTCTTATTTACCCTTTTCTATTTTTAATGAGGCTGGTTTTATTTCATGGAATGTAGTTTTTTTTTATTTTATGTAATGTAGGGTTTTTTATTTTGTGTAATGTAGGATTTTTAATTTTGTGTAATTAGTGGGGTGCTAGGGATATTAGTAGGGGTTAGGTAGGTAGTGAGGGGTTAATGGGATAGGGTAGAGTGTGGGTTAATAGGTTAATAGGATAGGGTAAATGGGGGTTAATAGGATAGGGTAGGGTGGGTTAATTAGTTACAGGGGGTTAATAGAATGGGATAGGGTAGGAAAGGGTTGATAGTTCTGGAGGACCCTCATGGCACGTATAGTGTTAATTGTGATGGTTAAGTATTGTCCCATAAGGGTCTGCATAGACCCTTATGGGACTGGTCAGGTTAATTTAGAGGCTCATGTGGGTCTATATAGACCCCCATGAGTGATGGGGTTAATTTTAGGTGCTGGGGGGGTACTTATAGTACCCCAGTGACAGGGGTTAAAGTTTTAGTTAGCAAGGGCCCTTTAAGGTCCTTTAAGGACCTGCGAGGTGGGATTTTTTTATTTTTAAATGCAGCGAGGGTAATAAGGGGACATTGTGGGGGTCCCAATGGGGACCCACAGCATAGGGGGTTAATTGTGGGTCCAACGGGGGTACTTCAAGCACCCTCGAGACAGGGGTTAACAGTTTAACTGCCGCAGGGGTCCATATCGGGACCTCCGCAGCAAGGGGTAATATTAGGAGCCTGCGGGAGTCCCGATAGGGACCCCTGAAGCATGGGGATTTGTTTGGGGAGCAGGGGGAAGCTTTAGGGGCCGTAGGGAGGTTTGAGGGCCGGAGCGGGGGTCTCTTTTGCTGCTCCTGTGGCAAACGTAAGGCCTGTAGAAGCCTTTGCGAGTCCTCTCCAGCACTCGTTGGGTTTTGGCCTCCATTTGCGTGTTACGGTCTAGCTCACGGGGGACTTTGATGCAATTTAATAGCATGATTGGAATGTATTGAGTACAGGCTTGACAGATTAAAGGGTTGCGGGCCGCAAAGTTCCACGTTCCACATCCCGTATGCATTTTTGGTCCGTCCTACGTTTTAACCTGCAAGTTATTGGCGGGTCAGTTTACAAGGCTAATTTAGTAGCCTTCAGTCCTACTTTTTTCAATACGCGCTACGTTTTACAACCTAGCCCTAATTTAATGAGGCTGTAAATCGGTAGTTACAGCCTTGCTTAAGTGATCATTATCATGCTCTGAACTGCTAAATACGATTGCATGGTTTACGGTTTTGGCTTTTGGCATGCAGATATACAGCTTGAATATATAGGCCCATATATTTTTCAATGTGCAGTGGTGATTGTACTACCCATTTCTGCACAGTAAGTCATTCCTGAGATATTAAACATTATTTGTGTGGCTCCAGAATGCTAATACGATTCTCAGAGTGCATGATAAGAATCCTAAATGGCACCCTGACTTTAGCGCTCATGCGACATGCGCGCCGACAACAGCGCGCAGTTGTAAAGTCTAGGCACCAAAGAAAGGGCGCAATTGTCACACCAGAAACCCTCTTCTCTTTCCATCACTTCATGATCCATCTGTGAGAGCCGGCACCCCCGACTTCAAGCCTAACCCTAACCCTTACACATCTAATTTTGGGGAATGATGCAAGTATGATTTAGCTGACCAAATGGATCTGATCTGAGGAAAACATACAAGACATATTTGGGGAAATAGTTGGGTCTGATCTGGAGGGGCTGTTGGGATTGATAAGGGGTTATAAGATAATCTGATCTGGGGGGATAGACAGGCTTAAGCAGGTAGATCTGAATTTTGTGTGGCAGCCTAACCCTAACCCCTCGCAGCCTAACCCTAACCCTTGTACCCCCTAGGCTAACCCTAACCCTTACACCCCTAACCCCTAAACCCCTAAGCCCACCTTACCTCAACTCCTGCATGCAGATGTCGGGCGCGCTCTTGATGGGTGTGCTATTGTGTGTGCGCGCATGCTTCGGCGTGCATTTGTAAGGTGCGCTAAAGTCGTGCTACCATCCTGAATATCTCAGGAATTATTCACTTTAGAACAAATGGCTAATACAATGTATAGACAGTGTTAATACTCTATAGCAGACCTGGGCATTTTTATAAGCCACGGGCCACATCCACCCCACGGGTCGTCCCTTTCCGGCCCGCGGGCCGTAAAATGCCCAGGTCTGATCATATATTTCTTTGGACTATGAATACAATGTACAGTGGATATAAAAAGTCTACAAACCCCTGTTAAAATTTCAGGTTTTTGTGCTGTAAAAAAATTAGACAAAGATAAATAATTTCAGGACTTTTTCCACCTTTAATGTGACCTATAAACTGTACAACTCAATTGAAAAACAAACTAAAATCTTTTAGGTGGAGGAAAAAAAAAATGTGGTTGCATAAGTCTGCACACCCTCTTATAACTGGGGATGTAGCTGTGTTAAGAATTAAGCAATCATATTCCAAATCGTGTTAAATAGGAGTCACCTGCCATCATTTAAAGTGCCTCTGATTAACCCCAAATAAAGTTCAGCTGCTCTAGTTGGTCTTTCCTGAAATGTTATTAGTCGCATCCCACAGCAAAAGCCATGGTCCACAGAGAGCTTCCAAAGCATCAGAGGGATCTCATTGTTAAAAGGTATCAGTAAGGAGAAGGGTACAAAAGAATTTCCAAGGCATTAGATATACCATGGAACACAGTGAAGACAGTCATCATCAAGTGGAGAAAATATGGCACAACAGTGACATTACCAAGAACTGGAGCTCCCTCCAAAATTGCTGAAAAGACGAGAAGAAAACTGGTCTGGGAGGCTACAAAGAGGCCTACAGCAACATTAAAAGAGCTGCAGGAATATCTGGCAAGTACTGGCTGTGTGGTACATGTGACAACAATCTTCCTTAATCTTCATATGTCTGGGCTATGGGGTAGAGTGACAAGACAAAAGCATTTTCTTACGAAGAAAAACATCCAAGCCAGGCTACATTTTGCAAAAACACATCTGAAGTCTCCCAAAAGCATGTGGGAAAAGGTGTTATGGTCTGATGAAATCAAGGTTGAACTTTTTGGCCATAATTCCAAAAGATATGTTTGGCGCAAAAACAACACTGCACATCACCAAAAGAACACCATACCCACAGTGAAGCATGGTGGTGGCAGCATCATGCTTTGGGGCTGTTTTTCGTCAGCTGCAAACGGGGCCTTAGTTAAGATAGAGGGAATTATGAACAGTTCCAAATACCAGTCAATATTGGCACAAAACCTTCAGGCTTCTGCTAGAAAGCTGAACATGAAGAGGAACTTCATCTTTCAGCATGTCAACTACCCAAAGCATACATCCAAATCAACAAAGGAATGGCTTCACCAGAAGAAGATTAAAGTTTTGGAATGGCCCAGCCAGAGCCCAGACCTGAATCCGATTGAAAATCTTTGGAATAATCTGAAGAGGGCTGTGCACAGGAGATGCCCTCGCAATCTGACAGATTTGGAGTGTTTTTGCAAAGAAGAGTGGGCAAATCTTGCCTAGTCAAAATGTGCCATGCTGATAGACTCATATCCAAAAAGACTGAGTGCTGTAATAAAATCAAAAGGTGCTTCAACAAAGTATTAGTTTAAAGGGGTGGATACTTATGCAACAATATATTATTTTATTTTTATATTTTTTCTTCCCTCTACCTAAAAGATTTCAGTTTGTTAGGTCACATTAAAGGTGGAAAAAGTTCTGAAATTATTTATCTTTGTCTAATTTTTTTTCAGCACAGAAACCTGACATTTTGTAGACTTTTTATATCCACTGTATCTCTTTCACAATGGTATGGCACCCGATGCACAGCCCAGGAGGAGGTGACTGACCAGAGCTCCCCAGGCTCTAGACTGCCTGGCCTCCATCAGCCCCTGTCTCGGATCCCATTGCTCAGTGGTTGGATATCCTTCCCCTGCTGGAACTTCATACAGCAGGGGAAGGGAATTTCTAGTAATGTCACGTGACCCTGCAGTATGAAGCTCGGCAGGGGAAGCATACCCAACCTCTGAGCAATGGGCTCTGGGACAGGGACTGCAACTCACAAGTAAGAGGAGGGGAGGATGAATGAAGTGCAGGGGGCTTGAGGGGGTTGAATAGTGCTCCTGAGTGAGGCCTGTTTTTTTGGGAAAGAATGGTGCTGCTGAGGGGGCCCTGGGGGTGAATATGGCTGCTGAGGGGCGCCTGGGGGTGAATATGGCTGCTGAGGGGCTTGGGGGAATGAATGGTGCGACAAGGGGGCCCTGGGTTTTTTGGGTGGAATGAATGATGCTGCTGAGGGGGCCCTGGGGTTGTTTTTTTTGGGGGGGGGGTGGGGTGGGTTGAATGGTGGTTCTGAGGGGGCCCTGCAAGGCTGGGAAGTGAATATTGCTGCTGAGGGGATTCGGTGGGGTTTGTGGGGTGTATATGGCATCTGAAGGGGTTGGAGGTTGAATGGTGCTGCTGAGGGGGGCATTGGGTGGTGAATATGGCTGCTTAGGGGCTT
Source organism: Discoglossus pictus (assembly GCA_027410445.1). NCBI lineage: Eukaryota > Metazoa > Chordata > Amphibia > Anura > Alytidae > Discoglossus > Discoglossus pictus. The sequence continues at coordinate 60,868,094 of CM050168.1, forward strand.
ATGGAGGCGTGAATGGTGCAAAAAGAGGCCCTGTTGTTTTGGCGGGGGTAAATGATGCTGCTGAGAGGGTACTGGGGGTTTGAAGGGGAGGGCTGAATGGTGCTCCTGAGGGGCCCTGGGGGTCGAGTAGTGAATCTTGTTGCTAAGGGGCCCGGGGGGGGGGGGGAGGGGTGGAATATGGCTGCTTAGGGGGCCTGGGGGGGGGGAATTGCTGCTGAGGGGGTTGGGTGAATGGTGCTGCTGAGGGGGTTGGGGGTGAATGGTGCTGCTGAGAGGGCCTGGGGTTGTTGTGGTCACTGAGAGTCAAATATGACTGAAGGACAGAACAACAGTAAGACACAGAGAGCGATATGGACTCACCTGAGCTCTACAACTGCTTCTGTCTGGTATAAGCCGGGGTGGTGAAAGACAGGTCACAAGCTTGGTGTGTGGAGCAAGGATCAATAAGACCAAGAATCAATAAGACCACAAGAGTATTGAGAAAACTGAAGCTCTACACGCAGCTCCCTCTATCTGCATGCACTCTGAGCTGGGAGTTGTTTTTTTCTTTCAATAAACTTTATTGAGATTGCATATATTCACTTCCGTGGAGACATTGAGAGGTGCTGCCCATGCAGAATCTGCAACTTTTCCTTCCCAGGCGCTCTGTACCCGTGCCCCCATAAAATCATAGCAATACCCCCACAGTGTCTACCACTCTGTAGCCCCGCCCCACCACATCATACCCCTGCCCCACTATGTTTGATGGGAGCGAGTGAGAGGGAGAGGGGAAAGGAGAGAAGAAGAAGACCAAAGAGAGAACATGAGAGAGATGAGGGAGGAGAGAAAAGACAGAAATGAAAGAGAGATGAAAGGAGAGTGAATAAGAGAGAGCAAAGACAGAAAGGAGAGAGAAAAGGAGAGTGGAGAAGAGAGAGAGAGATGAGGAAAGGAGAGAGAGAAAGGAGATGAGAGAGAAACAGAGAGCAAAGACAGAAAGGAGAGAGAAAAGGAGAGCAGAGGCAGAAAGGGAGAGCAGAGATAAATAGAGAGTTGGGAAGAGAGAGAGATGAGGGAGAGGAGAGAGAAAAGGAGAGAGAGGGAAGGATAGCAAAGACAGAAAGGAGAGAGAAAAGGGGGAAGAGAGAGGAAAGGAGAGAGAGAAGGAGGACAAAGACAGAAAGGAGAGAGAAAAGGGAGAAGAGAGAGGAAAGGAGAGAGAAAGAAGAGGAGAGCAAAGACAGAAAGGGAGATAGGTGAGAGAAAGAAAAGGGAGATCAAAGACAGAAAGGAGTGAGAAGGGAGAGGTGAGGAGAGAGAAAAGCAGAGTGAGTAGGAGATCAAAGACAGAAAGGAGAGAGAGAAGGAGGGCAAAGAAAGAAGGGAGAGAGAGAAGGGAGAGGAAAGAGAAAAGGAGAGAGAATGAGAGAAAAGATAGAAAGGAGAGAGAAAGGGAGAGCAAAGACAGAAAGGAGAGAGAAGGGAGAGGCGAGGAGAGAGAAAAGGAGAGTGAATAGGAGAGCAAAGACAGAAAGGAGAGATAGAAGGAGGGCAAAGACAGAAGGGAGAGGAGAGAGAAAAGGAGAGAGAGAGAGAGAATGAGAGCAAAGATAGAAAGGAGAGAGAAAATGAGAGCAAAGACAGAAAGAGAAAGAGAAGGGAGAGGAGATAGTAAAGGAAATAGTAGGAAAGCAAAAACAGAAAAGAGAGGAAAGGCCCAGAAGGGAGAGGAGAGAGAGAAAAGGAGAGAGGGAGAGCAAAGACAGAATTGAAAGAGTAAAGAGAGAGGTGAAAGGAATGGAGAAAGAGAAGGGAGAGGAGAGCAAATGCAGAAAGGAGAATGAGAAGGTAGAGCAGAGATAAAAAGAGTGGAGAAGAGAGAGAGCTGAGGGAGAGGAGAGAGAAAAGGAGAGCAAAGACAGAAAGGAGAGAGAAGGGGGCAAAGACAGAAGGGAAAGGAGAGAGAAAAGAAGAGGGAGAGAATGAGAGCAAAGATAGAAAGGAGAGAGAAAGGGAGAGCAAAAACAGAAAGGAGAGGAAAGTCCCAGAAGGGAGAGGAGAGAGAGAAAAGGAGAGAGAAGGAGAGGAAAGACAGAAAGGAGAGAGAGGATGAGAAGGAGAGAAAAGACAAAAGAAGAGAGAGGATGAAAAGGAGAGAGGGAGAGCAAAGACAGAATTGAAAGAGCAAAGAGAAAGGTGAAAGGAAAAGAGAGAGAGAAGGTAGAGGAGAGAGAAAAGAAGAGAGAGAGAGTGAGAACAAAGACAAAAAGTAGAGAGAGAAGGGAGAGCAGAGAGGAAAGGAGAGAGAGAATGAGGGCAAAGACAGAAATGAGAGAGAGAGAGAGAAGAGTGAGGTGAGAGAAAAGGAGAATGAGAAGGAGAAACAAGAAAGGAGAGAGAGAAGGGAGGGGTGAGAGAAAATGAGAAAGAAGGAGAGCAAAGACAGAAAGGAGAGAGAGGAGGAGAGGGGAGAGAATAGGAGATAGATAAGGAGAGAAAAGACAGAAAGGGAGAGGGAAAGTGAGAGAGAGAGAGAAGGGAAGGGAGCGAGGAAAGGAGAGGGAAAAGGTAGAGGAGAGAGAGAAAAGAAAGTAATCAGGAGTGCAAAGACAGAAAGGAGAGACAGAGAAAGATGAGGAGAGAGAAAAGGAGAAAAAGAGAATGGAGATCAAAAACAGAAAGGAAAGAGAGAAGGGAGAGGAGAAGAGAGAAAAAAGGAGAGTGAGAAGGAGAACAAAGATTGAAGAGAAAGAGAGAAGGGAGAGGAGAGAGAAAAGGAGAGAGAGAAAAGGTGAGAAGAGGAGAGTGAAGAAAAGAGAAGAGGGGAAAGAAGAGAAAGAGAAGGGAGTGCTAATACAGAAAAGGAGAGAGTGAAGAGAGAGCAAGGGAAAGTGGGGAAAAGAGACAAGGCAGTGGGGAAGAAGAGAGTGAGAAGAGATAGAACACAGAAGTAGAGAGAGTATGGAGAACAAAGACAGAAAAGGAAAGCAAGATAAATTAGAGGAGTGAGAAAATGAGAGTGGAGAAGAAAGGAGAAAGAGAAGGGAGAGGATAAAGGATAGGAGAGTGTAAGGGGAGAGGAAAGGGGAGAAGAGAACGAAACTAGAGTGATAGTGGGAAAGAAAGAGATAGAAATGGGGAGGGTAGAGGAAAGAAGAGGGGGGAAAAGATAAGGGAGAGAAAGAGAGAAGAAAGAAGAAAAAAAGAAAAGAAAGATTGAATTGAATTATATTTTCACATTCCAAAATGTTCTATCAATTAAAGTTTCTATTTTGCAGTTAACTTCCTAATGAAATTGACTCATGTTGTCATTTAATTACCATTTAATAATCAGAGTATTGCAGTATATAGTGATACCTTTTTTATTGGACAAACATATTCATAGTTATTCAGTCACATTGTGGACCTACCTGCTATCACACCACTCATCACCATGGATGTTGAATCTCTTTACACCAAAATCCCAAACAAAGATGGCACTGAGGCATGCATAGACTTCTCTGAACACACACTCAGAACCAGAAATATAAACCTCATACCAGTATTAGAATACATCCTGGCCCACAACTACTTCACCTTCAACCAACAGGTTTACAGACAATGGGTACCAAAATGGCACCACAATATGCTAACCTATTTATGGCTGACCTGGAACAGAGATTACTGTCCACATATGTCCACAAACCTTACAGATACTGCCATTACATACAGTAGATGATCTATTCATCATATGGACAGAAAGCAAAAAAAACTTAGACACTTCCGCAATACCTTCCACCTATCTATTAAACTTAAAATGGATTACTCTGCAGAACAGGAGAACTTTCTGGACACTACCATCACCCATGCACATCTGTGTATAGGAAGTCTACAGACAAATGCAGCTACCTTCACAGCTCTAGTTTCCATCCCTCACAAACTAAACAAGTGATTATTCATAGTAAAGCTATTAGATATCATTGCAAATGTTCAAACACTGAGGCGTGTGACAAACACTTAAAAACAATGTCTGACTCCTTCAGACAGAAGGGTTACAAACCCTATGTCATCACACAGAAAGTAACCTCTGCCATCAGAACACCCCGAGAACACCTGTTGCAATAAAAAACTGAGGAAACAACTTCACATGCACCACTTGTAAGCACATGCCATCCAGATCTAGAAGGAATGTGCAAAATATTTAAGGATTTACTGTCACCTCTAACAGAGGACACAGAATGAAAACATACATTCCCCAACCTCTATTTGTGCATTTAGACAACCACCAAACCTAAGACGAACATTGGTGAACAGAAGACAAGCCAATGAAGGGCATAACAGAGAAAATGGCACCAACCCTTGCAATAAAATCTGCTGCAAATTATCTTAACATATCTGTCACACAGCCACACATACAGGGAGTGCAGAATTATTAGGCAAATGAGTATTTTGACCACATCATCCTCTTTATGCATGTTGTCTTACTCCAAGCTGTATGGGCTCGAAAGCCTACTACCAATTAAGCATATTAGGTGATGTGCATCTCTGTAATGAGAAGGGGTGTGGTCTAATGACATCAACACCCTATATCAGGTGTGCATAATTATTAGGCAACTTCCTTTCCTTTGGCAAAATGGGTCAAAAGAAGGACTTGACAGGCTCAGAAAAGTCAAAAATAGTGAGATATCTTGCAGAGGGATGCAGCACTCTTAAAATTGCAAAGCTTCTGAAGCGTGATCATCGAACAATCAAGCGTTTCATTCAAAATAGTCAACAGGGTCGCAAGAAGCGTGTGGAAAAACCAAGGCGCAAAATAACTGCCCATGAACTGAGAAAAGTCAAGCGTGCAGCTGCCACGATGCCACTTGCCACCAGTTTGGCCATATTTCAGAGCTGCAACATCACTGGAGTGCCCAAAAGCACAAGGTGTACAATACTCAGAGACATGGCCAAGGTAAGAAAGGCTGAAAGACGACCACCACTGAACAAGACACAGAAGCTGAAATGTCAAGACTGGGCCAAGAAATATCTCAAGACTGATTTTTCTAAGGTTTTATGGACTGATGAAATGAGAGTGAGTCTTGATGGGCCAGATGGATGGGCCCGTGGCTGGATTGGTAAAGGGCAGAGAGCTCCAGTCTGACTCAGATGCCAGCAAGGTGGAGGTGGAGTACTGGTTTGGGCTGGCATCATCAAAGATGAGCTTGTGGGGCCTTTTCGGGTTGAGGATGGAGTCAAGCTCAACTCCCAGTCCTACTGCCAGTTCCTGGAAGACACCTTCTTCAAGCAGTGGTACAGGAAGAAGTCTGCATCCTTCAAGAAAAACATGATTTTCATGCAGGACAATGCTCCATCACACGCGTCCAAGTACTCCACAGCGTGGCTGGCAAGAAAGGGTATAAAAGAAGAAAATCTAATGACATGGCCTCCTTGTTCACCTGATCTGAACCCCATTGAGAACCTGTGGTCCATCATCAAATGTGAGATTTACAAGGAGGGAAAACAGTACACCTCTCTGAACAGTGTCTGGGAGGCTGTGGTTGCTGCTGCACGTAATGTTGATGGTGAACAGATCAAAACGCTGACAGAATCCATGGATGGCAGGCTTTTGAGTGTCCTTGCAAAGAAAGGTGGCTATATTGGTCACTGATTTGTTTTTGTTTTGTTTTTGAATGTCAGAAATGTATATTTGTGAATGTTGAGATGATATATTGGTTTCACTGGTAAAAATAAATAATTGAAATGGGTATATATTTGTTTTTTGTTAAGTTGCCTAATAATTATGCACAGTAATAGTCACCTGCACTCACAGATATCCCCCTAAAATAGCTAAAACTAAAAACAAACTAAAAACTACTTCCAAAAATATTCAGCTTTGATATTAATGAGTTTTTTGGGTTCATTGAGAACATGGTTGTTGTTCAATAATAAAATTAATCCTCAAAAATACAACTTGCCTAATAATTCTGCACTCCCTGTAATAGCAAGAGCTAAAAAAGCTAAAAGGGTCATATTCATGTACTTCATCCAATGTAGTCTACATAATACAATGTACTGTATGTGAAAAGGGCTGTTACCTTGGGGAAACTAGTGAAAAATTACACCTATGGATGAATCTGCACAGATTTTCCATCAAAAATCACATTGAAGACAGTCACTGTACCCCAGTCAGACACCACTTTTTCCAGAATAATCACTCCATTCCAAACCTGTAAATCAAAATTCTCAGAGAACATTTCAAAACTATCCAAGAGTGGAAAACTTTTGAATTAAAATGATTGCATTTTAATACTAAGTATACTGGACTTAATATTAATTTATCTTTTTTGTCTCGTTACCAAAATGTTTAATGACTCAGACACATTTCACATTTCTTCCCTTGTTCAAATGGTGTATTTCTTCAGTTGTGGGGACATTTATGGCCCTAAAATATGGCTTTGCTGTGATCTTATCTTAACCTGATCTACAGACTCACAGGACATTATTTATGATGCTTGTCTGTTCCCCATTCCAATGTCTAAACAGATACTTTACTTGATTTTTGGTTCATCCCATTAGTATTGCTTCAGATGTCCTAAAGAGAGGTTATCTCTCGGAAGCTCATCATAATAATTACAAATATGCTTGACCAATAACACTATATACTGCAAAACTATGATTATATATATATATATATATATATATATATATATATATATATATATATATGAATAATTAGAGTATTGCAGTATATATTGATACCTTTTTTTATTGGACAAACATATTCATAAATATAAGACTAGCTTTGGAGAGCTTCCTCTCTTTCTCAAGTCTGGAGCGACACATATATATATATATATACTCACATATTTATGAGTTTCATTTCACATGGCTAGAAAATAAACTTATGCAAATATATGTAGAAATGTGGTAATACAGCTCAAGAGTGAGTCTACAAAGTCCTACTACTACTGTAGTATAAACTTGTAAAAATAGATAATACTCATATTTTCTTGTATATTCCCTTTAGTGCTCATTATGAAGTTACAATGTACTGTACTGCCATCTTGTGGACATATAGTTTATGGAGGTAACCAGTGAAACATTACAAAGCTGAAATTCTGGAGGATCAGTGGTAAGTAATGTGATAAAGTTCTATTCCATGAAAAGTATATCAATACACTGAATAAGTTCCAGAGAAAATGTAGATGCTTTTATATTGAACAAAATTAAAACAAAAAAATTGGGAAACATAAGGCTATGAGATGTAAAAAGGCAAGGGATGAACGAATGTCACAAATCTTAAAGAATGTAGAAAGTGAACAGATTAAATGCTTCAGATGATTGTTATTTATCTTCCATAGATTGACATTGTAAGATCATTTAGAAATAAAGAGTAATTAATAAAACATAATACAGAATTTATTAATTTAAAGTGTGTGTAGAATTACAAAACAATTCATTGTGTAATTGCAGAATATATTGGTAAGATGAACTAAAGTGTGGAGTTTGGGAAATTCCTTCAGTTTAATGCTATCTTATGTTCAGGTCTTCAAGTTTCACACAAATTAATAGTGGTCACGATTCCATAGGAAGATTAACAGTTTAGCACGCCCCGCTTAACACTGATTCGCTATAAAGCTGTTTTTGCATGAATCATCCCGACTGTTGAACACATACAGCCCTATTAAATTCCCCCAACGTGTAAAGCCGGAGCCCGCAAGACTTACGGCTATTAAACAGGTGTACAAACCATTTGATCCCTTTGAAAGCTTTGATCTGTCAAGCCCGTAACTGTTATGTTCGCAAATCGCTTTTAAATTGCTAAGAATCCACTGGCATTCAAACCCATAATCCACAAATGGAGCCAAAAAGCCAACGGGTACTAGAGAGAACCCACAAGGGGGTTAAAGTCCTAACCGTAGCACTGCAAATACAAATATCAACACACTGCTGTACTTAATATTAAAGTGATGTTAGGTATTAAAATGAATAGCACAACATTCTCAAGCTCGCATATCTGCAATATAAAATACTTTTTTTTCTGTTTAATTACCGTGTTGTAGCAATCCTGGCAATCAATGTGTTAATACATATACTGGAACTCACATGGACATATTTACTGATTTATTAATATGGCATTATTTCTGGAATGCGGATCCGATCGTAACTCGTGATTGAAACCCGTAAGGGACTGAAATCTAACCTTTATTTGTCAGTGACGTAAGGAAGACGATTTCATTTACCATTGGCTCCATCTAAACCCGTAACCACGGGTTTGACTAATTGATCATTGTTACGGCCACCCATGCCACATGAGCAAGAACGGTTTATGGATTTCTATGTCGGCCACATCTGTTGCGGGCTTGGCTAATTTAATAACTCTGTAACTTAGCCGAATTTCAAGCCAGCAGAATTTGTGGGTGTACCGGTGCCGCTACGGGCTTGGAATTTAATATGGCCCTTGGTCTTCTAGTAACCCATCTACAGAGTTAAAAGGGGTATGCCTGTATTTATATGCAGGTATACCCTGCTTAATGCTACTGCTTTAAGTGCGTTTTCGCTATAACGCTTTTTTTACCCCTAATTCCCTATAATGCCTTACCTCGATATAACACTATTTCTGCTGCCAACCCCCTTTTAATGCTCTAAATAAAATTAAAAAACAACAGAATCCAGGATGAGCCAGAAGCTTCCACATCACAAATGTAAAGTTTTTATTTCTGCTAATGGTCAGTTTGTGTTAGTGTTATGTTTGAAGTTCATATAAAACAGAACAAATTTCAATTGCAATTGTGTATTTTCTTTCAGGAGTTCCCCTAACCCTATCTATCCTATGTTACAAAGACCCCATTTAGAGCTGTTTCACTTCGCACTCCTATTGCTTAGAACCTATCTACAACGTTAATCGAATTATAGCTATATATATATATATATATATATATATATATATATATATGTATCTATACCAATTATCAAGAAAAATGTCTATTCATTATTGCATTATTCATATCCATCTATCTATCTATCTATCTATCTATCTATCTTAATATAGATTAGGACTTATCTGAAAAAAAAACATGCCTAGGGAGTACTACACTGTAAATACTATAAGTGCGACCAATTTCTTGCAATTTGTTAAACTACTACAGAAACGTTGAGTTTCCTCCGCGTGGCAAACAAACAGCTAATTAATGTGCGCGTTTTCTATTTATAAAGTGTGTGACAGTCTTTTGTGGACACACTAAACTAAAAACAGAGCTTGTGGGAATTGCAGAACCTATTAAAAACTGATAAAATATTAAAACAATGCCGTCTGTAGTTAAACTGTTTGGAAGGATCTTGCTCGCTGCCTGTTTGATGTTTGCTTTGTCTGTCACTCCTATCCAAATATGGCTGAATGAATATTGTGCCAGCATTGGTTTAAGTAGTTTAATGTCAGGCGAAACCTCAATTAACATAATGAATATTTAGAAAGTTCTCATGTTGTGTTAGAAATGTGTATTAAGTCTGTGTATAAAATATATATCATAGCTGCACTGTATAAAAAGAAAGTTTTCATTTTAAGAATATGGCACTTTTATTTATTAGAATATTAATCTTACATATTTTCTGTCTTACATTTAAAAGGATATGTTTTAAATGTATATTTTGTTTTATTACTCTATAAAACACCAACAGTTTCTGCAGTGCTAGTTAAATGGGTGCAGTAAAATTAAATAGGGGCAATCCATAAAAATATTAGACAGATTGATTAAAATGTGTTGGGGTCTCTAGTCCACAAAGCTTGAATCAACAGGGGATAAATGCATGGTCGGATTACCCATTAGGCCAATGAGGCAGCCGCCTAAGGGTGCTTCCCTGTGAGGGGCGCCACTTAAAAAAAAAAAAAAGGTTCCTGTCTTAAACAAAATGAAATGCTGCAGTTCATCAACTAGCTACTAGGGGGTAACCACCTAGAACAAGGGTTGCAACAGTAAAAGGAACTTAAATGCACAGAAAAGGCAAAAATGGGTGCATGCATACCTTGCATACTCACTAGCAGGGGCTCCTCCACTTCACTGCCCAGGGGCTCCAAAAAGATAGATCCGGCCCTGGATAAATGGGAATGTGAGACATGTGCATAATCTATAGTGGTTAAAGATTGGTGATAACGTCACATGTTTTTGCAGTTTCTAGTGCTTAGGATTCGGTGCTTTCACCTCTGTGACTTGGGTTTGATTCCAGTCAGGGAACCAAGAGGTCACACCACCCTGAAGCCATGACGGGTTGGGCCTGGTAAGTACATGGATGGGAGATCACCTAGGAATACCAGGAGCTGTATGCTCTTGCCCAATGGAGAAGGAACTGGCAGCACACTCCAGTATCTCTGCTATGAATACCAAGTGGATTAGCATGGTGGGCTGCGGTCCATGAGGTCACAGAGAGTCAGACATGACTGAGCGACACAAACAAACAAAAAAGTTCCAATATTAGCAGCTGTGTGAGCCATGAACATAAAAATTATCGTATATTTAGCTGATTCTGCTTGTGTACCGTGGGATACTGTCTTAGAATTCTAGTCTGTCTGTAGCTTGAGTGGTAGGGTTATCCTATGAGGGCTTCGTCTTTGAAGATGCAGTTTTCAACATAACTGAATACAGATCATGACTGAATCCACTATCCTAATCTAATGTATGTTTCCAATCCATGTTGATGGTGAAGGTGATGTGAGCAGGAAAATGTCTTGTTTATATGAGGATATCAAGGATGAGATGTTGGATATTCAGCTGGGAATATGAGTTTTTGAAGAGAGATAGGTCTGTAGGTAGATAGATTTGGATGGTCAGCTGTGTGAAAGATGATATTAATGTGCAGGAGGATAAGTAGGGGAAATGTTGTATGGTTTTAGCAGTGATAAGGTGATGTGCAACTTTACTGAGTAATTTCAGTAGAGTATTGGTCATGGAAGCCAGATTTCAGAGCATCAAGTATAGAATTACATGACTGCAAGTGTTTATAAAATGTTGTAAACAAACAATTAGAGTAGTTTGGAGGCTAAAGGGAGCCGAGAAATATGAAAGTAAATGAAATGGTTGACTAAGTTCAACGTAATCTGTTCTTTTTTAGATTAAGTGGACAATGGGACAATGGTAATTAAGAGGTTGAAGAGATGTATCAGGGCTAGGGTTAGGCAAATAGAGATGGAGATAATATGTTTTAAGATGTGAGGCTGATGGGAGGCCTCATCATCTTTACTGGCTGGAGTTGCTGCATCAGATTCCCGAAAGAGTGAAAAAATATGAATATATATATATCTTGGTAGTGTGGTATTTTTGCTTGGTAGTGTCATATTTTTGTTAAACAGACCAATACCAGAATGTTCTAATTTTTAATTGAGGGGTGGATTATATAGAAATGCTTCTTTACAGGAAGGGTGGTAGATATGATTGTGTTAGAGACGACTTCTTCCTAGAGGTATGTAGTAAGAGAATACAAAACAGAACAGGTACTGTTCCTATGATTAATTATGTTTAGATAGATCTGCTGTCAATATCTATGTGCCTAGTAGAGGAAGAGAAAACCAGTGAATAGAAGAAGACACCAGCTAACTAGCGAAAGAGAACATCAGTTAATAAATATGAGAAAACCTTGGCCAGCATATAGAAGAAACCATCAGTCACCAAATGGAAGAGGACATTAGTCAATATGCAGAAGAGGACATCAATTTTCTGCCATCACTGGACTAATGGAAAATATAACCAAGACAACACATAGTGTAAGATGATGCCAGTCAACAAATGAATGAGGACATCAGCTGAAAAATAGGGTAAAAAGAGGTTCTGGTAATGGGACCTGTTTCCTCCCTTGTGTCCAATATGTTCTTGGACACAAGGCAGGAAAGATGTCTAGTTACCAAGGTGGACATGCTCTTGAAAACAATTAGTGAACAGGTCTAGTTACCAAACTAAAGATATTTTTTGGACAAGAGGGAAGAACAGGGCCAGTGAGCAAGTGTAGAAAGTGCTTTGAATAAAGGGGAAATTGGTTCATTTACATGTGGAAGAAGATGCCACTCACCAAGCTGAAAACGATATCACTACATATGAAGTAGAAATGATTCAAGCTGCTTCATGAATAGGTTCAAGCCATCAAATAGAAGTGTACATACAATTTTTTTTGTAATAAGATATCGGAGGACAATAAAAGAGCTCATGGTGACTTAGTCTGGCTGCTCATCTCTGATAAAAATTGATTTTTTTTTTCTTACCATTTTATTTTTACTTCCATTGCATGTGAAAAAAATGAATAAAATCCCAGCAGATCTCATTATTCTCCAGCTCCTACTTTCTGGTCAGGGCTAAAAGGTCTTTCATCTAATGATTAGGATGTGATTTGTATTAAGGGCACTGAGAGAGTCGACAGCATGAGGAAAAAAACAAGTCGTTGATAACCAGGACAAGAGAGGGACATTTGGAATAAAGGGAAATGAGTGGGAAACAGTTATGAGGAGGATAAAATATATTTTGTACGCATGGAAGTTCAAAAATATAACATTTGTATTTTGAAAAATACGTTCAAAAATGGAAATAATTGAATATATTCAGAAACATTCAATGACTAATGTCATTGTGATGATTTATGGATGGTTATGGATGATTTTTATTTTAAGAATAGATAAGACTTGTTTTTTTGCATTTCCCAACATGAGGTTTGGATACCTAACAACTTTCACTGATCTTCTAAACACTCACTGCTCATACAGTAGGGTTTCATTTATTCATTTAAGAATGCAGTTGTGTTCATGTGCATGTAAGTAGCTCTGAGTATGAAGCAGAGCCAATAAACACAGTAATGCCCATAAAAGCCCCAGTCATGTTAAAACAACTTCAGTAACTATTCCTACATGGAGTCTATAAATGTATGTGCAAACATTGGGCCATATTCAATTTGAAGCACGCAAACTGTGTTGCGGGCTCCCGTTTGTCTCCGATTGCAATGCTATTCAATTGCTCAAGGCCGCAAGTTACTGTCCCAAAGCCAAAACCATAAACCATGCACTGGTTCCTAGCAGTTCAGGGCGGGAACATGATCAATTCAGCAAGCCCGTAACCGCCCATTTTGAATCAGACAAAAGAAAATGTGACTGTCATTATTACGGCAGTAATATATGGAGGTCACATGTCAATCAATTCGGTACGGCGTCCGATATGCGATCAGACTCGCAAAACCAAAAAATAAAGAATTATGAAAATGAATTCCAATACTGTTCTAGTCCATATGAGTGGCCTGAACTCATTGATAGCCGAGATTGATTTAACCCTGAAATTAAACATAAAAAAAAATCTAAGATCTTTCCTATTTGCGAGCTTGAGACTGTTGTGCATTTAATTCTAATGTCTTTCTCCATTTTCCCCGTTATTTACAGTTAAGTAGTGATTTTCTATTTGCATTTGCAGTGCTATAAATAGGTGTTTAACCCCCTTGCAGGTCCTCTATAGCCGTTTACGGGTGTGAAAACATTTCCAATTTGGGGAAATTGGGCAATTGAATACGATTTTAGCCTTGCAAAAGTGAAGGATCAAAGGATTCTGGAGGCTGTAAGCTACAAGTTTAACCATCGCCATTTTCTCAAGGCTGTAACTCAGAAGCCCATCAGAGCCCGCAAAAAGACACCAATTGAATAGCAAATTAGCTTGCTACCTCACTTACGGGATACCGGATCTCCTGAAATCTCAATTGAATGAGGCCCATTAACTATGTCATGCTGCAAAAGCTAAAACAGAATTATTGTTGAGGTGGTTGTAAATGTATTTGTAGGACAGATTGGTAGGTGTTAAGCCCTGGTGCCCTGTATTAAGCAGATGGGACTTATCATTAGTTGGGTATGAGTTTTTAAAAGTGTGAGCTGGTATTTGTAATTTATTTTATTGTTCTTTAGTATTTATTGTTATAGAGGGCTAGGTTAGACATTAGAAAGTCTTCTTTTGTGCTGTATGATGTATAGACCTAATTTTTCTTTTATTACTTTCATGCAAAAAGCTTTTTTAGGTTGTTCTTTTCTGGTCCTGTAGTACTATCATGTCTCGTAAATATGCTTTTACAGGGTTTAGATAAGGGGCGGCTGGTGCATAGGGGCAAATGGGCAACCACCCTCCTAAAAATGTTTTATCATGTTCAATATTCTGTTTTTTAATAGCTGCTGCTGTCACTTTAAATTTCAAAACCCTCTGTGCTGCAGTTAAATACACTTACTTATCACATCAAGCCCCCTGCTGGTAACTTGTCTAGTAATAAAGATCAGAGTACATGTGAGAATTTATAAAAAAAAACAGTCACAATGCTGTCTATTCCCAAACTGTGCTCTAACTGATAGAGCTGAGCCTGTCTGTCAAATGCAGCAGCATCCAAACAGAAGGGCTGGGAGGGAAAAGTCATGTGGCCCCCAGAAGTGAATACATTGGTGCAATCTCAATAAAGTTTATTGAAAGAAAAAAACAACAACCCCCTGCTCACAGTGCATGCAGATAGAGGGAGCTGCATGTAAAGCTTCAGTTTTCTCAGTACTCTGGTGGTCTTATTGATTCTGACTACCCTCTTCCACACACCAAGCTTGTGTCCTGTCTGTCACCACCCTGGTCTCTACCAGACAGAAGCATCTGGAAAAGTTCAGATGAGTTCTTATCCCTCTCTGTGTCTTTTATCCTTCAGTTGTGTCTGACTCTCAGTGACCACATGGATGCAGCCCACCAGGTACATCTGTCTGTGTTTCTGGTTGTGCTTATCCATATGGTTTTAATGGCAAAGATACTGGAGTGGGTTGCCAGTTCCTACTCCAGTAGACTGCATTCTGTCTGACCTCTCTAAAATGACCTGCCCATCTTGGGTGACCCTTTATGATATAGCTCACAGCTTCATTGAGGTAACAAGCTCCTTCACCATGACAAGGTAGCGATCCAGATGGGGTCCTGTGCCTTAGTCTCTCTCTCTCTATGTCCATATGTATTTATAAGGAGTGAGTATACTTATTTTTGGGGGAGATCTCTTATTATATGTGTAAGATATATAAATATTTATTTTTTAAAGATAATAATGGAGAAACAAACCAGTACTGAGTCATGCAGAACCAACTTTGGGTGCAACATTCTTGTTCTGATCTGATGCTGGTGAGTTATCACCCTGTCCTAGCCGCAAACGATTTACTGGTTACGGGCTGCGATTTTTAAAATTGTAACTCCGACCCAGCAAAGCCTTTGATCTTTCACTATCACAATCTCTGAAATTGTAAATCGCTAATCAATTGCTACAATTCCTCAAGCCTGCAAATGTTCTCACACCCGTAAAGGGCAAATGTAGAAGAAAATCCTATGGGTACCAGATAGGGCTAGCAAGGGGATTAAACACCTGATCGTAGCACTGTAAATGAAAATAAAAAAAATCAATACTACACTTTAAAAGATGGTGAAAGTGATGAAAGACATTAGAATAAATTGCATAAAGGTCTCAAGCTCGCAAATCTGCAATATTTTTTTTTTTTTTTCTTGTGTTTCATTTCCGTATCATTCCAATCTCGGGAATCAAGGAGTTAATACATATCATTGCCGAATTGCGAGTCTGATCACATATCGGACTTCTAAAATCTAATTGATTGACGTTTAACCTCCATGTTTTACTGATGTCATGATGACTGTCTCATTTACTATTGGCTGTTTCTAAATCGGTAGTTATGGCCTTGCTTAATTGATCATGATCACGCCCTGAAATGCTACTTACAATTGCATGGTTTATGTTTTCGACTTTTGACCCATAAACTGCGGGCTTGTTCAATTGAATCTCTCTGTAACTGTTGCAATTGAAAAACGTCCAGTGTCTCTTTCCCTTCAGTGTGTGTTTCAGCCAAACCTAAGCTGGTTAAAAAAAGATTTTTGACAACTTCCGGTGCAGTTCCTTTATTGCCCCAAGTAGTTCAAATGTGACTTTTAAAAGCTACATTGAATTGATTTAGATACAAGAACCACAAAATATATCACCTTTTAAATTAAAGGTGAAGGAACCTGAAAGTTAAGTAGTGATATTGTGAGAACGGGCTACTTTGTAGAAGAGGTGGCATATAAGTGGAACAGCCTTTCCACTGGAAGTGAAAGGAGAAAATACAGTAAAGAAATTCAAGCATGCCTGTATATGAGGATTTATTAAAGGATCACTGTGCTCCTGTTTTTTAGAAAGCAAAGTAAATCAATAAATAAAGACAAAATAAAGACAAACTTTAAGTAATGCAAATTTTACATGCAATTAATCTTTACTGCATGGCTTTATTTTGCTTTCTTCCCTGCTGCTGCTTGTTACTTTCTCTGGTGGGTAACTGTAAATTTCCCAAATTCCTGTGTATTCATAGTCTGCTCTCACCTCACTAAGTGGATCTGCTAAAACCAAAATCGTAGATTCAACAGTAGCAGATTATTATAGTATTTGTCATATTAAAATGTTGCATTTTTTTTTTCTTTAATATAATATATTTAAAAATAGAATATGACCACAGCAGTCCTTTAAGCCCAACTTTTTTATATAGATAGAATGGACAGTCTGAATCACCTGCCTGGTATTTAAAACATATTTACATTATGTGTTAAGATTGCATTCTTAAAGAGAAATTACAAAACATTGTTTTTCTGTGTGGTCTTGGAAGTTTGTCATAAATGTATTCAGTGAGACAATAAATCAATATGTTCCACCTATAAAAGGAGACAGATGCTCTCATCTCCTTAGACTTTAAAGGGAGTTATCAGTATTGTATCAGAAATGTACACATTTCTCACCATGGAATATCTCGCCCTCTAGGCAAAGTAGATAATCTATTAAATCTAGCAAATATAAAGAATTCCTACAACTCTGGCATGCGACTATGCTCTGATGATTTAACATTGAGCTGTTTAAACACTTCTTAAAGTGCCACTGTATAAGAGAAAAAGATATGTTTGAAAACTTTGGGTCTTCCTGTCACAACCCAATGGTCCAGGTGAACTTCCAACATTCTCAATCTTGGCAACAGAAGAATCGTGGATTGGATGGGCTTCTCAGTGCTATCCAACGATCATTAGTGTGAAAGGTGGTGATCAGAGGGTTAAAATAACAAAGCAGGGGTTATAACTCCTAAAGAATACTCAGAGCACTCGTATATGTTCAAAAAGAGTGCCACTTTATTTGGGATTTCCTAAACATTTATAGGGGTACAATGAATGGATACATTAAACATTATAGCATCCACTATTACTACATGCCTGTAATGTTACATATATAACGCATTTCATATTGTCCTCAATATGAAACAGTAATATATACAAGTAATGATACAATAGCATTTCATGTGCACCCTTACTATAGCAACTACTTTATTATTATTAGATTTTATTTCTAGAATGACAACAAATTCCAAAATGCTACAGTACAATAAATACATGAATAACATCTGTACATTCATTTGAATACACTATAAATAGGTCAAGACAGTGCATTTGTAAATATACATTTTTACAACATGAAATGCTCCTGCTGTCATGAAAGTTTACAGTTTAAGAAGTAAATGGAATGGTAGAGAGTAGAGGTGAGAAGAATGCTGGATGGATAGATGTTATGGAGAGAAAGAGTTATGAGAGAGCCAGAACAGATAACTTAATATGGAGTTTTAATATGGAGTTGTGGAGATAAGGGGTCTGCTTTTATAAACAGGTAGAGTCATGGACCCCTTTCCAGGGCCTGGATCCTGGTGCATTGAGTCACAGAGAGAATATACCGCCATGGGAAAATGGGTAGGGGAATTAAATGGCCACATGGGAAATGTGGGCAGGTGGGGAAAATAGCCCCAAAACATAGGGCCATAGTGTACCACCATGCTTCATATGGTCTTATGGCATATGTCTCTGCCTTATCCTGTATACTATACGTCATTCCTTATGTAATATTGCTGTGTTCTGTTTAAACTTGAACTAAATGGTCATGAAATAGTTAAACAAAATAGGCCTACAATGTAGACAGACAGGAACCAGTGATTGTATTATAATCTATTTTTCCCCATTGTTTAACAGATAAGCTAATTACATCTCTGATGTGCTAGACAGCTAGAGAGGACGTGTGTGTATTGGAGGTTGGTCTTTTGTTCACAGGATGCCAGACTATTAGACCTCATGTGGAGTCAATCTCCTGTTTTTTTCTGCCATTCCGTCATTGTTACAATGTATACACCCCCTCTGCTGTACATATTGTTGACTTTTCAAAAATAAAATAGTTGACTGCTGAGACATATAGCAATCATATGTTCTCGTTTATTTGTTCTTGGTGGCTGCAACACTGATCCTATCTCCACACTGCAAGTAACATGTCCTGGTCACTACCACAGGAAGGTTACTGAGACTCCTAGAAGTGCTGATTCCTGATGCAAAGATCCTGACTGATACAGAAGCCAGATATCATGGTGCTGGTGCCGAGATTTCCAAGAACCCAAACAGTCCTTATGGGTAGTTAACCTGTAGTCTATAGCAGGTGGCCCTGTGAAATTATAGCCCCTACCACCGGATCATTACAGGTAGGTTTTCAGAGAACACTGACTATCTGAATATTAATAGAGAGAGAATTCCAAAGAGTGGGGGACAACTCTTGAGAAGTCCTAAATGGAAGGGTCGGAAGAATGATTAATAATCATTGGCAGTATAAAATGGGCATTCTTGAGTGTATCTGGAAATAAAAAGTTGAGCTGTCACAACCTACTCATCAGTGGGCTTAAAAGATGTCCCTAGACTGATCCGTAGGTTTAAAATCATCCAGGACATCAGTATCAACAGTAAGGGTTTCTCTTATGAAATGTTTATGTATTCCAAAAGAGAGCATGATCTTTATTTTCGGTTCTCATTTTATAGTCTTTTTTAACAAAGAAGCAATAGGTAATTTCCACAAGCAAACCTGACTTGTGCAACTTTTGCAAGTTTGAATTTCCCTCCTCCAGTTTCCCCATCAATCAACTGTTGCCCTGATTATAGGGATTGTCTGCCTGAGTCATCCCAGAAAAGTAAAGCCAGCTGGAGAGGGCTATGGGGATGCACCAGGGATTGGGGCACTTTCAAGTCTGTGATGATGAGCGGAAGTTACTCTTATCTCCCGTAATTACATTAGGGAGGACCCTCTCACACATCTACACTTGGTAGGGGGTCTATTGTGGGGTTAGGACAAGAGCTGTAGCTGGGGAGAGGGTATGGTTGCTTATGGAGTTAATCTGACATCCTACTGCTCTCCCCTGCCCCAGCAGGCCTTTATTGTAGTGGGGAGAAGACTAAGTTAGGACCAGGGTGTATTACACATATGAGCTGGCCATCGACTTCTAGAACATTTCATTCTAACTGAGGTCTCACATAGACAGGGAGGGAAAGGTTGGGTTCACTGACAAACCTAAGTATAACAAAGGGGCAATTAACCACAAGACAATGGATCAAAGGGGTATCACAAAAAAAAACTTGACATCGCTGGACCTTTTTCACTTGAAACAAAGGGTTTCACTTGCTGTCTGACAGCCTGGTTAACTATACTTGACATCTCAATTAGCAAGTGGTACTAACCATAATATTTTTATTGGCTCTTCGTGTAGTATACAGCATAAAATACATCACACACATAAACTAAAAAAAAACACATTAACTGAAAAAAATTAGACCCCAAGACTCTGGCCACTCATTGATTTAATCTGTCAGGGTTATAAAAATAACATTGGTTTGGGGTTATTGGGCAATGTCCATCCTTGTGCCATTCTGGCCTGAAACCACTGGTCAGTGATAAAGTATTTTAATAAAGTGTTTGCCTATCAAAATAACCCTGGTCCACTGTGGTGGTAAATCTTGGGTTGTGTTCTTCCAGGTCACTTGGGCAGCAGTTCCATCAGTCCAGGGGGTTGAGCTATAGGGAGGTGCAGTGCTACCAAACGTTAGGCTTTTGAATATTATCTTGATAACATAGGAAGCCAATGTAGGAACTTTTAGCAGAGAGCAGCTTATGATAAACATTGGGCAAGGTGAATGGGTCTGGCAGAAGCATTAATGGTGAGTTAAAGTGGAGATTGGCATGTGAGTTGAAGGCCAATTAAGATGCTGTTGCTCTAGTAAATCTAGGACATAATGGAAGCATAAATTAGGGTCTTTGTAGTGTCTTAGGGAAGGAGACATTAATTGTAATGATGTTCTAAAGGTGGAGATTAGAAGATATTTTTGTATAATATGGTGTAGGGTAATCGAGAGGTCAAAGTCAAGTTCTTTGAGAAATACATACTTTCATATCTCTTAACTGTGTCTGTTTTTTGGGAGGAACAGGCCTTCTTTTAAGATAACATCCCTGGCCCTCACAAACTCCCAAATTATAGAAGTGATATTCAATTATTATTTAACTGTTTCCCTTTATATTCCCTTTACTCAATCTGTTCCTCTCAGCTGCATTTCTCAGAAGGGTGCATCCTTGTAAATTAATTAGCTTTCCTTTAGCAATATTGAAAACACTGGCATTTTCAGCAAAGCCAATTTTGTTGTAGTTTCATCTGCCTTCAAAGTCTACTCCCATCAATGGAAGCAGAAGAGTTGAAATCAAAATGTTGGCAGCACAATTGCAAATAAAGGCAATGCATTAAACACTGTACATTATAAAACAGTTTGTCCATTATGAAGTGTAGTTCTTCAAATAATTATAGTTTTAATATATTATTATCCTTTAAGACTGTCCATGGTTCTTTTTATTTTGCCTGGTCGTTTTAATGAGAAAAAGAGAGCCCAACAGTATGTCTGTTCTGCAATATATTTGTGCATATTGAGCAGTGTGCACATATTATGAGTATATATCACTAATATTTAGATATGTAGCGCACCTTGGCGCACGGTAATACATTTTGATAATACTGTATCTGTATTAAATAATATGTGTATTAAATAATGTGTCACTCGTTGGAAGGTATGTTATTATAATGGAATGGGCCAGATGTACTGAATAGTGGAGAACATCTCCATTCCTATGTTATATTATATTATTATGACTGTTTTATTGAAAGATTTTATCTGTATTGTTATAGTGGTTTGAAAGATTCCTTTACAACATTTCCACCCAGTACCAGTTATTTTTCATCATGGACTTTTTTGGAAAAAAAATCTTTTAGAAGTATAATTAATATGTTACCATATTTGATACTGATAAATCATGAAACATAAAATCACAATCTATTTTTTGTGTGGATTTATCCATGTCTTAATGATGTAATAAAACACCATTCAGATGAATATAATGACACGCACAGACAACTATAGCCTTCGGACTGTCTGCTGGTGTCCCAAGCCCTAATCATTTGGGTCCCTAGTGATCTACAGATGGGCTATTAGAGAGTGTCTTCAATGGACAACACAGCAGATTCCTTCTAAATCCCTCCAACAATGATCTAAGATCAATCAAGATTAGCCTGCTTTAACCTTATCCAGAGTTAACGAATGTGAGATGAGAGAAAGTCCAAAATCAATATCCTGAAGCCTTGTCTAATGCAGGCTGGTCCCTGAATACTGTATCTTTCAGAGATGACCTTCTAATTTAATTGTTGCAGATTCTTCTGAATAATCATTATAGGATTAGCCCTCACCTTAAGTTATTGACAAAAGGCATCCTTCTAGGTAATAGAAAACTGAGACTTCAAAACTATATATCAAAGACTTCCACTGCTGTTAAAAACGGTTAGCTGTTTGCTTCTTTGTGACTTTCATTTTGAATTTATAACATAAGGTCTATGGTTTATTCCAGTATTTCATAGTATATGTTTTCCCTTTTATGTTTCCCTTTTTGTGTTGGCCCAGTTAAAGCACCATATCTCATGGGAATAAGACCTCTCATTCATGGTCAAGGCAGCATTCCTCTGAGAATATAATCAGCTTATGACCTGTGATGTCATACAAAGCAGTCAAGACCCATATTGTGCGGATGATGACCAAATATAGTGTGGAATACTCTTTTAAACCTATTTTTATGCTAAATTTGCGACCTTCCTATATCCCTGATTAAGTCAACTGAATTTTCAAAAGTGCGTTATTTACATTTTATAGGACAGCATAACTAATGGAAAGTTCAATAATTTAGGACACGCACCATATAGAATAATTTAATATATAAGTTACAGATTTAAAGGTTGTGTTTATTTTTTGGAAGCTTTCTAATAGTTATTTAAAAGACGATATAGAAAAAATGTCTACTGTGCTCCTTTAATAATGGGAATGTTTAATTTCTTATACATGTTCTTTATACTCCAACATTATACTCTGTATTAAATTAATTTTGTGTATTCACTGGTGTAATTCACATTGCAGGTAATGGTTGCATTCAATTACAATCTTTGATTCGAAAATGATGCTATGAATGGTATAGTATAGTACGTATGTATAGTACGGTACATATATATATATATATATATATATATATCTACATAGCTCCCAGTCCCTCTCAATATTCACTCCCACTTAGCACCCACCATGCTTAACATCCATCCTTACACAGCACTGGGCCCTCTCTCAGAGGAGGGCACTGGTGCACTGCACCACCTGCACCACTGGTGGATCTGCCCTTGGTTAGTTTACTGTGGAAAAATGTTTTCTTTAAATCAAACATTTAACAGAAAGCTACCTTATATGCTTATAGATTTAAATGATACCATATTTCGAACATCCAAAGTGCCACTTTAAACTTCTTAATAATCTTATATTTAATGTATTTTTATCCACCATAGTTTAATTTCCTGCATTTGTTTAAATGGTAATTTGAACACAGGTTTCTTTTTAAAAAATATAGAGATGTTGTGCGTCCCTCTAAATGTGTCCAACTTCTGTTCTTCAGGCTCCTCTTTCAGAAAAAACACAGCATAATTTACTACCTTTAATCATTTTTTATCAGGGAGATTTGTAATTTTAAACTAAAATTGAAAATGGGAAAAATGTTTAAAAATAAACAAAAAACATATAGATTTTTTTTTTTTTCATTCCATTAACTATTCTAAGCTGATTAGGTCTGCTACTTTCTCCTGAGGGTGTGTCCTTATAAACTAATAAGCATTCCATTAGACCTAAAGAAAACACTGACAGTTGTAGCTGTCATATTCCCAGTGAGCATAAAGAAACTTTCTGCCAGTTCAATGTATCCTCCCATCTCGAAAAGTTGCCTTGGTCTGAACATGCCTCGTCCTTTATTTTGTGTGTAGCTGACTGCACAAAAGACAACAGGCCCAATGACTCAAGGGTTAATCAAATAATTAAGACAATGATGTCTCATTAACAAAATATTAAAATCTTGGATGAGAAATGATAGATACATGCTACATATAGCAAACATCAATGTTAAGTTGTTGTTGTTTTCTGTAGCTTTAAATTATATCATAGCTGAATCAACACCAGTGACTTTTTAACAAGACACTGTAATGATTCAAAATGTCATCGCGTTTTAGTGGCAAACATCAATCTAAAAAAACTTTTATAATTTTTTTTTTTAAATAACTATCTTTTGTGAGAAAACTTGCATTTAAAACATTTGCTTTCCTAATAATGTTTAGGCTACAACCCTACCCATCTTTCATAAACTGCTTGGCTTTGGTGGCAATCTGTGTTGTGATGGGGTAGCTGTAAGGAAGTGCTAATGCTGAGCAGTTTATAAAAGAAGGGAGGAGAAACAGGTGAGGGAATAAGAAGTTATTTTCAGTGTAAGTTTTCTCATATAACAAACTTAGGGCCTCATTTAAATGCGATTTGGCCAATTGAATAGGGCTCTATATAAGCACGTAGCATATTTTGTTACAGAAGTTTTTAGTTAGTGAAGACCTTGCTTTTGGATAGAAGTTCACTAACTAAAAACTTCTGTAAACAAAAATGCTACGTGCTTATATAGAGCCCTATTTAATTGGCCAAATTGCATTTGAATAAGGCCCTAAGTCAATCTTAGTTTTCTGGTGCCTCACATCGAATTATACAAATATAAATTTCTTAAAAAGTGTAAAACAAGTGTGTGCAGACAAATTGGTCTCAACTTTATTATTATTAAACTATATCAACATAGGTTGAGCCTTCCAGATAGAAGGCACTCCACGGTGGGTCATATGACTTTATTTACTCTTTCCCTACCCCTTTCTGGCTTCTATAGTGCTTAGCACTAATCGATATTTATATTGGTTAACTTTCAATGATAACCAGAGAACAGACTGTACAGTTTTGCAGGGCCAGAACATTCTTGTTTAGTCTTGGAAAGATACTGGAGTCGGTTGCCAGTTCCATCTCCAGTTGACTGCATTGTGTCTGACCTCTCTGCTATGACCTGACAATCTTGGATGACCCTACATGGTTTAGCTCACAGCTTCATTGAAGTATACAAGCCCCTTCACCACAATAAGGTAGTGATCCAGAAGGGGCAGAGCATTCTAGTGAAGGGCTATTTGCTTATGTGTGAATTCTGTGTTTAATCACTAAAGGTAAATAACAACAAACATTCCATAAATATCAGTAAGAACAGTGAATACAAATCATCAGGAGATTCATGTTAATGTATCCAGGTCTGTGGGGGTTGCTTTAAATCCAGAGGAGATCTCAGCTCATTCCTTTAGCTCTCCAAGTAATGTCTTTGATCCACTGAAGGGTCAAGAGGTTCATCCCCAGAAGACGTCCACTGTATTTATGCCAATATTTACTTCAGCTGAAAATTTCTCAAAGGACCCGAAAAATGATGAATTTCACCCAAAACCAGATCAATTCAGACAAGGTACTTTAATTGAATTATAATATAATATTCAGCAGAAATATTTTTCTAAGTGTTGCTAATATTATAACATATAAATCCCTATTTATAATATACTGTACTGTCTGTTATAAATAGATATTACTACAAGATAAACACAGAAATATAGGATATATGCTGCATTCATTTTTTATTTGGCTTTTTAATTTTAATTATTATCTTAATTATCTTACTGAATACTGTCACATTTATACTATGTTATTATGTAGAACATGGCCTCATAATCTGGAAAATATTGTTAGAAAGTTTAAAGTTGCTTTAAAGGGACAGGGAAGGTCTCTGGATATCACTAGGGATATAATATACCTAGGTATCTATTTACTTTGGGTATTTTATTTTATAAAGAAGTAAAATCTCTGTTTTGTCTGGCTAAAATCTTACAGATAAAATGTTTCTATTGCACTCTAACATATAATTATATTCACACTTGTACAGATTTCATTTCAAATGCAGAGGGCCTCATTCAATTGTGAATTGAATAGGGCTCTATATAAGCACAGAGCATTTTTTTTACATATGTTTTTATTTAGTGAAGACCTTGCTTTTGGATAGAAGTTCACTAACTAAAAACTTCTGTAAAAAAATGCTCTGTTCTTATATAGAGCCCTATTCAATTGGCCAAATAGCAATTGAATTAGGCCCATAGTGTTTCTATTGCTCTCATTTAGCAAATTAATGTGTGTTTGGGGAAAGATGGTGGCGCACGAAGAACCTTTGAGGCATCTCAGCTGACAGCAAAAGTTATACAGCTCATTGGCTGACCGGGACAAGCCCCAGCGTCTTTTTACATTCATAGTGGGGCAGATCCACCAGGGTGGCCCAGTGCTGGGTCATTTTCCAGTTTTTTTATTTAACATTTTTCTGTAGTGTCGGACCACTTGGGTCCCCACAACAGCCTAACCCACCACTGTGCCCCTTTTGGTCTAACCCTGGGCCTTCTTGGCATTACTCCATACCCAGGAAACTGGTACGTGCCTATTTAAAAAAGAGCATTTCTACTGAAGCTACAAGAGGTGGCAGTGTGGAGTAGTTCAGCATGCTGGGGTTGTGTATCAGGGAATAAGGTAAGAGAGCAAGGACTGCAAAGTGATGGCAAAATAAATGGGAGATGGGCTCTGTGAGGGGGGAGCAAGGGAGACATGCATGAGAGCTATATGGGGTGGTGCTGAGAGAGGTTGGGTGCTTTGTAGAGATATATGCTGTGAGGAGATGGCTGATGACAAGGACTGGGTGCTATGTAGGGATGGATGCTAATAGGAATGGGTACTGTGTGCTTTGATCAAGCAGGAGGTAAGAGAAGGGGAGCAGCTATGGAAAGGGACCTTGGGAGGGGGCAGCAATGGGAAAGGGTCTTGGGCGTGGGACTCTATTATGTTAACGGGTCTTAGGGAGGGGAGATGTTGTGGGAAGGCATCATGGGAAGAGGCATTGAATTGGTACCAGGGGCTGAATGCAAACAATTTTTTACAATCCCGCCTTGGGAGGTGGCACATTTCTTTTTTTGCACCAGAGCCCTTCATTCCCTAGCTCCACCACTGATTTATAGCACTAGGTGGCACCACTGTAGAACAATACTTTTTCAGTATTGGGACAAATGTTTACATATAAAGTAAAATTATCTATCCATCTACCTATCTATCTATTTTTACATATAAGCAAGATAGAATATGGGAGGAAAACATTACCTACTGCAGTCATTGAACACCCTAATGTGGCTACAAGTTTCTATAAACACATATTTGCATTGTAAGAGTAATAGTAAAGGATTCAGAACACTCACACTGACAACAAGGCAAGCAGTCATAGTAAATCCAGCCTATGAAAGAGGAAGCTCAGTCACCTAATACTCCCATTGGCAGCTTAAAGTTCAAAACTGATGCCAGGAGGAGTGTTCAGAATACTAGTTTGATCATAGACTTCAGCAGATATGGAGGACACATGAAATGTTTGCAAGATTTGATTAGGAGGCTTTAACCTTCTCATGATTTGCTGGCATGGGAGTAGGGACTGGGGGGGGGGGGGGTTCAAGGGGGGGCAATCCCCCCAGTTTTCTCATTGGGTTTATGTATGTGTATAGAAGCTGTTAAGTGTTCTATGTACCTAGAGAGCTGTATTCCCTCCAGAGGGGGGTGGGTGACCTGGGCCACATTGGCCACTCGACAAGGGAAAGTGTATGTGCAATACATCGCCTCTTCTTTTCCGGTGTAGTGATGGCCGCGTGTCCACTGCCTGGCTTGTAAATCAGGAGGGCATTGCATATGGCCTCTCCTACATTACTGTGTCCGTAGCAACACCTTCTCGTTGGTGCTCCCTGTTTTCACAGAGCTTGTTATGTCGCAACCGAATGTCTGGCGGTATAATCAGATGGGCTGGCTGGACTCTAACAGCCTTGGTTGGCAGTCAGCCTAGGAGAAGGAAAACTCTGATTTAAAACCCGGGCAGATGCAGCTCGTTAGCCCTGTAAGGTAATCTGTCTAGGAGAAGGACACCCCAATATAACATCTATGACTAGAGGACCTTACTGTTACCGTCCAAGCTTGCTAGGCCATGACAGATGAACCCCGAGTGTAAAGGGTGGGACCAGCACTGCACACACTGCATCTCACCTAAAAACTCCATTGCGCAGGCCCAAGGTGGCACATCTAAATCTAGAAAAATCAAGATTTTAAAGCCCTGCAGCGATGGGAAAGGGGTGAAACGGCAGGTGGAAGATGTCACTGGAAGCCGCAGTCTCAATCCTGCATGCAGGCGTTTCAGGTGTATGGGTCGGCTGATGCTGACCCAGGAGACGACGGCATCATTCGGCAGCACCCTGAACGACCAAGCAGCCTTCATTAGGGACAGCACTGCTTGCTCAACATGGAGAGGGGTCTAAAAAAGGTGGCCTAAAGAAAGCTTGTCTCTACTTCACCCAGTTGGCTAGCCGCGGTCAACGGGCATCTCCAAATGTGGTCGAAACTCAGTAAAAAAGAAAAGGCACACACCTGCCTCACAAGGTGTACTTGGACTGAAACTCGCATGTTGGGACATCAGAAGTATGCTTGACAGCAGACAGTGGTTGCCCAGAATGATGCACTGCTCAAGTAGCCCACAAACTATCAAGGCTGGCTATTGCCATTGCTGCCCTCAGTGAAGTCCGCCTCCCAGAGGAAGAAAGCCTTCAGGAACATGGGGCAGGCTATACTCTTTACTGGTCAGGGAAGCCAGAAAATGAGAAAAGTCTCTCTGGTGTGGGCTTCATGGTCAGGAACCATATTCCCTTTAAACTTGATAACCTGCCAAAAGTTCACTCTGATCGCATCATTTTTATGTGCTTCCCACTTCAAAACAAACAGCATGCTACAATTTTCAGTGTCTATGCCCCAACTCTTCAAGCAGATCCTGCAGAAAAGGATAGGTTTTACACCGACCTGCTCAATCTTGCACAAAATGTCATTGCAGATGACAAGGTCATCATCCTCGGCGACTTCAATGCCAGAGTAGGCAAGGATTCAGAATCTTGGAAAGGTGTACTTGGCAATCACAGTGTTGGAAACCACAATGACAATGGGTGCCTTCTGCTAGAGTTTTGCACTGAGCAGAAGCTCACCATCACAATACAGTTTTTCAGCAGACAGACTAATCGAGATGCATCCTCGGACCCAGCACTGGCATCTTATAGACTACATTATGGTCCGCCAGCGAGACCTTCAAGAAGTTTTGCTCGCCCAAGTGATGCCCAGTGCAGAATGTAATACAGACCACCGTCTGGTGAGATGCAAACTTCGACTCCACTTCAACCCTAAACCAATGAGGAAAGGAGCCCCAAAGAAGAAGTTACAGATCGGTAACCTCCAGTCAGCTGAAGTGAAGGCCACCTTCCAGGTAAATCTCCAGTCAAGACTAGAAGAACGCAGATGCTTCACGGATCCCTCCTCAGATGCTCAAAACCAGCATCCTGCCGACCTCTGAAGAGGTCCTAGGTTTCTCCACAAAGAAAAACAAAGACTGGCTTGATGAAAACAGTCTGGAGATCCATGAATTACTGTTGGAAAAGAGATCCGCCCATCAAGCGCATCTTGCTCAGCTGTCTTTCCCTAGCAATAAAGCAGCCTTCCATCTTGTTTGCAGCAACTTCAAACGAAAGCTTAGAGAAATTCAGAACCAGTGGTGGACCAACCTCTCTGAAAGAACTCAGTGTTGCGCAGAAGTTGGTGACTAAAGAGGGTTTTATGAAGCCCTGAAGGCAGTTTATGGCCCTCCACACCTGGTTCAAAGCCCATTGAGCAGTGCAGATGGCCAAACACTCCTTACAGACAAGGCGTTGATTCTGAACCAAGGGTCTGACCACTTTCAGACTCTATTCTGTGCCAACCGCAGAACTGGATGAAATCCCTACTCTCAAAGAGACCGTAAAAGCCACAGAGCAGCTAAAGAATGGTAAGGCTGCAGGAGTTTAATGGATCTCAGCTGAGATCTGGAAACATTGGGGCCCAGTACTGCACGCTAAACTCATGAGCTCTTTGTTTGCTGCTGGCACCAAGGCAAACTGCCACAGGACCTTCGTGATGCAACCATCATCACCCTGTACAAGAAGAAGGGAAAGTTGACAAGGAAATTGAATTTGCAAAGGCTGACAAGACAATTGACAACAGATTGGCAAAGGCAAGTGGTGCATTCGGCAAGCTATATAAAAGAGTTTGGAAAAACAAGCATCTGAGCAAGTGCACAAAGGTCAACATGTACGGAGCTGTTGTGCTGACCACCCTTCTGTATGGTTCCGAGTCTTGGGTTGCCTACCGCCACCACCTAAGACTTCTTGAGTGCTTTCATCAACGCTGCCTCTGCACCATACTCAACATTCACTGGAATGACCACATCCCCAACACTGAAGTCCTAGAACAGACAGGAATCACTGGCATTGAGGACATACTGTTGAAGAAGCAGTTACGCTGGGCAGAACACTACTCTATGATGGAGGATGATCGACTTCCAAAGATTGTGCTACATGGTGAGCTCACCACTGGCAATCGTGACAGAGGAGGGCCAAATAAGAGGTACAAGGACTCACTGAAACAGTCCCGTGATGCCAGTCATATTGACCATTGTTGATGGTCCCCCTTAGCTTCAGACCGAAAGGCATGGAGAAGTACCATTCACCAAGTTGTCTCCTCTTTCAAGACCACACGCAGGGCTGGTATTAAGGACAAGAAGAAACGTAGAAAACATGGTGTCACTACAGCACCCAACCAAGAACAAACCTTCCAGTACAACCACTGTGGTCAAGTCTGCCTGTCCCGCATTGGCCTCCTCAGCCACCTAAGAGCCCATAGATGTGGTCACCCCTCTTAAATCTTCGTTCGCAAAGCAAAGCCTATATCCCCTCCAGAATTATTTTGGTTCCTACACCCCTATCTGCTGGTTATGTATTTTAAAACGGTACCTCCCAAGTGTCCCTCTTTTGAGGGGCAGCCTCACTTTCTATGTCAAGCCACTGTCTCTCATCAAGGGTAAAGTTCTGGTTCTAGTTCTGACCAGTTTTACAGATTATATGCTTACTGTATATTTGCAGATATGACAGGGACTTGGAAAGCATTTTTTTTACTATTTTGCATCTGAAACATGGTATTTGTTTTGTTCTCAAGTAATGTTCTCAGAGCACAATACACTGAATCACCTGGCTCTCTGTGACCCTGCAAGCCAGGCACATTTTGGTTTCTGGTTGTGCAAATCCATAAGATTTTCATGGCAAAGATACTGGAGTGGGTTGCCAGTTTCTCATTTTGTCTGA
Organism: Discoglossus pictus; assembly: GCA_027410445.1. Taxonomy (NCBI): domain Eukaryota; kingdom Metazoa; phylum Chordata; class Amphibia; order Anura; family Alytidae; genus Discoglossus; species Discoglossus pictus. The sequence continues at coordinate 60,898,611 of CM050168.1, forward strand.
CCTCTTCTATGATCTGCCTATCTTGGGTGACCCTACATGGTATCGCTCACAGATTCACTAAGACACAAGCCCATAAGGGCGATCCATAAGGGGTTATATAGTCATAAACACTCAAAAACGTATGATTTAAGATATAGAAATGGAAGAGAAGGAGTGGGTTGTGGGGGTGCACAAATCTGAATGTCCTTAGGCAGAATAAAACCTAAATATGCCAATGCCACAAAGGAAATAATACATTGAATCACAGTGAAGGATAGTACAGGCCCTGTAATGCTTAGTGAATCTCCCCCATGGCCTTATATATAGGTTGCTGCGTTTATACAATACTTACCAATACCATTTAATGATAAATATATTCGCAAAGCAAATCAACGAAAATTATTTTTTAAAAAACATCCAAACACTTTATATTATAACCATCTTGAATAAGAGAGCACCCACCCGCAAACCCTTCAGTGCATCAGCTCAACTCCCCAAAGCCCCTACTCGAGTTCATTAGTGAGCCAAGAAGGAAATGACTTGTGAGGATCAATACAATGCACATTATTACCTCTGAGCTCTCATGATCTGTAAAACAATACATAAATCTATTGGCTTACATCACAGGCACACGGATCATGCAATGCAGCAAATTAGCGCTTTTTGACCACCTGTGACTGCACAATCAGGTGCTGATTTTTTTTCTATACACATAAAGACAATAATAGGGAAAATACCATAATGTCTTTTAATCCATGCTGGCAGAAGGCCAGGTAGTAAAGATGGGACTTTCTTCATGCAAATAAGTCTTCCAGAATGCTGTGCTCTGGAGGCCCAGTATGAGCACTCCTAGTCTCAAGCAAAACTCTGCTAAAATGAAGATTTCTTCTAAAAATGTCTTGCTTACACAATTGATAAAGAGACACCATATGTGCTCTTCCCTATCTTTATAGAAGGTTGAAAAGTATATAGAAAAAGTTTTTTTGTTTTTTGTTTTTTTTAATTGTTGTTAAATTAACTGAGCAATGAGATTGAGAAATTAGTGGTTTTAGGGTGTTTGTAACCTTCTCCTCCCCTTCTGGATCGCTACCTTGTCACATTGAAGCTGTGAGCTATACCATGTAGGGTCGCCCAAAATGGGCAGGTCATAGCAGAAAGGTTAGACAAATCGCAGTCCACTAGAGAAGGAATTGGGTACCCACTCCAGTATCTTTATCAAGATAACCATATGGATAAGCACAACCAGTGACATAAACATAGATGTGCCTGGACACGACTGAACAACTAAATAACCTTCTCATGCTCTTGAAGATAACATAATAAGCTGCAGCACTTGGTGATACCAATACGAATCAAGTGTGAGTTTTGCAAAAGTAACTTTCATATTTCAAATATTTGATCTATATTATATACTTTGTTCTTTTTCACCTGTTGGAAAGCATGTATAGCAGTCCTGGAGAGCCCCACACAGGCCAGAGTTTGAGGAGATACCTGCTGCATACGTCTTCAGTCATCATGATTGACTCACCTGTGCACATAAAGATATCCTCAAATACAGGCCTGTGTGGGGCTCTCCAGGAATGGATTTGCCCACCCCTGATGTAGAGGAATATCCAGTTGCTTATTAAGAAACTTCAAAAGAGCAGTATAAATATGAGACTTCTTTTATAACTCATTTTAACCCCCTCCTTTACCCCATGATAATCATGCCCCTTTTATTCATAAACTTGGAGTCAAATAGTTTTTATAAAATGATATACTTTATAATTTATGTTTTTTATCATACAGTTATTACATAAATAAAAAATAATAAATAAAAAATTCACTTCCAGCTTAGAAATTTACGATCTATCCTGTTATGGTGTCGGGACAGGTCCGCCGCTGCAGTGCGGCCTCCAACAGATAGATGACCCTTCCGATATTTTGCGGAGCTTCTGATATGTGAGAGAAGTTCTAAGCTTATATTGTTAGCCTAACCCTTGAACTAACCCTAACCCTCATCCTATCTCCAACCTTAACCCTCACCCTAACCCCAACCCTAACCCTAACAGTTTACCTAAGCCTTGACTCTATGACATGGCACTGGAATATCTGCTGCACCATCTAGCGGATTCTCAGCGCCACTGCTGCTGCCTTGTGCTGCGCTACCATAAGAGGATCCCAAATTTATGTTATGAAAACATATATGTGAAAAAAAAATGGAATAAAATGCAGTTGTCTACTAAAAAGAAACACTTATTGAATATTATAAAACTATATTTCAAAATACAAGATCCCATCACACTTGGCTTATCCCAGTGAAGCTCTTACATGTAATTAAGTTATTAATATACAATATAGAGATCTCATTAAATCTTGATTGATATTTACTTTTACATAACCTATTTTATTGTACTTGTGATCATTTTCATATATTTTCATGAATTGTGAAATTTGCATATTCTACTTTTAAACAAACACTTTTTAAATATTCAAAGAGACAAAAGCCTATTTAATCTAATTATTATAATCTCACTAGCGAATTGCCCGTCAAAAAATGACGGCAATGAAATTGTAAGGTAGCTAATGCTGTTTGGTGTGTAATAATGAAATCTGTAATACATTAATAAATGAATATACTTTACTTATTTTGAAGCATTTTGTTTAAGAGCTGGCAATCTGTTTTCATGTTGCTGCAGCATTAGTGGTGTGGAGCTGCTGTGTAAGCGTGGTGAATGTGTGCAGTGTAATAGTGTGCGTGCGCGAGGCGAAAATGTGTGGTATGCGTCTTAGCGGAATATCCGTAGGTCTTTTGTGGTGTATTGCGAGTTTCTTGTGGTGTTTTGCGTGTTTAGAGTGCTGTAGCCTCGTTTTCGTTTTGTTCTGCGGCCATTTTTTCTCTCGCTTAGAGAATTTTTTAGTGTCTAAACTGTTTTATTTTGAGTTAAATTAATGTGTAACTTGCTTTTTTGAGGTCCTGGATAGTTCCTCTTGCTGTAAGTAAGCTTTTTATGTATGTGCTGTGTGTATTTATTGTGTTTGAATTTTTTTATGTTTGCGGGTTGCGGACGATTTTTGCGAGTCTGTAATGTGTGGTAACGCGTCTCGTATGGTGTTTGTGTTTGTAGCCTCATTTTCGTTTTGTTCGGAGGCCATTTTTTCTCTCGCTTAGCGAATTATTTAGTGTCTAAACTCTTTTATTTAGAGTGAAATGAAGGTGTAAGTTGCTTTTTTGAAGGACCTGGATGCTCCCTGTTGCTGTAGGTAAGTTTTTTATGTATGTGCTGTGTGTATGTATTGTGTTTTGAATTTTGTAATGTTCGCGAGTTGCGTCCGAGTGTTGCGAGGTCGTAATGTGTGTTAACGTGTGTCGTATGTTGTTTGCGTTGCGAGGTAAAGTTTGCGAGGGTCGTAATTGGTGTGTCGTGTTGTTTGCGTTGCGATGTAAAGTTTGTGAGGGTCGCAGTTGCTGGCATGAAGCGCTTCAGCGCTCCATGCGAGCAACCGAGGCCCTCACCCACAGCCCTCGCTACGCGAGCCTGCAAGCGTTAGCAACAACTCGTACGCTCACAACTATATATGTGATTGACTCAATATACTCATCTGAAGAATTTTATAAATAGCAAAATATTTACAGAAAGTAGGAAAAAATATGAATCCTTTCATTTATTATGTTTTATATCAGGGTATGCTGCAGCTTTAATGTGCAATCCCTGTTGCTAATGCTTTCAATAGGTTTAAAGGGAATTTACATGTCTGGGAAAGCAACCAAAAAAAATAGCTCAGTTAAGGCAATGACTGATTGTGATGGTGATGTGAGCTGCTGTAGACCCCAGAACATAAATGTAACTATCACAGTTTATAACAACATTTTGATTGGATACTGCCCTGGCTCTTTTGGCCCAATCAACTCAGCATTCTAAGGCAACTAGACAAGTTTTATATACAGTAAAATCCTGGTTATCCGGCACCCTACTAACCGGCACTCTCAAGCAACCGGCACCAATTCCCCATTTAAAAAACGAAGATGGAGATGAAGATCCGTCGCATTCTCACGGCAGAGGCCAGTAATGCACAAGAGGAGGTTTGAGAGCGTGGTTGCGGTATTTTAAATAACTAACTTTTTTTCTAATTATTTTTTTGGGCCCTAAATGGTCCAGTTTAGGAGCTAACGCCTTTTTAAAGGCATTTTGGGTTTTTTTTTTTGGGGGGGGGGGGGGGTTTAAGGGTCATTTAGACCCTTAAAATCGAGGACTTGCGATTAACCGGCAACTACAGTTATCCGGCAATAGGGAGTCCCCATAGGTGCCGGATAACGGGGAGTTTACTGTATAGCAAATATTCTCAAGGAGTGTTTTTTATGTAAAATAAAGTTAAATGTAGATGGAACTTGCCCTTTAAGCAAATTAAACATTTGTGTAAGATGTATCTTATCTTTCCATGTTCCTCTCATTAATAAATACTTTTAAATCGCACTCTGCATATTTAAATATTTTAAACAGCCAATTACTTTTTCATTAACATTTAAAATAAAACCCGTCAGCTCATCCAACACTGAGCTCCAAGGCTGTCAGAGCATTTCTGAATCTTGTAAGTAATTTGTCTGTAGTTATTTTTATTAGGATGCGCCAAGAAAAGATTATTGCTTTCTCTGTTTTACCAGGTTTTCCTATCTTTTTTTTTTAAAGAAATCTCACAGAGGCAAAATACATGAATGATTCATAGAGCATAGAAAAGGAATATAAGAGGGGAAGATAGAGAGAGAGAAGGAGGTAAAGTGAGATAAGCTCTTCAAAGCCAGCAAGACAGATTTGAAGTTGTGGATGTTCATACACCGGGGTAGAGAGGCAATACACTGGAGATGTCACATCATCTGCACCTCTACACCTCCCTCATCACTCCACCGCCTCCTCCTCTCTAGTGAACACAAACTCCAAATCAACCTGAGGTCCAAAGTTCAGTTAGTCTAATGATGTGACGGCTTCAGGTACCCATGTGAGTGGCATCTATTTATGAGATCGGACTTTCCCCCGGAGGCTGTATCAAGAGGTGCAGAGAAGCCAAGACGTCAAGCGAGAAGAAAGGCTAATGATAGGAGTGTGAAGCTATTTAATTATAAATGTTTAATACAAGTGAATCTATGGTTTCATCTTTGTCAATTTGCATTTTTATGATCAATTAAATCTAGTATTTGATAGGAAATATTTATTATGAAATTTTAGAGCTCTGTAGAAATGGAAATGTCTTTGATGACGCTGAACAATATTAAGATTCCTTTAACATTTTATATGGTAAAACAATATGTCAGCTTTTTGGGTCAAAATTCTGCTGAATGCAACATGTAAATGTACATTTGTTTAACGTTATGACATGATATTAATGCACATCAATATATGGATTTTTTCGTTGGCCCTATATAGAAACATAGATTATAAAGCAGATAATAGTCTGTTTCCCCCCTCTCCCTTCCACGTGTCTGTTTCTCCCTCTCTCCCTCCCCCACTCTCTCTCCCTCCCTCTCCCTGGCCTGTGCGCAAGCCTGTAACTTTTAACATGGCGTGATCTACAATTTGTAACTACCACAACTGTACATATGACTAGCGAATTGCCCGTCAAAAATGACTGTGCAATAAAATTGTAAGGCTGGCAATGTTGGTTGCCATACAATGTGAGGCTTTTGCTCCTCGTTTGTTTGGTGTTGTTAATGTACGTGTTACTGTTTTTGCTGTTGTTTATTTTTGCCGTAGTTTATTTTCTAAGTTTTGCAATGCTGGCGTTGCAGAGCCATGTTTTCATGCTGTTTCTGAAAATTTCGTTTTTCGTCCTCTATTTTTTTCCTCGCTTTTTTGGGTGTCGAAAAACGCCCAATATCGGTGTAATTCGCTTGCAAACTCACTTCCAGGCTTCCTGTGTCTCCCCCCGTGCTGTGTGTGATTGTGTTATAATTTTGTGCACATTACTTTTTTTTAGATTTTAGAGTTACTCACTCCGCAGCTGCTTCGCTCACTTTGCGAGGCTCACATGCGTGACGGCGCCGCTGGCTGCAATGGGCCATTGTTTATTTTCTAAGTTTTGCGATCCTGGCATTGCAGAGCCTCGTTTTCATGCTGTTTCTGACATTTTCGTTCCGCCATTTTTTTTCCTCGCTTAGTCGATTTTCGTGCGCTGGCTGCAATGAGCAAGAATTGCAGTTTGACAACTATTATATGTGCTATACATAAGATCTGATGGAAGCCATTTTTGCAGGTGGTACACAGACAACCAAATCACATCTGCTCTCCACCTAGAGAATGGGAAAATATCTGTCCAGGAGACTTTTTTTGCTGTTCTAGGTTTGCCAGTAGTGGCCACCAAAGGTAAGAAGTCTGATAAATACTCATAACAGGGCACCTGATAACGGGTAGAGAGAAGCCTTCTGAAATATGAAACACTACAGTTTAAATGAAAGTTTTAAAATCAACACTGATTTTTTTTCTGCAAATGATGATTTTACTGCTATTAAATCCAATTATATGAGCAATACAGTGGACCTTTAAATATATGTTAAGTTGGTCTAACTGCGTGAGCTTGTCTCTGTATATAAAGCTTGTCTGATTATATCTGTATATCCCCAGTACACAATAGCAGCCATCTGATGTGACATAAAGACCGGTATATTGCAAAGCTGCATCATGAGATGTGCCAGGCAGATGCCCATATGAGTGAATCACCCATGGGTGATCTAATTTGCCTAATGATATTGTGGCCCTGCCTCAGTAGATCCTCAGCTGCTGAAAACGTATTCACTACATTACAATATTTTTATGAGTTAAGTTCTTCCTTTCCAAACTTTTTGATAAACATTGATGCATCTAAAGGAAACATGTCCCCTTGTGTCTGGCTGTATTTGATTGTATCTCAAGCACTTGTGTATATCCTCCAGTACGCAATAGTAGCCATGTTTACAGCTGATGTGACATAAGGATGATTGTATTGCAAAGCTGCATCATGAGATGTGCCAGACAGATGCCCATATGAGTGAATCACCCATAGGCGATCTAATTTGCCTAATGATATTCCGGCCCTGCCTCTACAGCTGAACGTATTCATTATATTACACATTTTTGCTTAGTTATGTTCTTCCTTTCCAAACTCTCTCATGACCAGTCATCTTTATTGGTGTATTGTTTATGACTCTGATGTAACTCTGACCCAAGTTTTAACATAGGATTCGTCCTTCTGGAAGTCAAAATTAATTGTAGTCCATATAATTCTGGTGATTCATCCAAAGATTTGGCTATAAGACAGTAAAGCTATAGATATAATCTTCCAGGTGTTCACTAGGTTCATATTATATTCATGACCTTTTCTAGCCATTTTGCAAAAGAAGTAGAATTTATTTGGAAGAACCCAAAACCAGACATGTATTGCACATATATTATTTGTATTTATGTTTCAATCATTTGTATTAACTCACAAGTAAATGTAAAATAAAACAGAAGGAAAAACAACAACAAGCCATGATACATACATTGTTGTTATAGGGGATACAAAGAGTATAAACATGGCATGAAGATGTACATTAATGATTCACAAGTGAGTATCACTACTAACCATTTTCCGTTTGCAACAATATAAGTATAAAACAAAACAAGGGTAATTAGGTGGGGAAGGGGAAGGAAGGAAAGGTGATTTATCCTTTCATATATTATTTTTTCTGCATCTTAAAGATGATTCTATAAGAATAAAGAGCGTCAACTCATAGTTCAGTTGGTCTCCAGTTAGGGTGCCAGGCCACACGTCTCCCGACCAGCTCGTCACAGACCTACACATGGCAGCCCAATGTTTTTTTATTTTAGATCTATGCTATGGGTTGAGGAAATCCAAGTTTCCCAGGTGATCAAGAAATTAGAGTAAGTGTCAGAAACTATGTGTATGAGTCTTTCATTAATCATTGTAATGTTAATCTTATTGATTATTTCTTTTAGACAGAGATTGGCATTTTTCCACCTCTTGGCAATATGATTTTTAACAGCTAATAAGATATATTGGAGTAATTTATTGTGAGGTTTAGTTAGGAAGGGTGATTGGTGTCCCAATAGACAAACTTCAATGGAGGGTGTTATCTGGGTATGACATAGGTTCAAGGCCAAATGATACTGTGGCTAACAAAGACAAATGAAGATCCTAATAATCATGGTGTTGAACACACATATAGAGTATAATCACTGGAGGACAATCACTGGCGATAGTGAAATTAGTATCTATACATGGGGTTTGGTTTGTCAAACTCTCAAAACCGTTCCAGCAATTCTGTAACAAAATATTCAGTGTCCCATTATCCCTTAGTTGAGCCTGTTCAGATCCATTAAGATGACTTTGCATATGGAGCAACCCAGGCTTCTTCCAGCGTTTCTAACCACGTAGATTAGGAAACAACAAACTAATGACATAAGCAGCTGTGTAAGCCATGGACATCAATGCAGATTCTGATGGTTTATCAAAAATGCCACAAGGGTCTTCTTTACTTATGAAAGCACAAGGGGTAGAGGCAAAATAGAGCGAGAAGGATTTGTATGTTTATTTGAAACTGCCTTCTAGTGAGCATGAGTAGGGGACGTGGAAGTTGTAAATTGCTAAAACCGTTTCTAAAATAGCTAATGAGTCCGTAAAATATCTGTCTTCTCTTTCTACTTCTGAACAGATAATAAAAAATTGCTGAATACATCCCTCAGGCTCCAAGCAAACAATAAGTGTGAACTATACACTTAATCATAAAGACACAAGCAGAGTTAGTGGTTTATGCAGCTGCTAATGCTGATAGTCTGTTACATACATCTTAAATATATCAAGTTTTTCCCAAACTTCATTGATCTTTTCTGAAAGACATCATCCAAACTGTTAATATTATACATTTTTCTAACAATTGACCACTTCCTACCTTGGCTTTATATGATTTGCTTTCACTATATGAATGGCCCTTGAGGTGTTAGTTGATTTACCTGGCTCTTCATATAAAAAAGAGGCAGATTAGAGATAGTTTAGCCTTATACCATGTGCCATACCTGGCTGGACAAGAAATGGCCCCTATTTTGACTGTGGTCTTTTAGTTTAATATTTCAAGACATCCCAACCAGTCTCCTGAACATGAGTTGATCCCACATTGCTGATCTTGAATAGCACTCTAGATATAGTTTAGCATATAAATGTGACTTCAGAGGTCCTTGGACTACAAACATATGGCATATGTAAATTAAATTAAAACTTTAGAGATATTGATGAATATATAATAAATTAAAGGGCTACTGTAGATTTGGAAACGCTGCCCATACTTATAAAGTAACAAACTAACATCATTAGCAACTCTGTAAGCCTAAAGCAAGAGTTAGAGACAATCTCATATTTAGCTGTCTGTTTGTGTAATGGGGGATACCATCTTAGACTGCTTGTCTGTCTGTAGCCTGAGGAGGAGTGCTATCCTTCTGGAGCTTTCTGTTCATTTTAGTTATATTGCCAAATGTCTAGATAAAGTGTCAATCTTTCAATAGTGCAGAGTAGAGATTTTATTTGAATACACTGTTCCTTCCCGTTTTTTTAATCCAGTTATGAACTAAGGCTAAATGTCATCTTCCATTAAATCAAAATTGAATGCAATAGTTTAAAAAATGTTTGTATTGATGTATTTTAAACTTTATAAACGCATGTTTGGTCATTATTAAGTTGTGTTCTTCATATGAGCATGCAATAAATATTAGACTTTCTATCATGCATTTCAAAGAACATGTCTTATACAATAACAAAATGTTGTTTTGCATGAAAAACATATTATATTATATAAAATTACCAAAAATCACCAAGAAAATAGATAAAAACAACACCATGTTTGATCCACAGTTTATCTTACAAGTCAATTGAGGGGAAGTGTAGACAAATCCTTATGGAGAGTCTGCTTATGAGATCAATAATAAACATAATGGAAATGCAAGCACAATGTGTTGCAATTCCGACATCCATAAGACTCACTGCCCCTCTGTTTCATCAGGACAGAGGAAGATAAAACTCTCATTGTGTTTCAGTTTAATGTAATTTATCTACACTATATACCACTTATTTTTCATATACACTAATTTATGGAATAATGGGCTGCAGAAGAGTCCAGAGCATTTCCTGCTTCTCCTTAGATCTGATTGTCTATATCAGACCAGGGCCCCAGTGCTCCAGATTCAGGTCAGGGAATATGCTTCCCGGATTGAATGTCAAAATTTGAAGACTGTACAACAGAAACTGGGGACTTGAAAGAAGCCTGGGCTCCAAAACTACCCGGGCAGCATTATAAACAGCCATGCAGCCTTAACCGTATTCAGCCCTCAGACAAATGAGAATTTTCAATGTGTACTTCTTATTTTTGTACTCACTATAGTTTCATCTCTCTGACTCTCCCAGGTAACCTCAAACTCAATATTCCTGGCAAGACCATTGATGCATCTGAAGGAAACATGCTAGTCCCCTTGTGTCTGATTGTATCTGATTGTATCTGATTGTATCTTAAGCAGAACCTATAGTACATCTACCAGAGATAGAGATACAGTCACACAATTATTACCAGAGGCAGTGAGAGAAATCCTTCAAATGTTGAAACGTGTTATGATACAAAATAATAATGTCACCAAATATGACTTTATCCATATTGGATGTTGGAGAGCATAAAACAGAGAAATGTTGTCTTAAACCAGTCAGATATTTAAAATGTGAAGAATTGCGCATATATATTGGCAAAATGTACTTTAAAACACAGTCTCTAGCGTTCTAATTTTTAAAAGTGGAACGTAAATGTAATTTTGTTACATATAAATGTAAGTGTAGATTTGCTACATATAAAAAAGCAATGTAGTGTTTGTGTTTTTTTTTAATTATTTTGTCCGTTATTAAGTTTAGTTATTTGGAATACCATACCGAAAACAAATGACCACAGGGGTTCTTTAAATTGAGTTCTGAACAAGTGTGGCTTTTTATAAAAATAACACAAAATTTGTTACACTTTGACATTATACTTTAATTAATGAGACACTGAAGTTACAAATATGCTTCCAGGTATATAAATAATCAAAAATTAGACAAGTTTTATATTTCCATGGAAAATAGGGGCCTCATTCAATTGCGATTTGGCCAATTGAATTGGGCTCTAAATAAGCACATAGCATATATTTTTTAAAGAAGTTTTTAGTTAGTGAAGACCTTGCTTTTAGATAGATGTTTACTAACTAAAAACTTCTTTAAAAACATATGGGCCCTCATTCAATTGCAATTTGGCCAATTGAATAGGGGTCTAAATAAGCACATAACATATTTTTAAGAAGTTTTTAGTTAGTAAACATCTATCCAAAAGCAAGGTTTTCACTAACTAAAAACTTTTTAAAAAAAAGTATGCTATGTGCTTATTTAGTGCCCTATTCAATTGGCCAACTTGCAATTGAATGAGGGCCTAAGTGTTTCAAAGTATAATTTACCTTTATAAATTGCTTTTTTATCTGTAGAAGGTTCAGCCACTATGAGGGAGTAATGGGTTTTCCATAGAGCTTCATAACTCAAATGGTGCAGTACCTTCACACACATTCAAAGTAACATTTCCTAACTGTTCCAAAAGCAGTTTATTGAGGGGCTCTAATAATGTTTTTAACTCCTGCAACAATTGCTTGCATAGAAAACATTTGTAAAGTTTAAGATCTGCCGTTTCACATAAGCATAATATGTCACACTAGTAACTGAGATAAAATATGTACAGCCTTATTAAACTGCGTTTCAGCCAATTGAATAGGGCTCTATATAAGCACAGAGCATATTTTTTTACAGAAGTTTTTAGTTAGTGAACTTCTATCCAAAAGCTAGGTCTTCACTAACTAAAAAATTCTGTAACAAACATATGCTCTGTGCTTATATAGAGCCCTATTCAATTGGCCAAATCGCAATTTACTAAGGCTGATAGTTATTACAAGTTGCTTTTATGTTACCCATTCGGATTTGTGCTCCCCAAAGCCCCAGTTACTCCTCCTCCTTTCCTCTTACCATTTCCCATTTCCAATAATATCGCACCAAAACTACCAATGATAAGCAGTGTATAAAAGGTTGCAGGAGCTCAAACTGAAAGATTAGGGAGAAACAGCTGTTTTTTGTGTTTTCTTACAAATAATAATTTTATTTAATCAAAGTAAATAAAAAATTATTTATACTGATATTTATTTACCACTGGAAAGTTATGAAAGCTGGGTCATCGCAGTGTCTTTCAAGTGTTTTGTATTCAGTTGACAACAATATACTTTGGCTACTCTTTAATATGGAATAAATCACCCTGTAATGTTGACCAGACCAAGTGATGATCTAAATTATTACTTAATGTCTCACAACAATAAGATTATATCACACGTAATGCCTGTTCTGAAGGGCATAATCCTTGTAGATATTATTAAATTTACAAGCTGATCTTGAGTTGAGTTGAAAAGTAAGGAGAGCTAAAGGGAAAGATTATTTTGAAATTGTATAACAAATATATATTTAAAGGTCCCAAATGATAGTTACAGGATAAATGCAATGCCAGGTGAAATTCCTTCAGAGGATCATTATACAACACCAGGACAAAAACATGTTTGAATTGTCCAGTGGTAAACTATTAAGATGCTGATGATATTTGCTTTAAATGTATATATTGCAGTTATCTTATATATGAATTCCTCATGTGTAATAAATAAGATAAGCTCAAACTTTAAAATGTGGTTATGCTTTAAAGAATATTTACAAGACTTGAATTCTTAATTCAATGGCCAGTGATATATAATTGAAAATAAAAATAGAAATTCTTTGGAAGGACAAACATTTTAAAGGCTGGGCCCTGAAGAAGTATTTGTTAAAGGAAAATTGTGCAAGATTGCCTTTTTTTGTTCTTTCACATCTTGCACTTTCTAAAGATTTTCTATCTTTAATTTTAATTATTTATCATTTTATGATTATTATATGTGATTAGGCTATTTGCAATGAGATTTGCCATATAATGATCCTCTGAAGGAACTACAATTGGTTTTATTTTTATTTCGTAAATGTATAGTTTGGAACCTTTAAATAAATATATTTATACAACTTCACCATTATTTATCTATTAAGCACCAACATTTTCCGTAGCTCTAAGTATGGGGATAGAATGACAAATAAGACAATGATGACGAAAGTTTACATATTGGTACAGAGCATGTAGAGGGCCCTGCTCTAATAAGAACTTACAATTTAAGCAATAATAGAGGATGAGATTCCTTCTTGGTAGACCAGTATAGTAGCAGCCTCCATGCACAATAGCCAATCAATGTATGGTCTGAATAGCTGATATTGGAAACTAGTTGGTGGCTTAGAGAAAGTCCTCTGGAAGGATGAAACGGACCGTTGGCATTTTATTTTTTAGTGGAACAGGTTCAACCTTAAAAGGAATATGGCTTAAAGGGCTCACAAGTCAATTTTCACAAAGAGAGATGTATGGAGAGAGGGAAACTGTATTGCAAGTATTTTTTTGCTATATGTTATTACCCTCCCATACGTTTATTCTGTAATGACCTATTTATCTTTGCTGCAACAATTTTTTTGCAACATACATAGTTATATTGAATTAATCCATTGCCTTGGAGGTATTGAATACCTGTGTCCCACCATTTTTATTTTTTGTTTTTAACAATGTGAATATTCTGTGCTTTTTTATACATACTTTACAACTCTGTGATTATCAGTATACTAGCGAATTGCCCATCAAAAAATGACGGCAATGAAATTGTAAGTGAGCTAATGCTGTTTGGTGTATAATAAGAAAATAAATAATAGATTAACAAAAGTAATATATTTATATATTTAACTATTTTGAAGTAATATATGCAGGAAGCATTGTGTTGAAGAGCTAGCAATCTGTTTTGATGTTGCTGCAGCATTAGTGGTGTGGAGCTGCTGTGTAAGAGTGATGAATGTGTGCAGTGTAATAGTGTAAGTGCGCGAGACAAATCCGTTAGCGTAGCTGTATACTTCTGCATTGTAGTTATTGTTCTAAAATGGTGGCTAATGTGTGGTATGCGGCTGTAGCTGATTTAGCGTCTTTCGTTTTCGATGTCGTCCGACTTTTTCGGAATATCTAGCTGTTTGGTGGTGTTTTGCATGTTTATGGTGGTGTTTTGGGTCCTTTAGCCTCGTTTTCGTTTTGTACCCCTTGCTGTGGGTAAGCGTTTTATGCGTTTGTTATTTGTATTTATTGTGTTTGTAATGTTTTTGGGGTCAAACGGGTTGCGTCCTTGTTTTTTAAGCTCGTAGGTGTTTTCGGCAAATACGTAGGTGTTTGGTAGTGTTTTGCGTGTTTAGACTGCTGTAGCCTCATTTTTGTTTTTTTCTGCGGCCATTTTTTCTCTCGCTTAGAGAATTTTTCAGTGTCTAAACTCTTTTATTTTGAGTTAAATTGAGGTGTAACTTTAGTTTTCAAGGTCCAGGGTGCCCCCTCTTCCTGTAAGTAAGCTTTTTATGTATTTGTTGTGTGTATTTGGTGTATTTTTCATGTTTTTATGTGCGCGTGTTGCGGATGATTTTTGCGAGGTCGTAATGGGTCGTAACGTGTCTTGTATTTTCCTTTCGTAACTACGTACATTTTGCGAGGTCCGCAGTTGTTAGCAAGGAGCGCCTTTGGCGCTCCATGCCAGCAACTGAGGTCCTTGCTTTGCGAGGGCCGCAGGGTCACTGCGCGAGCCCGCAAGCGTTAGCAACGACTCGCATGCTCACAACTATATATGTGATCCTGTACTTACAGGATTATTAGCATATTCTGATATATGAGCAAAGGTCGATAATAGCAGGATTATATCAGTTTATTGATGAAAGGACCTAGATTTATTCATGCAGAGCTGATTATTCCCATGTGAAAATATACTTTTGTACTGCTACTTAAATATTATGCAAATTTGCAAGCACTTTTTAATTATTAATCATCATTGTCTATATCATAGGTATCCAAATAAAGTTATTTTTGATTATTTAGTTGGTGGCTTATCTGAATAGATGGGTTTTCAGAGTGTTTTTACCTGTGAAGAATAGGGGAGAGTTCAACATAGTACGATAGAGAAGTCCACAGGCTGGACTGCACGAGAAAAGTCTTGGAGATGAGGGTGTGGAGCGGTGATGCTATTGCGGAGAGACATATGTTTCAGGTAGATTGGATTGGACAGTTGGGGGGGTATCCAGGGGCTGGATCTTATATGTAGGAGATTGCGATGCTGTTGAGAGATTTGTAGGTGAATGTTATGTTGATCTGTCACTTTCACTGTCCCTTTTTTGTTGTCTAGGCACATTTGAACATTTGTTTTTCATCTTTTATATGAGCAGAACTCTGTAAATAACTCTGTCATGTCATTTCTAAGAATTCCTTTTGCTAGATTTTCTTTTTGATCTATATAAGAACTCCCACACACTTGACCAGATTTTGAAATGAACTGAACCACATACAATGAACATTTTGTAAGCTAAATACTTTATAACTTTAATTGCCTCTCACCTATTTACTATTGATTATATATTCTTAGTTAGTTAGGAATTTTCACTATTTAATTTATAAAATAGGTTATGATAATTTTCCACCTGGTCTCAGATTGAATACCACCAGGGATATGATGTATCATGGGGTCACATTTTAACTGAGCTGGGCAATAGCTTATTTAAAGCTTCTTTCTGTGCCACCATTATTCATTATAGAAACTTGCACTACACTTTAATTGCAATTGCAGAAATTAAAATGAATTCTAAATTAAATAATATTGCAACCGAACAGAGAGACATATCGTCCATATTTTGTTAGGCTGTGATATATTTCTATATACATATGGAAAACTGTAGATTGTTTTTTACAGCACAAACTTTACTTTATAATGGTATTTTTGTTGGGTGTCATGTTTAGGATATGTAATGTATTATATTTAGTA
Organism: Discoglossus pictus; assembly: GCA_027410445.1. NCBI lineage: Eukaryota > Metazoa > Chordata > Amphibia > Anura > Alytidae > Discoglossus > Discoglossus pictus. The sequence continues at coordinate 60,914,531 of CM050168.1, forward strand.
AGTAATAATACAAAATAAAAAAACAGTTCAGTTTGTGTTCTAGATATAGTCTATCTTTGAAAATAGAATTATCAATGAGAGACCATGATCTTCTTAGCATGTTGATCCCAAATATATATAACTAGCGTATTGCCCGTCAAAAAATGACGGCAATGAGATGTGTATGTTTGGAAAGTTGTATAGTTATTAATATACATATGGAGCACTTTGCTCCATAAAAAAAGGGGTCCGTATTAACGGCTCGCCTCGCTACGCGAGGCTCGCCTGCAATGAGCGCCTGCGGCGCTCATTGCCAAAGTGCTCCGTATTACCGGGGCAAAAAATGTTTGGAAAGTTGTATAGTTATTAATATACATATGGAATTGTAAGGTAGCTAATGGTGTTTTGTGTGTACTACTGAAATATATAAGTTAAAATAATAAATAATTAATGAATGACTATACTTTACCAATTTGTATGCATTGTGTTTAAGAGCTGGCAATCTGTAGTGATGTTGCAGCAGCATTGGTGGTGTGGAGGTGCTGTGTAAGCGTTTAGAACGTGTGCAGTGTAATAGTGTGCGTGCGCAAGCTGAAACCGTTAGCGTAGTACTTTAGTTCCGCATTATCGTAAAATGGCGGGTAATGTGTGTTATGCGTCTTAGCGGATAATCCGTACGTGATTTAATGGGCAGTAATGTGTAGTATGCGTCTTATCGGATTATCCGTACGTGTTTTCCGTGGTTATAGTGCTGTAACCTCGTTTTCGTTTTTTTCGGCCGCCATTTTTTCTCTCGCTTCGAGACTTTTTTAGTGTTTAAACTGTTTTATTTTTAATAAAATGAAGGTGTAACTTGTTTTTTTGAGGTCGTGGATGCTCCCTCTTGCTGTCGGTAAGCTTTTTATGTATGTGTTGTGTGTATTTATTGTGATTGTATTTTTTTTTCCTGTTCGCGAGTTGCGGACGTATTTTTGTTCTGCGTATTAACGCTGATTGGCAAAGTGCTCCGTATTAACGGCTCGCCTCGCTACACGAGGCTCGCCTGCAATGAGCGCCTGTGGCGCTCATTGCCAAAGTGCTATGGTTTAACAGTGTAACCGATTGTATTTTTTTTTCCTGTTCGCGAGTTGCGGCCGTATTTTTGTTCTGCGTATTAACGCTGATTGGCAAAGTGCTCCGTATTAACGGCTCGCCTCGCTACGCGAGGCTCGCCTGCAATGAGCGCCTGTGGCGCTCATTGCCAAAGTGCTATGGTTTAACAGTGTAACCGATTGTATTTTTTTTTCCTGTTCGCGAGTTGCGGCCGTATTTTTGTTCTGCGTATTAACGCTGATTGGCAAAGTGCTCCGTATTAACGGCTCGCCTCGCTACGCGAGGCTCGCCTGCAATGAGCGCCTGTGGCGCTCATTGCCAAAGTGCTATGGTTTAACAGTGTAACGGCTCGCCTCGCTGCGCGAGGCTCGCCCGGCGATGAGCGCCTGCGGCGCTCATCGCTAAGCCCGCAAAGTCGTACGGACCACGCAAACAGCGTGACGACGACTCGTAGTAAGACAATTATAATATGTGATTGCACTCTACTTTATGACCAAAGCAAGCCAGAAACTGGAAAGGCACACAAATGTTTATCGAAACTGCAGGACCTAAAATACTTAAATATTATCCTTAACACATTAATAATAACTGTAAAAACTTAGGGGTTTATGTAGGTTTTCTGCTACCCAAGGCCCTTTCAGATGTGTGCCCCCCCCCCCCACGCACGATCCAGTTAGTACTGCTTTTTTTCTCCTTGCTATAGAGAAAATATATATAAATAAATAAAAATATATAGAAAGTGTATATGTGTAAGTATACAGTAAGTCAGAAAGTACATAATATTCTCTGCATATAGACATTTATGTGCATATTTCATGACATGGCATCTGCAACTTCAGGCATCCTGAGGCCTGCTTAAAGTGTGCTACCCTATGCCTTAGTCTTTGAACATACCCATGTATAAACCTATAAAAATGCACGTAGAAAGGACTTATTTTCCAGTAAAATATCCCACCAGATTAACTGATTTCTGAATGCTAAAAATAAAACTGAAATACTGATTTCTAAATATACACCAAATATATAGGGGTACAAACAGTTCTGCATCTCTACTCACACAATACCAAAAGTTCTTAAGAATTTTCACATCTAACATTTTATGGATGTACACAATACAAATACACTGTGAGAAAGCTATGTAAGACATAACCTTATAAAATATGTATACCTTAAGCCTTTCACTGAAAGGCAACAATGCATTGCAAAGGGTTAACAGTAGCAAATGTGAAAACCATGAAAATTGTCACAAACACCATATTCCAGTCAGGAAAATGTTTTATTTGCATTGGACCTCTGGACTGGGTTAATCACTGTACTGGTGGTACCCTGTTTAGCTCTAGGTGTATTCACTGTGCTATATATCTGGTTGTTCTACTGCAGTACTGAGTAAATTGTATTTGTGAGTAACAGCTTGCTGTAGACATTATATTCATGTTAAACATGCCTGATATATGTATGTATTGTTTGATAAGTTTTGTGATAAATGTAAGCTATACTGTGTGAGCTGGCTTATTGAGGTGTAATCAAATTATTGTTTACAAAGACAGATCTAAGAAATCCTTTGCGGGGCTGACACAATGCTTCAAATGGAACACTTTATCACTGAAGGCCTGCTAAGAAGAAATGCAAACAATAAGTTACTAAAACCAGTCACATATTTTACAAGAGCTCTGACTAGTTAGGTTAAATTGACCTTCTGATCCGTGATATTAATTCTGTTACCAAGTGGTTTTGTTTACTGGCACCATGTTTAATTACTTTTGTTAAAGTCTTTAGTTACCACTGTATTTTCTCTATAAATATGCTGTACCCTGTTCAATAAAAACATCTGGTTAAAACATAAATGGTAGAACTGTGATCTTTGGCTGAATTTTGGGATTCCCATGCTCGGAGCATAATATGATCCGTAAAACTTAATATGACTGTTTTTATAGCTTATCTCTGGGAAGAGAACAGCAGAATTTTATAATTCATTATACAACAGCAGAAAAAGTAACAATACCTTCTAATAATAGCAAAACATCTTCACTGCGTTGCATTAGTTTCTACGAGTTTTTTTACGCTTTGTCTGTAAACGTCCCCGATTATACCACAGCCTAAAGCATGAGTCCATCAGACCCAGGAAGGCTTAGTGTCCCAGAATAAAAGCCTGTGTTATTTAAAGAAATGTGTGTGGTTTCGAATTCGTAGGACAACATGATGGAAGCAAAAAATAAAGAAGGAAGAGTAGGTGAAGTGTAGTTGGAAGTGAATTGCGTTGATGAAAAATTTAACAGTGGTGGACCCAGACGCATTGCTGAAATTGCAGAAGCAGTGATGATTAATATTTAACATAGTGATCTGCCGCTTGGCCAGTTCCTGCACATGGATGAGCTCCCCCTCTCCGTATCCCTTCAATGCAACTTTCAACCTTATCCACTAAATTTTACTTAAGCTTGCATTAATTACACCTCGTGAATTTGGGCATCTGCCCTCTGGAGAGGTTGTTTGTGTATGCGTGTGTGTCTATGAGGGGGAGGGCTGAGTGATCTTGAGGAAAGGGGGAGGGGAGTTTGACTTGAGTGAATGAATCAAATCATGTATATTTCATGGTTATGGGAAAGATGGGTGTCCTATTTAGTCACATTAGATGCTCTGTTAACACAACATAAAATACAAAATACGAAAGAGGAATAAAAGCTCCCAGCAATGCGTGGGCTCCCACTTAACACTCAGTGTGAGGTAGTGCAAGGAAAATGTAGGGCTTTTAAGTTTGAAGAATTTATTTTAATTTTATTCATACATCGAGAACACATTTCATATATATATATATATATATATATATATATATATATATATATATATATATATATATACAAATATATATATATAAATATAAATATACATATTTTAAAGTTTTAAGTAGTCATGCTGGACCAATTATCTAGATCCCAATGAATGAGTTTTTTAATATATAATGTTACAGTAAAAGTTTGATATGGAATAGCATCAAGACTATCTATCCATCCATCCATCTATCTATCTATCTATCTATCTATCTATCTATCTATCTAACTATTGATCTAAACATATATGTATTTTTATTGATAATCAAAATTATTTATATTTAATGTTAACGTTAATAAGATTTACATCACTAAAAGTACAATATGTACACAAATATACGCACATATATATATAGAAAGAGAAAAAAAGGTATGTGTGCTCAATAATTATTAATAATTATTATATATTATGTCGCGGTTTATCACATCCCTTCACACGGTTTACTAAGTTGAAGGTAAGGAATGTGGTCTGCTAAATCACAGCTCACTTTTTTACTTTTCATATGTAGTAAATGTGCAAAAAAAAGGTGAAAAGGTAGTTAGCAACGTGCAGGTGTGACAAAGTAAATTATAGTAATTTGTCATGAGATGCACAACAAAAGAAACAAATATGTCCATTTTTTTTATTATTTGTGTTATATTATGTCTGATACCTATTTTTTCCAATTATTTTTTTTGAGAGATGAGACATAACATTGTATATACATATCTAGATTATGTTATATAAATTACATTCTTAGAAATATTGCAGTACAATCATATAATATGAAAGTCACAAGAATTTTGGCACATCATCCGTATAGAAGTCCTGGTTAGGTGCTAGTTTGTGTCTTTTTCCTCTTGAAGGTTATTATGTCTCTCTCTCTCCATTCCTCCTTTTTTTTAGTGTTTTTTGTTGTTTTCAGAATGCAAACTTAGTAAAGAAAGATTTGTTAAATTTTTAGTAATTGTTTACAAGCTGTTAGCATAACATTATAAACGGGGGGTAATGAGGAGACAGTAACTCATCTTCAGTAGCCCTCCATCTTCAGTTCTTATAGAGAAAATGTACCTATTGGTGAAGTCTCAACAGTCCATGCCCAGATCCCAGGCCTCCTCCAGTCCATCCCCAATCTCCAGAGATATTTCATAATAATTATTTGTATTCATTCCAGTGAGATACTATAGGGAGATTTCAACCAGGGATGCCTGTTTTTTAACAGGATGGGAATAGAATATGCTAAGAAATGGGTGAGTCTCACGTTTATTAGAATATAGATTAATTTTTTTTTTATTGTTTGTAAATTAAGTGTCTCCGACTTCCATTTACCGGCTATATGACTCTTAGCAGCTAGTAGCAGAATTTGTAGCAGTTTATTTTGTGAGGAAGATAAGGCTAGAGGAGATATTCCCAAGAGGTATCAATATTCGGCTTAAGTTGAACTTCAAATATTTCTGAAACAAAATGCAAAATATTTTGCTAAATATATGAACAAAGGGACTTATTACAGAGCAACCCCTAAAACAAATTGGGTTCTCCGAAGACTTCCATTTAGAAATTTGCTGTGGGGTGATATAAACTCTGTGTAGAACTTTAATAGTGGTCTCTAAAATACTGTCTGATATTTATTTTAATAGAAGCTGGAAAGTTTAACATTTTTTAACCTGGTGTCTTCTGTTAAAAAAGGAATCATATGGCAACCTTTAGTTTTCATTTACGACAAATTTGGAACGTTTGCTGTGTCTATTTATGTATTTATCCCTCATCAGTCAATACACTACTATGTTACTTATTTGTGGCCTCATGCTAATGATGGCTGTAGGAGCTGCGTGTGGCCGCAAGGGGTGCCCGCAAGCTACTTCACTATTCTATTCCTTTGCGGCAGTGGGCTCTGGCCTGCATGTGGCCGGCACCCTGCTTTCCCTTGCGGCCACCCCCACCGCAGCTTACTGCAGGGAAAGCCTTTGATGTCACACAGCCGCAAGAGATTCGGCCGCAAGAAACCCCACAACCCTATTCAAATGCTCCGATAAACCCTCCGCCAAGTCCGTAAAACACCCGAAAATGGCCGCAGCTTACTTCCACCCTGGAGCCGTCGCAAGGGCTGTGAAGCCCTTGCGGCTGCTCCAATAAGGCCCCCGCTGGCTGCGGGGGTCATGATCGTGACCCGATCAAAACAATTGCAGTGTCCCTACAGTGTCCCTACATCACCCCTATAATGCAGGGGTCCGATCAAGACCTCTGCAGGGTGCACACATTAACCCTATAATACAGGGGTCCCTAACTGGCCCTATTTAACCCTATCTAGAACTAATAACCCTAACCGAGCCTATCTAACCCTAACTGGGCCTATTTAACCACTTATAGACCTACACAAAACACAATAAGCAAAATATACATTAAACTAACCTTGCCGCAATGTCCCCGTCCTTCTCCTCTTCTGCCCCAGCTGGACCCTTGAAAAACCGCTGCTCTAAAAAAATAAAATAAAAAAACTAACGGAGCTCCTCCCTGGAGGAGTTCCCAGATGCTAATGAGGCCTCTAGCGCTTTTTCCAGTAAAAACAAACGGAATGGCGTCTTCTGATTGGCTGAAATATCTGTCAATCAAATTTCAGCCAATCAGAAGGTGCCAAGGTGTGAGCGAATCAGAATGGGATCCACCCCCCACGGGGTGTTTGGCTGAAGGCATCTGCGCCTTCTGATTGGCTTCTATCTGATTGACAGTGATTGGCTTCAAGCATCTGCGCCTTATGACAAGAAGAAGGACTGGGACATGGTGAAAAGGTACCGTATATACTCGAGTATAAGCCAAGTTTTTCAGCCCTTTTTTTAAGGCAAAAAAGGTCCCCCTCGGCTTATACTCGAGTCACTCCCCCCCGTGTCTCTCTAACCCCCCCGTGTCTCTCTAACCCCCCCGTGTGTCTCTAACCCCCCCGTGTGTCTCTCTACCCCCCGTGTGTCTCTCTACCCCCCCTGTGTCTCTTTCCCTCCCCCTTCCTCAACCTAAACCCCCCTTAACCCCCCTCCTCCACCTAAACCCCCCTAAATACCTCTCCCCTCACTTACCTGCGGTATATGCTAATGACGCGGCACGCATGTGACGTCACATGCGTGCCGGGTCAAGGAGCAGAGGCCGGAGCACAAGCAGGTAAGTGAGGGGAGAGGGGGGAGGTATTTAGAGGGGTTTAGGTGGAGGTGGGGGGTTGAGGGGGGTTTAGGTTGAGGAGGGGGCTTGAGGAGGGGTTTGGGGTTGAGGAGGTGGGTTGGGGTTGAGGGGGGTTGAGGTTGAGGAAGGGGGTGGAGGATGAGGAGGGAGGTTGAGGATGAGGAGGGAGGTTGAGGAGGGAGGTTGAGGATGAGGAGGGAGGTTGAGGATAAGGAGGGAGGTTGAGGATGAGGAGGAGGGGTTGAGGAGGGGGGGTTGAGGTTGAGGAGGGGGGTTGAGGATGGGGGGTTGAGGATGGGGGGTTGAGGAGAGAGGATGAGGATGGGGGGTTGAGGAGGGGGGTTGAGGATGAGGAGGGAGGTTGAGAAGGGGGTTGAGGATGAGGAGGGAGAATGAGGAGGGAGGTTGAGGATGAGGAGGGAGGTTGTGGAGGGAGGTTGAGGAGGGGGGTTGAGGAGGGAGGATGAGGAGGGAGTTTGAGGATAAGGAGGGAGGTTGAGGATGAGGAGGAGGGGTTGAGGAGGGGGGTTGAGGAGGGGGGTTGAGGAGAGAGGATGAGGATGAGGGGTTGAGGGGGGGGTTGAGGTTGAGGAGGGGGGTTGAGGATGGGGGGTTGTGGAGAGAGGATGAGGATGGGGGTTGAGGAGGGAGGATGAGGAGGGAGGTAGAGGAGGGGGTTGAGGATGAGGAGGGAGGTTGAGGAGGGGGTAGAGGATGAGGAGGGAGGTTGAGGATGAGGAGGGAGGTTGAGGTGGGAGGTTGAGGAGGGAGGTTGAGGATAAGGAGGGAGGTTGAGGATGAGGAGGAGGGGTTGAGGAGGGGGTTTGGGGATGGGGGGTTGAGGAGAGAGGATGAGGATGGGGGGTTAAGGATGGGGGGTTGAGGAGGGAGGTTGAGGAGGGGGGTTGAGGGGGGGTTGAGGTTGAGGAGGGTTGAGGTTGAGGAGGGGGTTGAGGATGAGGATGGGGGGAATGAGGAGGGAGGATGAGGATGGGGGCTTGAGGAGGGGGTTGAGGATGGGAGGTTGAGGATGGGGGGGTTGAAGAGGGAGGTTGAGGATGATAGAGGTTGAGGATGAGGAGGAGGGGTTGAGGAGGGGGGTTGAGGAGGGAGGATGAGGAGGGAGGTTGAGGATAAGGAGGGAGGTTGAGGAGGAGGGGTTGAGGAGGGGGGTTGAGGAGGGGGGTTGAGGAGAGAGGATGAGGATGAGGGGTTGAGGAGGGGGGTTTAGGTTGAGGAGGGGGGTTGAGGATGGGTGGTTGAGGATGGGGGGTTGAGGAGAGTGGATGAGGATGGGGGGTTGAGGAGGGAGGATGAGGAGGGAGGATGAGGAGGGAGGTTGAGGAGGGGGTTGAGGATGAGGATGGGGGGTTGAGGATGGGGGGTTGAGGAGAGAGGATGAGGATGGGGGGTTGAGGAGGGAGGATGAGGAGGGAGGTTGAGGAGGGGGTTGAGGATGAGGAGGGAGGATGAGGATGAGGAGGGAGGTTGAGGATGAGGAGGGAGGTTGAGGATTAAGAAGGGAGGTTGAGGATGAGGAGGGAGGTTGAGCAGTGGGGTTGAGGAGGGTGATAAGGGAGGGGGGAAGAGACACAGGGAAGTTAGAGGGGAGAAGAGACACAGGGAAGGGAGAAGGGAGAAGAGACACAGGGAAGGGAGAGGAACACAAGAGGAACACAGGGGGCATCACATTTCCGACCCTCGGCTTATACTCGAGTCACTCATTTTACTCAGTATTTTGTGGTAAAATGGGTGCCTCGGCTTATACTCGGGACGGCTTATACTCGAGTATATACGGTAAGTTTAATATTTAGAATGTGTATTGTTTTTTATGTAGTGTTTATTTTTGACTAATTTAATGTTTCATTTTTTCCTAGGGGTGAGACCTGCGGCAGGAAACCCATCATCACTGAAGGGACATCTAGGCAAGGTAAGTAGTCTTTTTTATTATATTTTAGGTTAGATTTAGGGGTTTTAATGTAATGTAGATAGGGGGTAATGTTTTATAGATAGGGGGTACTGTTTTATAGATAGGGGTAATGTTTTATAGATAGGGGGTAATGTTGTATAGATAGGGGCTAATGTATAGATAGGGGAAATGTTTTATAGATAGGTGGTAATGTATAGATGGGGTAATGTTTTATATATAGGGGTAATGTATAGATAAGGCATAATGTTGTATAGATAGGGGGTAATGTATGTAGGTTTATTGGGGGGGTGATAGAGTAGTGTGTATAGTTCCCCATTAGAGGGGTTAAATAGGCCTAGAAGGGTTTAAATAGGCCCAGTTAGGGTTAAATAGGCCTAGAAGTGTTTAAATATGCCCAGTTAGGGTTATTAGTTCCAGATAGGGTTAAATAGGCACAGTTAGGGTTAGATATTCCCAGATAGGGTTAAAAAGGCCCAGTTAGGGCCATATAAGGGTTAAATAGGGCCAGTTAAGGTTAAATAGGGCCAGTTAGCATTAAAGAGGCCTAGTTATGGTTATTAGGTACAGCTAGGGTTAAATAGGCACAGTTAGGGATAGATAGCCCTTGTTAGTCTTAAATAGGTCCAGTTAGATGTATTAGGTACAGTTGGGGGTTAAACAGTCTTTTAGGATTAGATATGCCGAGTTAGGGTTAGATATGCCCAGTTAGGGTTATTAGTTTCAGATAGGGTTAAATAGGCCAAGTTAGGGTTAAATGGGCCTAGTTAGGGTTAGATAGGCCCAGTTGGGGTAAAAAGGCCCAGTTGGGGTTATAGGTACAGTTAGGGTTAAATAGGACCAGTTAGGGTTAGATAGGCCCAGTTAGGGTTAAATAGGCACAGCTAGGGTTAAATAGGCACAGTTAGGGTTATTAGGTACAGTTAGGGTTAAAAAGGCCCAGTTAGGGTTAGATAGGCCCAGTTAGGGTTAAATAGGCACAGCTAGGGTTAAATAGGCACAGTTAGGGTTATTATGTACAGTTAGGGTTAAAAAGGCCCAGTTAGGGTTAAATAGGCCCAGTTAGGGTTAGATAGGCCCAGTAAGTGTTAAATAGGCCTAGAAGGTGTTAAATAGGCCCATTTAGGGTTATTCGTTCCAGATAGGGTTAAATAGGTCCATCTAGGGTTAAATAGGGTCAGTTAGGGTTATTAGGCACAGTTAGGGTTAAATAGGCCAAATTAAGGTTAGATAGGCCCAGTTGGGGTTAAATAGGCACAGCTATGGTTAAATAGGCACAGTTAGGGTTATTAGGCACAGTTAGGGTTAAATAGGCCAAATTAAGGTTAGATAGGCCCAGTTGGGGTTAAATAGGCACAGCTATGGTTAAATAGGCCCAGTTAGGGTTAGATAGGCCCAGTTAGGGTTATTAGGTACAGTTAGGGTTAAATAGGGTCAGTTAGGGTTAAATAGGCACATTTATGGTTATTAGGTACAGTTAGGGTTATTAGTTTCAGATAGGGTTAAAAAGTCCCAGTTAGGGATAAATAGACCTAGTTAGGGTTAGATAGGCCCGGTTGGGGTTAAACAGGCCCAGTTAGGGTTAAATAGGCACAGTTAGGGTTATTAGGTACAGTTAGGGTTATTAGTTTCAGATAGGGTTAAAAAGTCCCAGTTAGGGATAAATAGACCTAGTTAGGGTTAGATAGGCCCGGTTGGGGTTAAACAGGCCCAGTTGGGGTTAGATAGGCCCAGTTGGGTTTAGATAGGCCCAGTTGGGGTTATTAGTTCCAGATAGGGTTAAATAGGCCCAATTAGGGTTAAATAGGCCTAGTTAGGGTTAGATTGGCCCAAGTGGGGTTAAAAAGGCAGAGTTAGGATTATTAGATACTGTTAGGGTTAAATAGGCACAGTTAGGGTTAGATAGGCCCAGTTAGGGTTATTAGGTACAGTTAGGGTTAAATAGGACCAGTTAGGGTTAGATAGGCCCAGGTAGGGTTAAATAGGCACAGTTAGGATTATTAAGTTTAGTTAGGGTTAAAAATGCCCAGTTAGGGTTAGATAGGCCCAGTTAGGGTTATTAGGTACAGTTAGGGTTAAATAGGGCCAGTTAGGGGGGTAAATAGGCCTGTTAGGGTTATTAGGTACAGTTAGGGTTAAATAGGCCCAGTTAGGGTTAGATAGGCCCAGTTAGGGTTATTAGGAACAGTTAGGGTTAAATAGGCCCAGTTAGGGGTATATAGGTCCATTTAGGGTTATTAGGTACAGTTAGGGTTAAATAGGGCCAGTTAGGGTTAGATAGGCCCAGGTAGGGTTAAATAGGCACAGTTAGGATTATTAAGTTTAGTTAGGGTTAAAATGCCCAGTTAGGGTTAGATAGGCCCAGTTAGGGTTATTAGGTACAGTTAGGGTTAAATAGGGCCAGTTAGGGGGGTAAATAGGCCTGCTAGGGTTATTAGGTACAGTTAGGGTTAAATAGGCCCAGTTAGGGTTAGATAGGCCCAGTTAGGGTTATTAGGAACAGTTAGGGTTAAATAGGCCCAGTTAGGGGTATATAGGTCCATTTAGGGTTAGATAGGCCCATTTAGGATTATTAGTTCCAGATAGGGTTGAATAGGCAAAGTTAGGGTTATATAGCCCTAGTTAGGGTTAGATAGGTCCAGTTAGGGTTAAATAGGCCCAGTTAGGGTTATTAGGTACAGTTAGGGTTAAATAAGCATAGTTAGGGTTAAATAGGCCCAGTTAGGGTTAGATAGGCCCAGTTAGGGTTAGATAGGCCCAGCTAGGGTTAGATAGGCCCAGTTACGGTTAATAGTTCCAGATAGGGTTAAATAGGCCCAGTTAGGATTAAATAGGCCTAGTTAAGGTTAGATAGGCCTAGTTAAGGTTAGATAGGCCTAATTAAGGTTAGATAGGCCTAGTTAGGGTTATTAGTTCCAGATAGGGTTAAATAGGGCCAGTTAGGGTGAAATAGGCCCAGCTAGGATAAAAAGGCAGGGTTAATAGTTTTATTGATCGCGGGTCCTTTAAGAAATTAGAAATTTTAATGCAACAGTGGCCCCGATGGGAACCCCCCAGAATTGGGGTAACCATTAGTGTGCTGCGGTCCCTTTAAGGAGCCGTGGCTGATCTTTAAGGGTAAATATATATTCAATGCAGCACTGTACAGCGCTGTAGTTTATAGGGGACCTGGGGGTGGTGGCATGGGGATGACATGTAGTACATTGGCTAGCTGGCACATCACCACTAGTCAATACTGTCATTTGTGGCCACAAGTCCGCCGGACTTGGAGAACGGGTTACTGCCTCGGGGGACATCCAAGCCCGTAGTCCCGGGCTTGGATTACCTCCAAGGCAGTAACTCGATCTCCAAGCCCAGCGGACCTGTGGCCACAAATGACAGTATTTTGGCTCGCTGTGTTGTGCCAGCTAACCAATGTACTACATGTAATCATCATGTCCCCCAAATGTGTCCCCTATCAATTACAGTGCTGTACAGTACTGCATTGAATTTATTTTTCACTTATTAGTTTGGTGGGCTTGCACACTGATCCGCGGGTTAACGCCCACGATCAGGTCCAAGCCCACCAAAGCTAACGGCCGATTGCCTGTCTTGCGATCGGCCGTAGGAAGGGGTGTGCTGCAGCCCCTTTCCTTTGAATAGTAATGTAGCTAAGGGGCAGCAGCACCCCTGTAGGTGATCGCAGCGTTGCGGGCATTTTGCGGCCATCATTAGAATGAGGCCCTAAGTATCTGTCTTTGTGCTAATGATTGGTTGAATCATTAACTTGTACTTAAGCTGCTCCATGGCTATACTGTTCAAAAAGTACTATATTTATAAATACAGAGACAATCACTTGCCAGTAGTTTGTAAAACATATTAGTTAAGTTATAAAATATAGACGAAAAGTTCAAAGGTTTAGGAGCTAAGGTATGTTTTACCAATCAAAGTTAATATGTACACAGTCTTACAATGTCATCCGTCTGTGTTGCTTGTGATAAATACATGTTTTATTGATGGTTAGACTGTCCAAGACTCTTAGATGTTGAAAATTTAATGTGTTGAGGTTACCATTTTTATATTGCTAACTGTAATTCACAATAACAAATGCAGAAATGTGCTTTTCTTGTGTAGATTACTTTATGTGCTGTGGTATATGAAGTTATGTGGCATGGATAGACCCATTTCCCTGGCAGCTGGCCACTAGGATACTTACAGGAGCAAGGAAATGCCTTAGAGGGGTGAGGAGTGGGGTGAAGCCTCTGGGGAAGTACTTGCCTTCATGGTACTCTGCATATGAAGTAGACTGATTAGTAGCTTGTTTCTTGAGAGCCCTGGATACACAATGTTAGCATGAGCCTCTGTAGAAACGGTCAATGCATCGCTCCTACAGGACACCTCTTAAACATAATGTACCACTGAATTTTAAGATATGGAGTCATGAAATTTGCTAAATATTACCAGAAAGTAAAAAAAAAAAATCAGCCTTTAAAGGATGACTGATATGAGAAAAAAGTGAATTTAATCACTATTGCACTTTATATAATATTTTATTGCATTAATACATTATTAAAATAAAGAGATAACTTATGCCTGTTTTAGACTTTTTATTTACCACTGTGCAGAGTGCAGCCATATTGGTATTAACAGACCTCCATTCATAGCAAGACCTCCATCTTTTGAATGTTGCCATTCTAGCAGCCCTATTTTCACTGTGTAAAACCGTAGCCCGTAATGTACCCTGCATGATTGGCGGTTATTGAATTGGACCCGTAACTCCCTTACCCCGCCAACGACTTGGGGGGTAAGGAAGAGAAAAGGCTATGGGAGGTGTAAATTTGAACTACACGCCCGCAAATCCTTTGATTTGTCAACTGTTACGTTCCAAACACGCTATTAAATTGCAATTAATTCACTGGTGTTCAAGCCCGTAACCCGCAAAGGGAGCCAAAAGGCCAACGGGTACTAGAGAGCATGGTGGAATTTAATAGCTCTGTAACGCAGCCAAATTTCATGCCCGCAGTCTTTGCGGGCTTGCCGATGCTGCTACGGATTTCGAATTTAAAAGGGCTGTTTGAGTATCAGATATTGAAAGGGATATGGGAGTACATGTGGACAACCACCTAGGTAACAGTGCTTAATGCCAAGCGGCAGCTGAAAAGGCAAATTAAATATTAGCATTTATTAAGAAGGGTATAGAAGCAAGGGAAACAAATATAATTCTGCCACTATACAAATCCCTAGTACGCCCTCATTTGGAATATGGAGCACAATTTTGGGCACCACTTCATAAAAAGGACATTTTAGAGATGGAAATAGTATAGCGAAGGGTAACAAAATTATAAAGAGAATGGAGGGAATGAAGTTATGAAGAAAGACTAACCAAATTAAACTTATTTTCTCTGGGAAGAGGAGATATGATAATCTTAAATAAATATTTCCAATGTACATATAAAGCTTTGTCAAGTGAACTTTTTGTGCGGAGAGGTTTTTGTTGACAAGATGACACCCTTTGAGTTTAGAAGCAAAAAGATTCCACCTTAAAGAAAGAAAAGGGTTCTTTTTTTTTTATAATTAATTTTTTTATTTAGGACGAGTCAATTTTATACAACAATATAATATAACAAAGAATAGAAAAGTCAATCATGCAAATAGCAAAACATCAGCACAAAAAAAAAAATGAAGAACAGATCTGAGATATGCAAAAAAAAACTAAGCATTCTATCCTTCTCAGCCTATGAAATCTTCATGATCTAATAAATGTCCAGAGCTTTTAATAGAATGGTGTGGATGAAGCATATAAAAATAAACATGAGACACCGGCTCTCAGCTCCCCAACCATATTGATTTGGACCAACTGAGATCCGGAATCCATATGACCCTCTATTCAATGATGTAACAAGACGTCCTAACATTTTTTCTCTTTTTGATTATCAACCTGCATTCTTAAGTATGCTTGCTTTTAACTATTTTACAAAATATTTAGTTATCATTAAACCTCCTCAGCTTATGTTTACTTGTGTTACTAAACATAAAATAATCAGTACCTACGAGCTCCTTCATCATCACTCCAAAAGCCTCCATCCAGATGCGAACTAGCCATCCTCTCCAGCCGCCACCATCTTCCAACTTCCCAAACTCTTCTATCCAATCTCTATCTAGATCTGTATACTATATTTGGACACCAACCAAGGAGTCCACGTGATAGTGAACCTCGGCATTGTATTCTGCAATGAATTCGCTATTCTCTCATTTATCATTATATAATTTATCTTTTTAACAACTTCTTTGATTGACAGTACAGAAGTTTTCCAATTTTTGGCAATGCAATTTTTAGTAGCTAAGGTCCAAAATTGCCAGAGTTCATTCTGTTCCCTAGATAAATCATAATGTTTCATTCCCAAAAGACATGTTTCAATTTCGGGTCTCAAGCTACTGTTTGTAATTTGTGTAAATAAGTCTATGAGTTCTCCCCATAGCTTCTGCGCAACGGGACAAGTCCACCAGATATGCAGGAATCTATCTTCTGTTCTGCATCCCCTAAAACACTCTCCATTTATATCTTTATTAAATTTTGCCATCCTTTGGGGAGTGTAATAGGTTCTGTGCAATACCTTAATAGAGGTCTCAAGTAAACTATATGTATATGATCCCCTTGTCAGATTAGTGCAGATTCTTTTCCAGACCATGGCATCTAACTCCTTTCCCAGGTCCTGCTCCTACTTCACCATAAATTTAGTTTTTTGTGTGTTCTGAAACTCTATTAAGTGTGAGTATATGTATCCTAGGGTGCCTGTCATCGAGGGTATCTTTTCGCAGATAGAGGACCATGCTGTATGTGTAGGATTCCCGTAAGTATGTATTAAGAAAAGGGTTCTTCACAGTAAGGGTGGTTAAATGGCGGAATTCTCTACCAAAGGAGGTGGTGACAGCAGATTCAATAGATAATTTTAAAAAGGGATTGGATATAATTTTGAATAAAAAGGGCTTATTGATCCATGGACGAATCTGATTGCCAGTATCTGGTGTCAGGCATATTATTTTTTTCCCCTTATGAGACAATTGTTAATTTTTCAATGTTTTTTTTTTCTGTTTGCCTTCCTCTGGATCAATTAATAGTTAATTAACAATTAACAATTAATCTGCATATTACAGATCAGAGGAAATCTAAAAAGGTCGAACTTGATTGACTAAAAGTCTTTTTTCAACTTCAATGACTATGTAACTATTATTTTTTGTATTATTAATTTTTTTTGTATCCCGCCAACATATTCCGTAGCGCTGTACAAGGGATGAGAACAAGGAAAATACAATATTAACAAGTTCAGAAAATGGAGGGCCCTGTTTTGAGCTTTAATAACTTTGTAGAAAGTGCTTTTTTTCCAAAGCACCCTACAAGACATGAAACTCGCTACTTACAATCTTAAGGGTGTGGGAGAGGCAGAGACTTGGGGAAGAGTAACATATAAGGAAAACAAGGCTCAGGAAGAAAATGAAAGTTAGAAAGTTTGTTTATGTTGTGGAAGAGGGGAGTGATCTTAGGTGAGAGGCTCTTGAATGCAAATATTTGTCAGACCCCTAGTGGTGAGATAATATAATCTGAAAGTAGGGAGGTCAGGTGATTTCATGGCTCTTTAAATTGAATCTGAATAGAGGTGGGTGGGTGAGGTGCAGGGAGGGAGGGAAGTGCTCTCAGTGTTGTCCCAGAGCAGAGAGGCCAGGATGTAGATTGCAATAGGCACTGAAACAGGAATGAGAAATGGTGTGAGAGAGACATGGCGGAAGGAAGAGAAAGGAGAGAGACAGCAATAAATACATGGTGAAAGGAGGAGCTTTTAAAGTAATGCAGGTCATTAAATGGGGGTAGGGTTGGACAAGGAAAGCTAGACACAACAGGGGGTTAGGCAGATGTTCCACCAAACTGTAAGGGATTGCAATATCGCAAGACATATTTTCTATTTCCCCAAAAATATTAACAGGCATACATGAATATTAATAATGGCACGTGATCCTGAGATGGGTGAGACTCCATTTTCCTGTTTATACCTCAGGTGTGTAGCAAATTCAGTGTTGTCCCAGAGCAGAGAGGCCAGGATGTAGATTGCAATGGGCACTAAAACAGGAATGAGAAATAGTGTGAGAGAGACATGGGGAAGGGAGAGAAACTATGTAATTTTAATTGCAAAACTGTCCCACACTTTCTTTATCCTATGTATTTCATTTCTTGTGTGGCGGTGATGATACATTGAGAAAATATAGAGCCCCTCTAACACTTCTCTACACCAGATAGGTGCCTGTTAAGTCACTAAAAAAGCTAAAAAGTATATATAGACTAGCGACTTGCTCGTCAAGAATGATGGGGCAATAAAATTGTAAGGCAGGTAATGTTGTTTGTCACAGACAGTAAGTGTTTTGGTGGTCTGAGATCCTTGTGCTCTCATTGCGAGCCTCTCGGTTGGTGTGTTTTTTGTTATCAGAGGCGCTAAACTGAGTAAATTGAACTTAAATTGAGGTGTAACCTGACTTCCAGACGTCCTGGGTGCCCCGCCCCCTTGCTGTGGGTAAGGATTTTATTCAATTTTTGTGTGTATTTTGTGTTTTTTTTAAGGTTTTCCGCTTTACGCGGGTCGTCCGTTAAGGTCGTATTTTTGCGAGTTTGTCATTTTTTTTCTCATTCCCACGGCTCGTATTTTTTTGTGTAAGTTCGTATTTAGTCATTGCAAGTTTTTTTTTTTTTTTCAAAGTCCCGTTTCTGTGGGTGTTTGTAACTGCTTGTAACGCGATGTAGAACCTACACCTCCGCAAATGCGGCCCCTTGCTTTGCGAGGGTCCGCATTTGCGGGGCGAAAATCATACGGGGTCGTAGGGATGAGCGCATATGGCGTTCATCTCCAACAGAGCAAGGAGCGCCTTTGGTGCTCCTTGCCAGTAACTGCGGCCCTCGCTTTGTGAGGGCCGCAGTTGCGGCAGGCTCTCTATGCGAGCCCGCAAAGGTCAGCAATAGCCAGTATTGCTGAGAACTAAATATGTGATAGTCTGATCAAACCTAGGGTGAGCAGATTATATTTCTATAAAATAATTCTCTGTTCTTCTCCACTTATAAATTAAGTGTCTCTCTTTTCCCCAGAGTGCTGCTCCTAAAATTTGTACTTCTGGCTCCTAAGTATAATGTATCTCCAGTTCTCTACCAAGACATTCCTTCTATTACCCTAGAAACAGCCTGCTTGGCTCCTGTAAAGTCTTTTTAGCTCCCAAGTTTTAGATATTTTTGTCCACTTCATATATATATAAACAGACACATATATGATAATGGTTCATTTAGTAAGTAATTAGTCTTAACTTCCCTCCTGCACTTAAGAGCTACTAACTCAGGCTCCTAATATGAAGCTGCTATTAATAGATTATCTATGGAAATTCCCTTACATAATATCCACTGATTTCCTTTAGTTATTGACTTTGCTTTGCACTTAAATGAAATGTAACCATCAACTCAACTATAGACTATGAAACGGAATTTCCTTGCTTAGAACTAAATAATGGATTTTTTCTAAATGCAAGAAAGTAACCAGAGCACATATAATAAGGGGTTAAATTATTGCATAAGAGTTTAAATATTTGAATTATCTACTTCAATAATTAATTTACTGTTTTAATAAATGCAATTCTGACAAGTAGCTTCAGCATAATAGACCTGAATAATGCTTTGTATTTATTGTACATAATTAATACAAGATCTGCTATTGAGATTGTGAGTACTATATGTCTCATGTTAATTGATCATAATTGATCATAATTCTGCATTTATTGCCTACATAGTTACCAAGATTATAAATACCGTATATGTTTTAATATCCTACACATTGGGGGGAATTTAATAATAGGATACGAGATTAGCCATGTTTTACACCAGCACATTGCTTTGTAACGTTACTCAGGTCTGCTTCTGATTTACTAAACCTCAAGTATTATAATTAAACGCGGTAATGCCTAATGTAGCATTATGTACCTATCGCCTAACTATCCTTTCACATGTCATGACCATCGTACATACATGTTATAAGGGTCACACATGCACAGTTAACAGCTTTTTTCCATTGGTGTAGGCGCATGTAATAAACGCGATGCTAAATTCATATATGATCCACACATGAGCCACAATGCACAATATTATTTGGAAAAGATGCAGTGATTGGCATGATATCATTATTTACATATGTAACAACACGGAACCGGCAGGACCAGCATGCTCTGGAACCGATTACTTGCTCACGTCGGACAGGCTAGTATATCTTCAGTGACAGTGTGGCAGAGTACAATACACATTTTTACTGTTTTATTACTCAGTACTGCTAGCTCCAATAAAAATGTTTTTCACTATTATCTGTTGGGTCCTCGTGCGTCATTTTTGGCTATTTTCCCTGAAATGTGTTATCTTGTAAATATTGGCCATTGTCTTTGATAAGAGGCCTGGAGTATACCTCCCAATAGCCGTAGGTACAGGTATTTTGATGTATATATAGGGTCAGATATTCCCTTCAATAACAAGATGACACCATATACTGGAGACAGAGGACTTTTGCAGTACCAGATAAGGAGCGGGAATCCAGTGCCATGAAGCGTGTTTTATCATTATGCCTCATATCGTGAGGTCACTACTAATTGTGAATAATCTGGTCTTACACATCTTTTTATTCTATTCTGTCACTATTATTCCTCCAGTATTTTTGCATATCTATCTGCACTAGGACATAGTGAACTTTTTTTTCCCCTTCCCTTTTTTCTACTTTTTCATATATTTTTCTGATGAGCACCATGTGAACGTTGTTACATAAAGAAGCAGCCAGCCTCTGTTCATGTATGTAGTAACCCAACATCAAGAGATCATCTCTATAATCTGAGGGGGTCCCACATACTATCCGGCTCCAACTGGGGAAAAATACTTTTCTCGGTATATAGACTATATTTTTGGACCCACATGGACAACCTCCTCGTCCCTATTAGATCTGGAGTTCCATGGCCCCCTGGTAAAGACTTCTAGTCTGTACACAGAACAATCATATGGGGGGGTCACTGTGTGTTTTCACCTACACTCTTGACATCTGTGTTATCGAGTACATGGTTTCTAGTGCTACAATATTAGTATCTACACTACACCTAAGGTTTTATACAATTGTTTTATTATGATTTTATTTAAATATAATATATACTGGTATCATGTGATCGAAGCACGCAATGCTGAAAATGAGCATCGCGGGTAGTTAATAGCAAGATTTGTGATTACTAAATTCGGAGTTTCGCTGTATTCTGCAAGTAATATGTCCATGACATTCCTTAATACTTTCATTACACACCTAGTTCATGATAATAAGTAACATGCTCATGATACTCCCTAACAGACCCATTATACCCCAAATTATATTATCTGATTAGTATCAACAAAGATTTTCAAAATGCTGAAATGTTGGTCAGACTTTCCTCCTCTTGCTTTGCAGAACATCAATATCTAATATAATATTACATTAAAATTGAACATTTGTCTTAATCAAAATGTACTTTTCCATCTCTCACATTGAAATAATAGCAGAATTACTTTGCCAACAGGAACATCTAATCACTGCTTCATTTTTTTCTTTTTGAAGGACAGTTTACATGGAGCAATTTACTAAATGGCACAAGCGGCTGAGATGAGGCGACATGGTCTGTGGTCTTAATGTTTCCCCGTAGGACATAGTGCATAGTAAATCTCATCCACTTGAGATAAATTTTCATAGTAAATCTCAACACACGCCACTTCAGATGTTTGGTAAATTACCCCACTCCTGTGGGGTTACAATTTCTTTTCTGAGCTGTTCATTCCTCATACTTTGTCAGGAGTCTGTGTAACCTAGTGAACTTCCATTAATCCTGCTAAAAGCTCTGGCAGTTTTAGCTTTCGCAGTTCCATTGTGCACATAGAAGCTTATTCTGCATTCAAAGACTCCTCTCACCTGATGAAGTTTTTCAGCAGAAACCAAATTTTCTGCGTGTCATGTAACACCTTGATTTTTCTATGTCATACTACTAAACATATGCCATTATAAACAATAAAATATTTTACTTTTGCAGGACTTGTTTATATATTTATTTGCAATTTTATTAATTTTGGTTCTCACTCAAGACTCTTATCAAATATCTCCGTCAAGCAACTCACAAGAAATATGAGACTATTAATAAAACTTTAATTAATTAAACTTCATTACTGCATTATCAATTTATCAGGCATCTCAATCACTCAATTACTCACATCTGCTATAGGATTAAACTTAATTACTCAACATTCTTCTTGTGTTGTTGGATTTGTAAAGTCTTGTCTTTGTCTATAAGGTATTAAAAATGGCTGGACACCAAACAAGCACATTTCAACCACTATTTCCAATTACGTTCCACATGATTTCTTCGGTTTTGGACCCTATTTATAGAACTCCCATGCTTCAACTGGCTCTTCCAACTGTCTCTTTCCATGCTCCAACTGGCTCTTTCCATTCTCCATCTGGCTCTTTCCAAGCTTTCAAATATTCAGAAATATTCTGAACCTTCAACTATTTAGGACTATATATCCCTAACCCATGTATCCACTCAACCCTTTATCAACAAGCTTTCAAAACTCTCTCTTGTTGTATATTTGGAATCGGTCTTGAAAACTGTCTCTGGTTTTGTAAAGGCTGTGAAAACCAAGGAAACACCCCAAAATATAAAAATATTTTCTACAAATTCTCATTGCTAACATTAGGATCAAAAATGTAATGGCATTTTTTGGTAAATAGAAATAATTAAAAATTGTTTCAAGACTTTTCACCCATCCTGTAATACAACACAAGCAAATAATTGTACTATTTTTTGTCAATCTAATTTCTACCTATGTCAGCTTTCTATATAAAGTATTTTGACCCATTAGAATTTAATGTGTAATACTAATCATTTTTTTATGGAATATTTTTTTCTATAATTTCAAAAAATCTGAACTTTATTTAATAATATAACTGCTAACACTATCCTACCGTCGTTGGGCCTGTTTTCACCTTTGACCTTACTCCGTTCCTTACCTACTGCATAACCTGCAAACTCAGGCATTAATAATAGATTGCCAAGTGAACCGGCTGCAGCAAAGATTTTTCCACCCTCTTAGACAAATCTTGTTCCTCTGAAGGTTTAGTTATTGATTTTGATAGTGATTCCATCTTTCCTTCAGAAATACACCAGTTTACCCCTTGGTCTTGTCATTAATCTTCTACAGTGAGATCCACCAACATTTAGTTTGACATTTCCGACAGTAAAATATAAATTAAGTGTAATCAGAGACATTCCTTCTTTTTATCAACTTTGTACTTTAAAGTAATTTATTTGTAGTTTTATTTATATGTATTTATGTTATCAACAAAGGTCCGCATAGTTAGAACTATGGTATTCCCAGTAGTAACATATATCCGGATGGATGTGAGAGCTGGACCATAAAGAAGTCTGAGCGCTGTAGAATTGACAACCTTTGGATTGTGGTGTTGGACAAAACTACTTAGAGTCCATTGTACTACGAGAAGATCCAATAAATCAGTACTTCAGGAAATCAAGACAAACTGTTCACTGGAAGGTATGATCATGGTCATATCATGAGAAGGCAGGATTCCTTAGAGAAGACTCTGATGAAGGCACAAGAAGAAGGGGATGACAGAGGTGGAGATGGATAGATGAGGTCACTGAAGCAATGAACATATACTTTAAGGAGCTCAGAGGGGCAATTTCTTAGAGATGTACCTGGAGTGCTGAGGTCCATAGGGCCATGGAAAGTCAGACATGACTGAACGACTAAACCACAGCAAGAAATGTTACATTGGAGAGGTGATAGTTCCACTTTAATATACAGATGTATGCCACCAAATATATGTACACCTATATCTCTAATGTGTGAGGGGAAATTAATACTAGAAACTATGTGTATCATTGGCCGAGACACTGCAACAGACCTCTTTAACCTCATATTATTAGAATACTCTTGTGAAGAGCTAGACCTGCTAATGTGCAGCATATTTTTTAGAAAGTCAAAAAATATAGCATTGAATTGATTAAATATAAAATAAATGTATTATTTACTGGGGTAAGTCGTTACCTTGTTTGAAATTATTTCCCACAATGAAGAGATTTAGTAAAATAAATACCTTATCAAGAGTCATAATGACAGCGCTAACACTAAGGGATTTCCAGGTTTCAATTATAGATTTCAAGAAGAAAGTAGAAAAACATACACAAGATTGCTCGTTGTCACGTAATATATATGATTAAATATTGTGCTTTCAAAATTTTAACTTTTATTATCACCAAAATAATAACGTTGAAACAATTCATAAATGAAAAGGGGATGTTATATTTTATAAATATTGTTCATAATGTATTAATCTTCAATGTGATTGGCCAGTGGACGATATTGTATATATCTGGGCTGAAAAACGTAAACGAAATAAGATCCAAAATAGTCATATAATATGAAATATTGGGATTTGATAATAGTGCTGTAAGTTTAATCATCAGTGAAAACCATGCACAGGTCACCGTCATGCCCCATCATTAAGAACTAGATGTTTTAATTATCGTTCAGTTATAATATTCAATGATTTAAGAAAACAATATTCATTTTTAAACTTACTTTCGAAAATCAGACTCAACTCCTTCTGGTCTCCACCCATTATAGCGTTGATGAGGAGAAACGGCATTGTTCTGCAGGCGAGGGTACATTTGCAGGCATTAAGTTATAACAACATAATGCTCCCCATTAGCTGGAGACTTGCTATGTTAAAATGATTTGCCTGGGTAATGTTTTGTTGCTGTGGGACACTGTGTGAGTGATTGTTTGGCCTTTTATATAATAAGATTGTTATAAAAGGCCTTTTGATCTGCCAAACCACACTTTCTCTCCAGATTGACATTATTAGAGTGGAAACAATCAACTGATAATCTTGCATAATTTTAACAACTGGCTTCTCTTGTTAGGGCATTGTTGCTGTGTAGTCGTTCAGTTGTTTCTGACTCCCCATGACCCTATGGACCTCAGCACACCAGGCAAAAACATTATGTCTCTGATTGTGCTTATCCATAAGGTTTTCTTGGCAACGCTCCTGGAGTGAGTTGCCAGTTCCTTCTCTGTGGACTGTGATTTGTCTGACCTCTCTGACCATCTTGGGTGACCCTACATTATATAGCTCACAGCTTCACACATTTTATGTCAACTTGATTGAAGCGTCCTCTATATAGTAGATACTTTTGGAAATGTACAGCTAAGCAGAGAATTAGCGTGCTAGGAAAAGAGCTTAATTAATTACATCACGTTCCACCTTTCATATTAGAGGTTAGTATTTATCGAAAAGTTATTAAACTTGCCTATTTTTCCAGTTTGTAGACAGCAGAAACTGCCATTTCAATTTATATTTCTACCATTGACACTTAGAATGCTGAACTGATTGCCTGAAGGGTCCAAGAGCCAATAAAGCTACAGCTGCAGCTCTAAATTGTGACAGTTACATGGATGTCCTGTGTTCAGCAGCTCACATTACCTGGCTTTTTCCTATAGGAGCAATTTGTGTTTATGTGGAGCTTCCCATTGGATGTAGCACATTTGTTATTGCGCTTTTAAATGAGCAATTTTTAAACCTTATACATTGATTTTCATTGCATGAATGGTTAAGAAAATGTACATTTAACACTACTTATTTTTCATTACTTCTTATTAGGGTGTGTCAGGGCCAGGGGTGGAGCTAGAGAATGGAGGTCCCAGGGGCAAAAAAAAAAATTGGGGCCCTCCGTGTAATTTTATTTTTATGTTGGGCCCCCCACCTTGGTACCAACTCACTCCCCAAGACCCCTTAACCTATTTACCCTACCCAAGACACTTTCCCATAGCTGCAGCCCCCCAATACCCCTTTCCATAGCTCATAGGAGGGCCCAGGTGCATTGCACCACATGCACCACTGGTAGCTCCGACCCCAAGTCAAGGCACTGTACCAGTTGTATTATAGAATTTTATGGTGAAAACAGTTTTTCTCTTTATGGGCTTCTCCAGATGCATCAAAAATTGTATTTTACTGACATTCTGCCAAAAAGCTATTTTGTATAGAGAATAAAAGCCCAATCTTTATTTTTTAATTGAGTTGAGGCTGGTAAGAACTCAATAATGTTACACTCAAAAAACACCAGAAAAAGAAAAAAAGAATGTTTTTCAGTTTAGATCTTAGTTTAAAACACTTATCTGCCTTAAAAAAAGGATATTGCTGAATAAGCAGATGTGAGATAATAGACTCCCGGGGGATAAGACAATAAGAACTTTGGAGCTCTGCTTGACAAAGGAACTAAATTATGCTTTTAGTGATTTAAACAATTATTACCTTAAGTACTTTCACTAATGGAAATCACAGCAGACATGTTTTTATTAGTTTAAAAACATGGCACCTGTTAAATGACCACGCATGTCCCATATTTATAGTATGCTCTTTTGAAGAATCAGTTTTCACAATGGAAAAATGTTTTTAGAAAGTAAAAACAAACTGACTTTAGTTTATTGACCATTATTCTGAGTAATTATTTATCGTGGGCAAACATGCCTTTATCTGCTTCACTGATTTGTCAGTTGGGAGAGTAATATTATCACGAGATCTTCTTTTAATCCTACTGTTGCAGATTTTTCAGTAAAACTGAATGAGCGTCCTTTCTGCATCGAAGGTTGGTCCTAGGAGACAAATCAGGTTACAAAAAAATGGCCTGCCTTCTGTGAAGTATAATCACATATATAGTTGTTGTAATTGCAGGCTTGCCAAAAGTTGTTGGTAAAACCATGTTAATAACTGCGGCCCTAGCGAAGCGACGCAAAGCAAAGGCCGCGGTTGCAGCCAGGCAATGTGCTCCGAAGGTGCTCATTGTGCTGGTGGAGATGAGCACCACAGGCACTCATCCCCGCGGGACTTAGCCAACGAGCGCCAAAGGGCGCTCATTGCGCTGGTGGAGATGAGCGCCACAGGTGCTCATCCCCCACAGGACATAGGCAACGAGCGCCAAAAGCGCTCATTGAGCTGGTGGAGATGAGCGCCGCAGGCGCACATCCCTACACACTCTGAAATTAGATAAAAAAGGGCGCAGAAGGCGCTCACCGTGCCTTAAGGAGGCCCGCAAAATTACGTTCAGCAAGACTTGGGACTTAGCGATGGCTGAGAAATTACGGCCCACAAAAATACGAATTTAACGGCCTAACCGCCAAACTGCAAGAACACACAAATATGCCTCAAATTTATTTACACACTCACACACAGCTCGGGGGGGGGGGGGGGGAGCAGGGAGCCTGTGAGTGAGGTTGCAAGTTAATTTGAGGCATATTTTGGCTTTTTTTGCAATCGAAAATCGCCGAAGCGAGGAAAAAAATGTTGTCCGAAAACCCCCCCAAAAAATGAAAACAAGCCCAAAGGACGGAAAAAGCAGCCGAAGGACGGAAAAGGCGGCCGAAGGATGTAAATACCAGCCCTAAGCACAAAGACTTAACGATGAGCGCGAAGGTGCTCAGCGCGGGGCTCTCGATGAGCGCAGAAGGTGCTCAGAGGGGCCATAACTTCACATTCAGTGGCAAATAGCATTACCATGGCTTCATTTTTTGACGGGCAAGTCGCTAGTTGTATATAATTGCTATTTGCATAATTAAAGGTTGTAGTTATTGTTTTACTTTATGAAAGGTGTTTTATCAAGTTCTTCAACATATCATGCTATAAAAAATGTATTTAGTGCATTTTTTTAAGAATCACATGTGAGAAAAACGATGATACAGTGAATAAAAGTAAATTGTGAGTGAATATAAATGCAGTTTGCTTATTTAAACCTATGGTGGCAAAACATTGTGTTCCAATATTATTATGCAGTTAGATCATCTCCACCCAACACTTATCAAGCTACAAATTAGCATACAGAGCCACATATTAGCATAGCAGAATTCTGGAAACACTGCTGAATATCTATATAGAGATTTGGACGCTCATTAAGATAGAAATACATAGTCATTGTTATTCATTATTGGAATACATAGTCCCTTTAAGTATATAACATATGCTGCTGTGAGCTCCTGCGCTCCGTTAGATTTTAGGTTTAGGGTTAGAGATTATAAATTACGGATTAGGGTTTAAGGGTTAGGTTTTATGGTTTAGGGTTAGGGGTTAGGGATAAGGGTTAGGATAGTGGTACATAACACATAGTAAAATAGTGGCACGCGCAGTGGAGTGCAGCAGCCAGCCAATGGCAGGCAGATAATAGGAAATATCCCAAATGTCATATTACAGACTTACAGCTTTATTAAATTGTGATTTGGCCAATTGAATAGGGATCTATATAAGCACAGAGCATATTTATTTTACAGAAGTTTTTATTTAGTGAAGACCTTGCGTTTAGATAGAAGTTCACTAACTAAAAACATCTGTAAAAAAATATGCTATGTGCTTATATAGAGCCATATTCAATTGGCCGAATTGCAATTTAATAAGGCTGTTAATTAGTACAAAACTCAAATAAAAAATGTATTATCTAGGTGTTAGAAATGAAATAGTGAATATTGTATCCACAAGTGATAGCATGTGTACAAGAGAATTCATAACAATAGCAAGTTCTAGGGTTGGTAAATAAGCCGAAATGTAGTGAGTTATTATTTTCATAGTAAAGACTAAATTAATTGTAATGCAAAAAAGTAAGGTAATTAGTATATATGTGTTAGAAATGGAAAGTATCTGTGAGTATTGTATCCAAGCACTATAGACTCCACTCTTTTATCAATTAGCTGTGTAGCTCTGGGTCCGCAGGCTTGCTCTCCATTCCCTCGACTGCTGCTCTTCAGACAGAGATGTGAGTGCTTTGATCTGCCTGGCGGCTTCCACTAGGGGATTGGCTCAGAGGTTAATTACACAAAGAGAGACTCCAGCTGTGGCAGAGCGCTCCCCTCTATGTTCGACCCTCTTCCACGTACCCCTCCAAAGGAGACAGGAGGAAAAAGAGACAAGCAGAGAAAGCCCTTTTGATATAATGAAGTCTCTCCGTGCAGAATCTAAAATTATTAGTTTGTTTGTAAAACTGACATATGATAAATGAAGGATGTGAGTGCTGTGGGGTCTGTGTGAGAACTTGGATTGCGGCTGACGTGTGATATATGAATGGTGGGAGTGCTGTGGGGTCTGTGAGAGAGCTTGGATTGCATCTGACGTGTTATATATGAATGATGTGAGTGCTGTGCGGTCTGTGAGAGAGCTTGGATTGCATCTGATGTGTGATATACGAATGATGTGAGAGCTGTGGGGTCTACGAGAGAGCTTGTATTGCAGCTGATGTGTGATATATGAATGATGTGAGTGCTGTGGGGTCTGTGAGAGAGCTTGGGTTGCAGCTGATTTGTAATATATGAATTATGTGAGTGCTGTGGGGTCTGTGAGAGAGCTTGAGTTGCAGCTGATTTGTGATATATGAATGATGTGAGTGCTGTGGGGTCTGTGAGAGAGCTTGTATTGCAGCTGACGTGTGATATATGAATGATGTGAGTGCTGTGGGGTCTGTGAGAGAGCTTGTATTGCAGCTGACGTGTAATATATGAATGATGTGAGTGCTGTGGGGTCTGTGAGAGAGCTTGTATTGCAGCTGATGTGTGATATACAAATGATGTGAGTGCTGTGGGGTCTGTGAGAGAGCTTGTATTGCATCTGACGTGTGATATATGAATGATGTGAGTGCTGTGGTGTCTGTGAGAGAGCTTGGATTGCATCTGACGTGTGATATATGAATGATGTGAGTGCTGTGGGGTCTGTGAGAGAGCTTGGATTGCATCTGACGTGTGATATATGAATGATGTGAGTGCTGTGGGGTCTGTGAGAGAGCTTGTATTGCAGCTGATGAGTGATATATGAATGATGTGAGTGCTGTGGGGTCTGTGAGAGAGCACAGACCTCAACTGACATCCACTATAATAGTTATCAGATGTGATAGAGGGTGGGAGAGAGAGGTAGGAGAGAAGGAGCATGAGAGGGAGGGGAAAGAAAGAGAGAGGCAGAGAGAGAGGGAGGGAGGTAGAGAGAGAGGGATGGAGAAAGAGAGAGTAAGGGAGGCAGAGAGAGAGGGAGGGGAGAGAGAGAGAGGGAGGCAGAGAGGGAGAGAAGGAGGGAGAGGGAGCAAGAGAGAGGTAGGGAGAGAGTCAGAGCACAGAGAGTGGACATAGTGAGAGACAGAGGGCACAGAAAGAGAGAGATAGCACACACACGAGATGGCGTACAGAGAGAGAGGATGCAGAGAGAGAGAGAGAGAAGGCTCAGAGAGAGAGAGACGGCGCACAGAGAGAGAGGACTCACAGAGCGAGAGGGCGCACAGAGCAAGAGGGCGCACAGAGAGACAGGACACAGAGGGAGAGACAGCTCACAGAGACAGAGTGCTCACAGAGCTCAGAGAAAAATAGGTTGCAAGGAGAGGGCACACAGAGAGAGGTTGAGAGAGCACAGAGAGAGACAGCACAGAGAGAGACAGAATAGACAATTGAACATAACATATGATACAGTCATTTATGACGGTCAAGTTATTAGTATAATATATAAATGATATGAGTGCTGTGGGGTCTTCGAGTTAATGAACTGCCATAGATAAGAAGATTTAGAGAGAAGGTGCTCCTGTATAGATAATATATGGTTACAAAATCCAATTTTGGGATCTTTCCTGTTTCGCTCCCACCAGCAGCGGTGTGCAGCTGCCATTAGGTGGAGTGACAGTGGCTTGCCAAGACTTGTTCTTAGGTTTAGTTTAAAATAAATCTAGTCTTTCCTTTTTAACTAGTTTATTCAGTGTTGCTTTAATGATGATGGACATTTTGCCGTTGTAAACCACATATACAGTGGATACAAAAAGTCTACACATCCCTGTTAAAATGTCAGGTTTCTGTGCTGTAAAAAAATGAGACAAAGATAAATAATTTCAGAACCTTTTCCACCTTTAATGTGACCTATAAACTGTACAACTCAATTGAAAAACAAACTGAAATCTTTTAGGTGGAGGGAAGAAAAACAAAAAGAAAAATAATGTGGTTGCATTAGTCTGCACACCCTCTTATATGTAGCTGTGTTCAGAATTAAACAATCACATTCCAAATCGTGTTAAATAGGAGTCAGCATACACCTGCCATCATTTAAAGTGCCTCTGATTAACCCCAAATAAAGTTCAGCTGCTCTAGTTGGTCTTTCCTGAAATTTTCTTAGTCGCATCCCACAGCAAAAGCCATGGTCCACAGAGCTTCCAAAGCATCAGAGGGATCTCATTGTTAAAAGGTATCAGTCAGGAGAAGGGTACAAAATTATTTCCAAGGCTTTCGATATACCATGGAACACAGTGAAGATAGTCATCATCAAGTGGAGAAAATATGGCACAACAGTGACATTACCAAGAACTGGAGCGCCTTCCAAAATTGATGAAAAGACAAGAAGAAAACTGTTCTGGGAGGCAACCAAGAGGCCTACAGCAACATTAAAGGAGCTGCAGGAAGATATGGCAAGTACTGGCTGTGTGGTACATGTGACAACAATCTCCCGTATTCTTCATATGTCTGGGCTATGGGGTAGAGTGGCAAGACAAAAGCCTTTTCTTATGAAGAAAAACATCCAAGCCAGGCTACATTTTGCAAAACCACATCTGAAGCCTCCCAAAAGCATGTGGGAAAAGGTGTTATGGTCTGATGAAACCAAGGTTGAACTTTTTGGCCATAATTCCAAAAGATATGTTTGGCGCAAAAACAACACTGCACATCACCAAAAGAACACCATACCCACAGTGAAGCATGGTGGTGGCAGCATCATGCTTTGGGGCTGTTTTTCTTCAGCTGGAACTGGAGTCTTAGTTAAGATAGAGGGAATTATGAACAGTTCCAAATACCAGTCAATATTGGCACAAAACCTTCAGGCTTCTGCTAGAAAGCTGAACATGAAGAGGAACTTCATCTTTCAGCATGACAACGACCCAAAGCATACATCCAAATCAACAAAGAAATGGCTTCACCAGAAGAAGATTAAAGTTTTGGAATGGCCCAGCCAGAGCCCAGACCTGAATCCGATTTAAAATCTGTGGGGTGATCTGAAGAGGGCTGTGCACAGGAGATGCCCCCGCAATCTGACAGATTTGGAGTTTTTTTGCAAAGAAGAGTGGGCAAATCTTGCCAAGTCAAAATGTGCCATGCTGATAAACTCATACCCAAAAAGACTGAGTGCTGTAATAAAATCAAAAGGTGCTTCAACAAAGTATTAGTTTAAGGGTGTGCATACTTATGCAACCATATTATTTATTTTTATATTTTTTCTTCCCTCTACCTAAAAGATTTCAGTTTGTTTTTCAATTGAGTTGTACAGTTTATAGGTCACATTAAAGGTGAAAAAAGTTCTCAAATGATTTATCTTTGTCTCATTTTTTTACAGCATAGAAACCTGACATTTAACAGGGGTGTGTAGACTTTTTATATCCACTGGATAGTTGTGAGCATGCGGGTTGTTGCTAACGTTGCGGGCTCGCGCAGCGAGCCTGCGGCCCTCTCTCCTTGCCAGCAACTGCAGACCTCGCAACATTTACGGACTTACGACAAACAAATACGAGACGCGGCACTTAGAATACAAAACACTACGACCTCGCAAAGATACGACTTTAACGGACGACCCGTGCGAGCCTTAAAACATGAGAAACACAATAAATAAACACAACAAACACATCAAAAGCTTACCCACAGCAAGGGGGGCACCTAGGACCTCTGCAAGTGAAGTTACACCTCCATTTAAGTCCAAATTACAGAGTTTAGAGACCCGAAAATCCCCTAAGCAAGAGAAAAAATGGCCGCTGAAAAAAACGAAAACGAAGCTACAGGACCCTAAATACGCAAAACACCATCAAACACATACGGATTTTGCAAAAAATCCGGTCGAGGTCCAAGAACAAGGACGCAAAATCAGCCACAGCCGCGTACCACATTAGGTGCCATTTTACAACACTAACGTACACAATCCGGAAGTACACAGCTACCCTGACGGATTTTCCTTGCGCACGCACACTATTTACACTACACACTGCACACATTGCTGACACTTACACAGCAGCTCCACAGCACTGAAAACACACATTGTATGCTGCAGCAACATGAAAACAGACAGCTCTTCAACACAATGCTTCCTCCATATATTACTTGAAAATAAGTAAAGTATATTAATTTATTATTTTATTAATTATTCATTGGCATACAAAAAAAAAAACACAACGCTGCTCATAGCACACAAACAACCAACATCCTCGCAATAAGTGCAGAAGGCGCTCATTGCGAGCAACGCGTTGAGCGCCGAAGACGCTCAGCGCGAGGCTCGCAATGAGCGCTGAAGGATCTTGGAACACCAACAAAATGAATGTCGCACACAAACAACATTACCTGCCTTACAATCTTATTGCCGTAATTTTTGGACGGGCAAGTCGCTAGGGAATTTTAAACTTGGGAGGAGTGGGAGGAACACTGCACGTATATACGATTTGTATTCACTTATGTTAAAACATTGACAATAGATCTCAGTGGCAAAATAAAACCCCACAGAATAACCTGGCCCTCAAACTACAGAAACATTAGCAGTTTAAAATGGAGTCCTCTAAATATCAGATTTTCTATAAAATACATTTTGTCATTTATTTCTTCAAAAAATTTGATTAATAAGAGTGTATGTTTCCTTTAAAGCAAACCTGTCACTTTGCAACTTTTTTTTGACATCAAAGGAGTTTGGAAGGTGGCCCTTCATCTCTCCAAATGGGTTGCAGTTTGGGCCAACAAAGGAGGATCCCATGTCCGTGACTTTTTGCTAAATTGTTACATACTTCTCAAACATGCAGTTTTCCCTAAATTAACATTAGCACTTGCATGAGAATTAAAATATTTTAAGAGAAAATCTTAATTTTATCAAACTCTGCTTGTGTATAGATTGTTTCATTATGTCAGCCCACTGTTAGCTTGGAGCCTGAGAGGATGTGCTTTTCTATTGATCAGGAATAATGTAGACAAGAGCAGAATTTGTTATACCATTGTCACTGGTATTTGACACCTATTCTCTTCCCTAGTACATGTTTAGAAGCCGTTTTTTTTTGCTAATTTGTTTCTGATTTTCCGTGACCTCATGGACCGTAACATACCAGGACATCTTTATGTCCATGGTCATGCTGACCCACTTGGTTTTCATGGCAGAGATACTGGAGTGAGTTGCCAATTCCTTCTCCAGTGGGCCACAGCATACAGCTCTGGTTATTCCTAGGTGGTCTTCTATCCAAGTACTTACCAGGCCCAACCCTGCATGGCTTCAGGGTGATGTGACTTCTTGGTTCCCTGACCGGAATCGAACCCAGGTTGGTGAAAGCACCAAATCCTAACCACTGGACCTCCATCCAGTGAACCCTTTTGACTCCTATCCTGTCCTTCCCTGGCACATGTTTAGAAGCATAAGTTAAACTGCAAACACAACTTGTGAAAAAATATAAATAGCTCTCTAACACACACAACTTTCACCAACTATCATGGATGCCTCTAGGGATATATTATTATTATTATCGTTTATTTGTAACGGTCCAACATATTCCGTAACATATTTTATTATTAAAACAGCATGAAACGACTTAATCAGACTAAGATTTTTCCAACATACATTAGTCATTTAAGTCTTGTCTTCAACTTGTATATCTCATCAAGTTTTCATGAAAACCAATAGGTTCATTATTGGACAAATGTTACCACTCTTTATTTTGTTGCATCAAAGAAGCCCATTATTTTTTTCAAATTTTATTAAGCTTTTCCATTTATAGACATCATGATCTTATTTATCAGCTGATTCAGCACTTTACTTTTTCAGGAATGTATGTCTTTCTAAATTAATAAGCATTCCATATGACCTATTATATACACTGGTAGTTATAATTGCCACATCCCTACTATGCAGATAGAACTTTCCTGTGTATTCAGTCTCCTTCCACATTAGGAAGTAGACCATCAGAATAGAAAATGGTAGATCCCACAGCAGCGTAACTGCATACCAAAAAATAGAAACTGTATTATATTATTTTTCATTCTAAAAATGTTTTTTAAATTTCCAAGTGTAAATCCTCAAAACAGTGTATTTTACATTTATGACCACAGTGGTCATTTAAGGTTGAAAATGGAACCAATTTGTAAGATCTCTTCAAATCTAAACAATGCCAGGAATTCATTAAACTGTAACTAGAGCCCAATATGTTTTGCAAAATATAACAATACCAATGAAGCCTTAAAAACACTACAAAACCCCAAACTCCATTTTCTTAGAAAGAAAATAAATGTAAAAACAAATTTACAGTTTGGGCACATTAGTAACACTATATAAATTGTTTTATCTGCCTAATATGCCCAGAACAAAGTTCCTTTTCAATTAGAAATAAAAATTACGAGCATCTAATGGAGGGCGTAGTGGTGTCTTGGGCTGCTTTTATAGATCCTAGAATTCACAATGTCTTCATGTGTTACATTAATTACCTAACTTCATTAAGGATAAATCGAGATGATATGAAATGTTTTTCTTAACCCATTAGACACCAGAACATTTGTGTCATACTCTACAATTTAAAAGCTATTAAAATATATGTTGATAATATTTAGAACCATGTATTATTATTATTATTATTATTAGAATTTACTTCTAGCAGTGTTGCTTTTATATATATCATCTTAGATTGAGGGGTGATAAACCCCCGGCATTAGTTTTTATTATTTATTTATGTAACACCTTCCATGGGGTTTGAGTAGATTGATTGGATGGATATGGAAGTATGTCAGCAGGGGCGGAGATATTGGTGGTGCAAGTGGTGCCTTGCACCAGGGCCCACGGCTCTCAGG
Source organism: Discoglossus pictus (assembly GCA_027410445.1). Taxonomy (NCBI): domain Eukaryota; kingdom Metazoa; phylum Chordata; class Amphibia; order Anura; family Alytidae; genus Discoglossus; species Discoglossus pictus. Next base: position 60,949,423 of record CM050168.1, read on the forward strand.
TGGCCCAGCACAAAGCACCACTTTCACTTCCTCTGCAGGAGACGGAGGCTACACACCAGCGAAGGCCGCCCTGACCCTGCAGCTCCTAACACTGCACGGTGAGGGAGGCACGGATGACAGGTAAGGGGGCAGCAGGGAGCCAGGTCGGGCTGGGGTGGTTGAACCAGAGCAGTTCGAGGGGGGGGGGGGGTGAGGATTGGGGGCAGGGAATGTATGCTAGGGAGGAGGACAGGAAAGATGGAGGAGCAGGGCTGAGATACCCCTGCACCTAGTTGTACCTAGTTATATATATATATATCACATATATAGTTGTGAGCATACGAGCCGTTGCTCACACTTGCGGGCTTGCACAGCGAGCCTGCAAGAACTGCGTCCCTCGCAAAGCTAGGGACGCAGTTCCCCGCAAATGCGGGTCCTCGCGAAGCGAGGGGCCGCATTTGCGGTGGTGGAGCATCCCAACGTCCCCGGTGGTGGAGCATCCCACCTCGGCGGTGTTTGTCCGCAAATGCGGACCCTCGCGAAGTGAGGGGCCGCATTTGCGGTGGTGGAAGGTCCAACGTCGGCAACACACACACGCAAGACTCAAAGGCGCCTCACACGCTGTTACACACACACACGCAAGACTTAACAAAAAAAAAATCAAAGGCGCCTTGCACGACTTAGAAAAAAAACAACTGCATCGTACACGTAAAATCCAACTGCGTCCCTCGCAAAAAAAATACGGCCGCGAAACGAGCCATTCCCAACACTCAAAACCGGCCGAAAACGGCGCGCATGAAAACATCAGAAACACAAGAAATAAACACAACGAACAAATAAAAAGCTTACTTACAGCAAGGAGGGGCATCCGGCACCTCGAAAAGTTAATTTTCACGTCCATTTAAGTCCAAAAAAACGAGTTTAAACTGCCGAAAATCACCTAAGCGACAGAAAAAATGGCCGCCGAACAAAACGAAAACGAGGCTTCAGACGTAACTATACTACAGTGACTCGCAAGACTGAAACACATACTATGTGGAACGTACCACACTGATATTAACCACCATTTTGAAAACTACTACGCACAAAATGGCGGATGGAACGCAAATTGTAAGCTGGAACGCAAATAGCGCATGCGTATTGCGTTCTAACGGTCTGAGGCACTTGAAAGTTTATAAATACTGCCTACTTTCCAGAAAATTCTACATTTCTACTCAGGTGATGAACGGAGTGACTGGATAGTTAACTGCTGCTGTTACTTGAGAAGAGAATTGTTTCCTAATTTCCTACTTTACCTTGTGCAAATTAGAACTGAGAGATAAGCTATAATATATTAGATTTTATTATCAAGACAGGACAAAAAAAAAAAAAAACTTTAACTATTAAAATATGATTCATGTAGAGCGATATGTGACACGCACATATATGTGTATCATGTATAGTCACACACACATTTATGTGTGTAGGCCCGAAAAAATAATAATGTTCATTTAACTATTAAAATATGATTCATGTATAGTGAGATGTGACATGCACAAAAAAAAATAAACTTTAACTATGAAAATGTGGTTCATGTATAGTGACATGTGACACGCACATTTATGTGTATAGCCCCTACAACAAACTAATCTTAACCCAAACTAATTAAACAAGTATATTTAAATGACATTAAAAAAAAATTAACTATTAAAATGTGATTCATGTATAGTGATATGTGACACGCACATATATGTGTATCATGTATAGTGACATGTCACATGCACATTTATGTGTGTAGGCCAGAAAACAAACTAATGTTAATTGAAACTAATTAAAGAAGTATATTTAAATGACATTCATTTATTGTAATTCAATATATCACCTAAAGCTCAATCTTTCTCCTTTTTTTTACTATTTAAACAGACTCTGCATCAACAGCGTCACTCAAGAATTTGCACCGTGCATTGTGAACCACAATCCCTTTTAAAGAACACCAAGAAAGAAGAAGAGGTAAGATAGAAAAATACATTACATGCTGAAAAAGACCATGCTTTGCTAAATCAAAAAGAAGAAATATACAATTAACCATTTCACTTTCTTTTTCAAACAGACACTACAAAAAGACCGGCGGATTAAGATTGGCAGTAGGGGACCCTCTGTCATTCGACACTTCAATCAAGGTAAAGTATAACAAGTACAAAAAATAAAGGAACTATATATGTTGAATGGCCGCCAATATAAGAAATGCAGCAACCAAAAAGTAGTGAACACAAAATAGGATAATGCTAAAAACATTGCCATAATATCCAAAATAGAAAAAACATTCATTTGCACTGTAGAAAAACATTAAAGCTTCATAAAAAACACTAATTAAGCAAATCAAGTATGCAACATATGGTAGACACAAAATAGGATTGTACAAAAAATCACACAAACAAATAGCAAACTAAATTAATATTCTTCTTTAATGTTTAAGAACCTATAAGCCTTACAGAGAAGCCTAAATAAGCATACCAAAAGTGGTAGACACAAAACAGGATTGTACCAAAAATCACACAAACACATAGCAAACTAAATGAATATTCTTCTTTAATGTTTAAGAACCTATAAGCCTTACAAAGAAGCCTAAATAAGCATACTAAAAGTGGTAGACACAAAACAGGATTGTACCAAAAATCACACAAACACATAGCAAACTAAATTAATATTCTTCTTTACTGTTTAAGAACCTATAAGCCTTACAAAAAAGCCGAAATAAGCATACCAAAAGTGGTAGACACAAAACAGGATTGTACCAAAAATCACACAAACACATAGCAAACTAAATTAATATTCTTCTTTAATGTTTAAGAATCTATAAGCCTTACAAAGAAGCCTAAATAAGCATACCAAAAGTGGTGGACACAAAATAGGATAATGCTAAAAACATTGCCATCAGATACAAAATAGTAAAAACATTCATTTTCACTGTAAAAAAACATTTAACCTTCATAAAAAAGACTAATTAAGCAAATAAAGTATGCAACATATGGTGGACACAAAAGAGGATTGTACCAAAAATCACACAAACACATAGAAAAGTTAAATAATATTCTTCTTTACTGTTTAAGAACCTATAATCCTTACAAAAAAGCCTAAATAAGCATACCAAAAGTGGTGGACACAAAACAGGATAATGCTAAAAACGTTCCATCATATCCAAAATAGCAAAAAAATTCAATTTCACTGTACAAAAACATTTAACCTTCATAAAAAAAGACTTATTAAGCAAATAAAGTATGCAACATATGGTAGACACAAAATAGGATTATACCAAAAATCACACAAACACATACCAAAGTAAATTAATATTCTTCTTTACTGTTTAAGAAGCTATAAGGCTTACAAAGAAGCCTAAATTAGCATAGCAAAAGTGGTAGACACAAAACAGGATAATGCTAAAACCATTGCGATCATATCCAAAATAAGAAAAACAGTTATTTAACAATACAAAGAAAGTACCGCTACAATGAACTACAAGCACATATAAACAAACTGTTAATAATAAAAAATGTAAAAAACAAACTTAACATCTCAAACTAAACTAATTATACATTATTTTCTTTTACAGATTAACATGGCTACTAACGAGAGCAAACAAGAAAAGATAAGGCTAGAGAACGACAACAGAGATGGGCCAACCAGCAGACACCAGAGGAGAAAGAAATTTGACAAGAAAAAGAACACAAAAGAATTGCAAGCAAAAGACTATCAGCTGCAAAAATTAAAGATACACCAAAAAAAGCTAATAAACAAACAAAGGATTTAGAAACGGTTCCTGAAATGTCAAATACGTATATTAATAATTAAACAACTTTCCAAACATACACATCTCATTGCCGTCATTTTTTGACAAGCAAATCGCTAGTATATATCACATATATAGTTGTGAGCATACGAGTTGTTGCTAACGCTTGCGGGCTCGCATAGCGACCCCGCGGCTCGCATAGCGAAGGCAGCGGGCGAGGGCCTCAGTTGCTGGCATGGAGTGCCAAAGGCGCTCCATGCCAGCAACTGCGACCCTCGCAAACTTTATGTCGCACTGCAAACAACACGACACACCAATTACGACCCTCGCAAACTTTACCTCGCAACGCAAACAACATACGACACAAGTTAACACACATTACGACCTCGCAACACTAGGACGCAACTCGCAAACACTACAAAATTCAAGACACAATAAATACACACAGCACATACATAAAAAGCTTACCTACAGCAAGAGGGAGCATCCAGGACCTCAAAAAAGCAACTTACACCTTGATTTCACTCAAAATAAAAGAGTTTAGACACTAAAAAATTTGCTAAGTGACAGAAAAAATGGCCACCGAACAAAACGAAAACGAGGCTACACACGCAAACACCATACGAGACACGTTAGAACACATTACGACCTCGCAAAAATCGGACGCAACACGCGAACATAAAAACATTTAAAACACAATAAATACAGACAACACCCACATAAAAAGCTTACCTACAGCAAGAGGGACCATCCAGGACCGCAAAAAAGCAACTTACACCTTCATTTAAATAAAAATAAAACAGTTTAAACACTAATAAAATCGCTAAGCGAGAGAAAAAATGGCCGACGAACAAAACGAAAACGAGGCTACAGCACTCGAAACACGGAAAACACCACAAAACACTCACAAAACACCACAAGAAACTCGCAAAACACCACAAAAGACCTACGGATAATCCGCGAAGATGCATACCACACATTACCCACCATTTTACACCAATGCGGAAGTACACCACTACGCTAACGGTTTCGGTTCGCGCACGCACAGTATTACACTGCACACTTTCAGCACGCTTACACAGCAGCTCAACACCACTAATGCTGCAGCAACATCAAAACAGATTGCAGCTCTTCAACACAATGCTTCAAAATAGGTAAAGTATGTTCATTTATTAATGTATTATATATTTCATTATTACACACCAAAAACCCTTAGCTCACTTACAATTTCATTGCCGTCATTTTTTGACGGGCAATTCGCTAGTATATATATATGTGTGTGTGTAATGATATATATGTGTGTAATATGTGTGCAGGATTCCCTAGAGAAGATTCTAATGCTGGGAAAGATTGAAGGCACAAGAAGGGAGCGACAGAGGCGGAGATGGATAGATGAGGTCACCGTAAGCAATGAACATGAACTTGATGTAGCTCAGAGGTGCAGTGACTAAGAGATGCACCTGGCGTGCTGTGGCCCATAGAGTAACAGAGAGCCGGACGTGACTGAACGACTAAACAACAAAAACATAATTTGTGTTCACACTTGAATGTCTAAAACAAGTTAAAAAAACTTGTTTCATGCCCAGAATTCAGAGCAATACAGCTATTACACTGCATTCTGGGAACCTTGGCATGTCCACAAACGCTTCACTCAATCCATAACCATTTCAAACATTTCTTCCCTTAAGCACATGCCCGCTGTATCACACAGCTTTGAGCAAAGCTAGGGATGGATTATACCCAAGCTTGGAATCCCACCTACCTTCAGCTGACTAATGGTTACTGCCTCTCATCAATGTGGGGCCGGTTCCTTAGCTTGTGTAGTGGATATTTTGAGGAAGTTGTTTACCACAACAATCATTTCATTTATGGTGGACAAAAGAGCGATAGAAGCCTCCACCGTAAAGTATCTGAATAGTACATTTGTGTTCACATTTGAACGTCTAAAAGAAGTAAAAAAACTTGTTTCATGCCCAGAATTCCAAGAAATACAGTTATTACACTGCATAGTATTTCTCGCTATACATAAACATATTCTACATGCAATAATGGGGGTGGGGGCAACAAAAAAAATGGCCGCGGGGGGAGGGGGCCCAAATTTGATTTTGCTCCAGGGCCCACCACTGGATGTCAGAATTATTGTAGTGTGGGTATTATTCCGTAGTGTTGCCATGGAGACTACTGAGAGTCAGACTTGGAGCCCACTATGTGTGTACTTTAGGCAGGCTGTGAGCACACATTAGAGCTAGAGAGATACAGCTAATTTGCTTTTAAAAACTTCTGTAGCTACAAGTCAGTCTTAAGGGAGTTCTTACGGGCGCCTTGAAATATCAGGAAACTATCACATATATAGTTGTGAGCATGCAGGGGGTTGTTGCTAATGCTGCGGGCTCCTTGCCAGAAACTGTGGACCTTTTGCAAAATTAACGGACTTAGGACACAAAAACAAGAGACGCGTTACAACCCATTACGACCTCGCAAAAAAGACTGAAACCCGCTCACATGAAAACATGAAAAACACAATAAATACACACAACAAATACATAAAAAGCTTATCTACAGTAAGGGGGGGCACCCAGGACCTCGAAAACTGAAATTAACCCTTAATTTAACTCTAAATAAAAGAGTTTAGACACCCGAAAATCCCCAAAGCGAGAGAAAAAATGGCCGCAGAAAAAAACAAAAACGAGGCTACAGGACTTTAAAGACGCAAAACACCACCAAACACCTACGGATTTTCAGAAAAAGTCGAACAACATCCGAAAACAAGGACGCAAAATCAGCCACAGCCGCAAACCACACATTAGGCGCCATTTTAGAACACTAACTTATACAATCCGGAAGTACACAGCTACCCTAACGGATTTGCCTCGCGCACGCACACTATTACACTACACATTGCACACATTCATGACGCTTACACAGCAGCTCCACAGCACTGATGTTGCAGCAACATATAAACAGATTGCCAGCTCTTCATGCCGAAGGCGCTCAGCGTAAGGCTCACAATCAGCGCCCAAGGATCTTAAAACATCAACAAAATTAATTTCGCACACAAACAACATTACCTGCCTTACAATCTTATTGCCGTCCTTTTTTGACAGGGAAGTCGCTAGTAAAAGTATATTTGAGTAAAGAATATAACAATGTTGTCATTAAAGGTCAAAATAGAGTCTACAGAGTTGCAATAGAGTCGTTGTACTTTGCAAAATGTAAAAAAAAGGAAACTTTTTACTATAACAGCACTTTCACTAATATATCATATGAATAAATATTTTGCTCTATTCTGATTCTTGGCTGCAATCACCTGTCTGGTCATAAAAAGATACATGAAACCAAATCAAATAATTTTAGAAAACATATTTATTTCAGGCTTCGATGGACAAGAGTTAATCTTTTTTAGGACATTCGGCTAATGCTTACACAGTAATGAGCAGTGGATTGCACAGACCCCGGTGTGATTAGCACCTGTTTATTTTTTCATGAAGTTGTTTCCTTGTATACCTTTCATCGTCATCAGAAGCCGTTAATCAGTTGAGTTAACCATCAGTGGTCCCAGAGGAGTCCATGCATGTGATAGAAAAGAAATACACATCCATTCATTTTATTACTTACCGTACTTTACTTTTTTATACTGAGCATGTCCTATAAAAGAGTAAAGAGCATGGGTACTAAGTGGAGACTGTCTAACTCCCTACCTCCATGGGCTAAGGGCAAAAGTGAGACTGATGGAAATTGGAATGTGCACATATAGGGCCTCATTCTATTACCGGCCGTAAATCGGCCGTAAGGCTGCGATTCCTTGCGGTGGTTCAGTTAACTCGCGATGCTATTATACGGCCCCGCAAGGATCTCTCCTTACGGCCGGCCGCATATCTTGGAACCGGCCGTAAGCTCTGAAATATAAAAACGCAAAAATAAATTCAAGCCTGCACTGTACAGCTCTGTAAATGCTAGGGATCATATTGGGGGACATGAGGATTAAAAGTAACCCACTCTCAAGCTTGCACATCAGCCCAAACCCGAGTTCGAATTAACTGTTTATTTTCCGGCTGCGGCGTGGGTGTGTCTGAGGTGCTCCAAGCACTCTGGACTTTTTACATGGATATTTTACGGATATTAAAAATAAAATATTTTACGGATTTGAGTATCGGGTAATTATGTGCTATTTTTTCTAACACCGAATATCACTTTATAGTCTTCTCAAAGTGCAGGATGGCTTTATTTGAGCTATTTTATGTGCTTAATTGGTGCTAGCGGGATCTGTTTGCTGCAAGTAAGCAGCGGCTCGTTTTTAGCCTTGCAGACAGGGTTCCCGGAGCAATAGAATCGCAACCAGGCTTTTCTTACGGCCGATTTCCTTGCGGCCGTTTTAGATCAAAGGCTTTCCTCCGGCGCGATTTGCCGCAAGGGATAGCAAGGCGCCGGCCGCAAGCCTGCCGGAGTACCCGGCCGGAGGGGAATAGAATAGCCGGAAAGCTTGCGGCCGGTCCTTGCGGCCCCGCAGCGGCTGCGGCCGGTAATAGAATGAGGCCCATAGTAAACATGTTTTATAATAAGTTTCTAAATGTCATTGAAAACCCTGCCAAAAAAACATATTCCTAGTGTATACGGGCCTCTGCCCATTGCTCTTTATTTATGTTGGTTTTGTAGTGTCAGAGAGAGCAGAGATTTAATATAGATCTATAGACAAATAGATTGAAAGAGAGACACACATATATATATATATATATATATATATATAAATATATATATATATACATATATATATATATATATATATATATATATATATAGATAGATAGATAGATAGATAGATAGATAGATAGATAGATAGATAGATAGATAGATAAAATGCCGATGTTATAATACAACAAATTTTGACACATGCAAAACTTGTATTATATTTGAATGTTAATGGCCTAGATTATCTATACCAGGTTGTCACATCCCAAAAAATAAATATATATATATATATATATATATATATATATATATATATATATCCCACCTGCACTCCCCCCCCCCCCCCCCCCCCCACTGTTGAGCCCATAAGAATATGCCTAAGTTATCAGAATACAGCAACAGTTCTTATCAATTCAACAGTGGGCATAAAAGAGAGAAGGTAGGTGTTTTATTAATTATTGCATATTTTGCCATTTGATACAAACCACCTTTCCATAGACACAAGCACAAAACCAGAAATATTAATTTCCCTCTTACACATATAACCTTCAAGAAATTATCATGGATGCCTCCAGAGTTCAGCAGGAGCTTCAATGTTTTTTTTCCCAGCTTTATGAAAGTTCTCCTGCCTATTTATGCTCTTAGACAGACTCAACATTTTCAAACATATACATTTCTCTTCTTTGTGAGGCTTGGCCCTGTGTAAACCTTTTGCCCACTTTCTTCTCAAGTGTACCTGTCTTCACCACTACTTCATATAATAATGTGTATCCTACTGTAATGATTAGAACTGGATGTTTGCAAGTGGATCACATAAAGTACATTCTCCAACTGCTTCAATGGATAAAATACATATTGAGCCTATTCAGATTTGTAAACCTTCACAAAAATGCCTATCTTAGGATATTACAGTGTCCTTTTAACCAGTCTCCACTGTGCACTAACCCAGGTTGGGCGTCCTAAATAATATATTATGGGCATGCAAAAAAAAGTTTGAGATGTGATGTTCTGGATTTTGCTGCCAGACCACTGGGTATTATTTTGCAACAGCCAAACAGTAAACTAATGTTAAAACCAATCTAAAGTCGTGCGTAAAGCCTGGTCCACGGGAAGCTAAACAGGCAATACAAGGTTGATGTTTTTATTTGTTCTACCAGCTAAATAATTTAAGAGACTTTTTATTTAATACGTATGCCACTTTTTGGAAGAGGAAACATAACTTCACATAGATGTAGCACAAAGCTTACAAGACTGGAATGCAAACAGTGTTTTTCTGCCTCATCCAGCGGCTGTTCTCCAGATTTCCAAAAGAAATATTTATGACTCAAGGTGCAGAGGATATTTATATAATATTTCTAATGATCAGAAGTGGAATTTCTATTTTTGATAATTATCCTTTGTTTATATGAATCAATATTAAAGGGACACTGTTTATATATATATAAAATGCTCTCTGATAAATCACAATTCAAAACATTTTGAGAATTGAATATCAAAATGATGCTTTTTTATATGCTAATAGTAGTAAAAATTGTTAATTATATACTCCTTGGTGTAATTATGACATAAAATTTACACTTCAACCACTTTTGAGATGCCCCAAGAGTAACACATTTTCACTTTCTAGAATCTCCCCCTTTCTATCTGTTCTTGCTCATGTAGGGTTCCATGTTGTACAGCTGTGACCTAAAGCCATGCCCACACACTACTAGTGTCTCCTGCTGCTAGCAGAGTAAGAAGAGCATGTGCTGTATCTGAGCAGCATGAGATACTGTTGGTGTGAAACCCCTGCCCAGTGAGTGTGGCTTTAGGTCACAGCTGTCCAAGATGTCAGAAAGAAAGGTGAAACTCCAGAAAGTGAGAGACTATTACTTTGGGGGCTTCTTAGAAGTGAGGAGAAGTGTAAATTGTATATTACAATTACAAAGAGGGGATTTGTTGCACATGTGTGGTACATGTCTTTAATGAAATACCACACAGAGAGTCATAGGTCTACCACTACTATGTCTTACAATTTTTCCTAACTCTCTGAATATGGGGTGACATTAAACTGACTGTTTTGGAGAATACCAGAAAACATACTATTCCTCACTGCAGGGCAAAATCAGTTTTTAATATATTTGAATGGCTACAGTATAAGAGCAAGAGCTTTTCGAAAATATAACATACACTAGGAAACTGCCTGTCAAAAATGATGGGAGTAAAATTGTAAGCCTGGCAATGCTGTTTGCCACACAATTTGAGTATATGGCCCCACATTGAGAGCCTCTTTCCCTGTGTAATTTACAGGCCCCACAATGAGCACCTTCGGCGCTCATCGCGAGACCTGCGGTGCTCATTGCGAGCCTCTGCCCTCCCGTGTAGTTTAGGTGCCTCACAATGACTGTTACTACCTTTGGGTAAGTGTTACTGCCTTTGGTTAAGTGTCACTGCCTTGGATTAAGTGTTACTGGCTTGCATTAAGTGTTACTTCTTTGAGCTCGTTTTTACGTATTTTGTCCTCATTTTATGTCCTTCGCCCTTGTTTTTGTCGTGTTTACGTTTTTTTGTCCGCCATTTTTATTCTTACGTAGGTGATTTTCCTTTGTGAAAAAATGCTAAATATGCCTCAAATTAAGTGGCAACCTTACTCACAGGCTCCCTGGCTCTCCCGCTGCGCTATGTGTGAGTGTGTACGTTAAATTGAGGCATATTTGTTGTTTTTAGCAGGTCTTTCGAATTCCGTGGTTCTTCCGTAAAAGTCGTAATTTTCCGAAGCCCACAGTCCATGTACGTGCTTTTGTTTCTAAGTCCTGTGTGCTTCGCGAGGCTCGCAGTGCAATGAGCACCTTTGGCGCTCATTGCAGCATAAGTCTGGAGTGCTTCAACTGCTCACCTCGTTTCGCGAGGCTTACAGTGCAATGAGCGCTTCGCGAGGATCGTAGTACAATGAGCAGCCTAATTCCCACTCCCTTTGCGAGGCTCTCTTTGCAAGGTTCACAGGCAGCCCTTGCTTTGCGAGGGCCGCAAGTTTGTTACCAACATCACAAACGTTACGAACAGTCCCGCAGATCCACAACTATATATGTGATACTGTACAAACAAAGAAATATCAGATTCCAATTCATTGTTGATAAATTAGGTAGGAATATATATAGTTTGGATGGTGGGAAAACATGGGAATTAGTAATTAATAATATTTCTCATCACACTCATATCTATTTCTCAACGCCCTCCCCCATTTCCGTTTCTCTCTGATGATAGGAACAGTTCTCCGTCCATGGACTGACAAATTTAATATGCAGGTGTGTAGTAGCTGGGGGGTGATACAAATCCCCCTTCAGATTATATGGTTAGAGGGAATGTTTTTTTATATATGTTTAGATTTAACAGTGATAGTGTGATCTAGTGAGACCGGGCTACCACAGTAATCCGTGGTAGCCTAAGGGAAGGGAGGTGAGGCAGAGCAAATGGGAACTGAAGGGGTGGGAGAGGAAGAGATCCTATTAGACACCAGGGATATGTGCTGTGTTTTATATACAGTTTAATGCTACACCTTTTAACTCTGATTCACTATAGTGCTGTTTTCTTTGTAATTCCCCAATTACTCCACTATAGTTCTATTTTTTGCTTCATGATAACGCTGTTTTTTGATGGAGAGCATCTCAGCCAGTAGAAGTTGGTTTAATCACTTCAAAAGGAGAAAGAAATTCTACAACATTAAGATCACTGGAGAAGAGACAAGTGCTGACACCAAATCTGCTGCAGTCTTTCCAGTCACCTTAAAAGAGATTGTGCAAAGAAGCAATAGCCCTCCTGAACTTGCGTTCAAAGTGGATAAGACCAGCCTCTTCTGGAAGCGCATGCCAAGCCGCACATTCATATTATGGAAGCAGAAGAGAGCAACGGGATCAAAGCGGCCAAAGAATGTCTAACCCTTCTTCTGGGTGGCAATGCCAGTGGTGACTTCAAAATCAAGCCATTGCTGGTCTACTACTCAAAGACACCTAGAGCCATGTAGGGCATTGCTAAATGCAGTTTGCCAGTCATTTGGCAATACAACAGGAAGGCCTGGATCACCATGAATATCTTTAAGGAGTGGTTCAGTGAGCATTTCTGCCCATCGGTGCAGAATTATTGCAGGCGCAAAGGACTTGAGGCCAAATTGCTCCTGATAATGTACAATGCTCCAAGCCTGCTGCATCCTGGTGGAATTAGCGTTCCTGCCACCCAACACTACTTGTCTCATCCAGCCTATGAACCAGGGAGTCATTGCAATCAAGGCCTATTATCTTCCACTAGCTCATGGACTAGATGGACAGCAAGGACAAACAACCCATGATGGATTTCTAGAAAAAGTACACCATCATGCAGACCACCATTGCTTGTCGTGGAAGGAGGTGACACAAAAATGTCTAAAAGCTGTGTGGAAGAAGATCTGGCCAGAGCTGTGTGGAGATGTGCAACCAGAAGTGCCCATTATAGTGGAGATAGTGGATGTTGTGACCATAGCTGACTGGGAGATGTGGACGCCCAAGACATAGAGAACTTAGTACAGGCTTCGGGCGAGAACCTGACCAATGAGGACCTCCAACAACTGGCGCAACAGGAAGTTGAGGAAGGCCAGGACAGCAGTGACTCATGGAGGAACATAAAGAATTCTCATTCCCACCTCCAGGACTTTTCTGACGCTGCCTATATTCTCTGGAACTCCTTGCCTTGCTCCACTAGACTATCTCCCTGCCTCAAAACCTTCAAATACCCACTTGCACCTGTTTAAAGAAGTCTACGGCCTTCCACCTTAACTTTTACAGCTTATCTTTCACTCTCCTGTACCTTACCCAAACCCTTTAGATTGCAAGTTTGCATGTTTTTGGGAAAGCACTTTAGACCCTGGATTCTAAAGCTTAAAGACAGCCCCCCCCCCCCCCCATCCTTTGCAACGTGTTAATACTGCTATTGTTTTTGCCTTGATGGTAGCCTATGAATATCGCTACAGAATATGTTCCTCCAAGTTCCACTAAAAGACTTTGTGTTCCATCTATGAGATCCTGGATGATGTAGTGGCAAATGATTCCGATGCTGCGATGAGCAGGAATTTGAGACATATCGTTATTGGGGCAATTTCCTGCTACCAGCATCTGCTGTATAGGCACAGGAAGCCGAGACATCTGTCCCTGGGCCAATTTGTTTACCAAGGGAGCCAGGTCGGAGGAGTGTGAAACTTCAAAATCTGCAACCTAAAGTGAACTGTTTTTTTTTTGTGTTGTTACAAACTTTATTTTAAAACAAGGTTCTTTTTGATGTTTGCAGTTTCCTAGCAATTGATATAAAAGCAAACATTTTAAAATCTCAGTTGGTTTTGTGTCTTTTTTTCTCCAACACCACAATTCAAAGGCGTAAATTCTACAGCGCTCAGGTTTCTTTATGGTCCAGCTCTCACATCCGTATGTTACTACTGGGAATACCATAGTTCAAACAATGCAGACCTTTGTTGATAGGTGTCACGATCTGCTTCTTCAAGGGGGCTTGATATGAACCTAGTTCCAACCTACCCCAGCAGAATCATGTAGTTCCTGTTCTCTGTGGCACAAAAAATGGCTTCTGAAGAGGGCAAGGCCCAAAAGGTACAGGCAGAGAATACTGGATCCAGCTTACTTAGTGGCACATGGCAGAACCACTCCCCAAGTCAGGATACAACACACAGAAAAAGTCTCACACCTTGTTTATGTGAAAACTATCTCTCAACCTTTATTAAATTATCAAAACAACATATTTATACTCTCCCATACCACACCCTTGTGTACATTTGTGTATGTGAGATGTCAGACCATCTGGCTTGCAACCTTGGGCTATCAAAGCTCTTGAGATCAAATTCACCAGATATCTAGTGAACAAACCTTTATGCTAAACTCAAGTGTTTGCTTAGGACTACTTGAAGTACTTGCATCTGCAAGATGTGTATGTGTGAGTGTGCAATGATCTGCAGCTACTTTCTATGCAGAGCATTTCTACCAATTCCACATATGTTTTATATAACATTTTCCCTCTTATAATATATTATAACAAGAATACATAATAACCATATACAGGCAACATAAAATCACACAATAACACATAATCCCAATGTAACAATGTCATGCTTCCTTGGACATATTCATAAATTGCTGACAATATGAGTCCTTAAATAATTAAATCATGACAACTTCTCCCCCTTCCTTTCTGGTATAGCATAGAGGATCATCCTGACGGATAATTCTCTAGCTATACTGCTCTAACTTGTCATCTCCATCCATGTGATACCCTCAGTGGCTCCCTGGTTACCCTGCCTCCCCCTGTCCAGGGCAAATACTTGCTCCTTCCCAGTGGCCTAGTGACTTTCCCAAGCCCATGGGGAGACTTATAAGACAACTGCCATGGAGGACCCTTCAAGGTAGTCCAGTGGAAACAGTACATCCCAGCTAGTAAGTCCAGCATACACTTGGGAGGATCCTTACCCAGAAAAGCCCTTTCCTTCCAGGCTAGGGAGTCCTCCTGTCCTGCCGATTCTGGATCAGCACTCAGTCCCATGGATAAAATTGCAGAGTACAAGGTTCCCTTTGTCAGGCCTGAGCTTTCTCCTGAATAAACTGGGTTGCTGGTGTTGCAACATGGGCTAGTGACATTCACTGGTGGCATCCATGCTGGATTAATGGGCAGTTCTGATACAAGCCGTTGTGGTTCAGTAACCAACCTCTCTCCCACCAAGCCTGGCCAATGGCCCCTTCTTTCAAGGGTTACAGGTACACAGCCAGTGTCATTGGGCAGCTGCAGGGGGTCATTGTAGGGAGAACAGGAGACAAATCAAAATCTGGGGTACCCTCTGGCTCTTTGGTCTCTGGATCCTCAGATGGAAACTCCTGACTCTCTTCATCTGAGACTGCCTGGTGTGTAGTTACAGGCAGCCCTTGAGAAGCAGCTGCTACTGCCTCTTGTTCAGGCTGAAGAACTGGGCTACTTTCTGTTTCAGCTCCAGGGTCTGGGCCTGGCTCCTGGACAATGGTCATACAAGGAACCTCTCCACTATTTGTAGGGAGACCAGGAGACAAATCACAATCTGGGGTACCCTCTGGCTCTTTGATCTCTGGATCCTCAGATGGAACCTCCTGACTCTCTCCATCTGAGACTGCCTGGTGTGTAGTTACCGGCAGCCCTTGAGAAGCAGCTGCTACTGCCTCTTGTTCAGGCTGAAGAACTGGGCTACTTTTTGTTTCTGCTCCAGGGTCTGTGGCTGGCTCCTGGACAATGGTCATCCAAAGAACCTCTCCACTATTTCCACAGTCAATTGGTAGGGCCCAGTGCTCATTAGGTTCTTCTCTTACTCTAGGAGCAGAGTAGCTTTTCCCCAGTTCTTCCCCTGGGCCTGGCACTGCTGTGGTTTGGCCCTGTCCCCATTCCTCTAACTGGGTGAGACTTAGCCCCCTAAAGATAGGGACCAGTTCTTCCTCTTCCCAGTCAACACCATGGATGCAGGCATCCTTGTTATTTTGAGAATCATGGATATCAAAATTCTCCCCAAAGTCCATACATTTATTTTCTGACCCAGCCTTGGCAATTTTTAGCTGGGCCTCTGTAGTACCTGTTAGGTGGCTCTGTTCCATGCCTGACTGGCACGAGCACTCCCAGCTGGGTCGCCAACAACCATCCAGGAATGCTTCATCCAGTAAGTCTATATAATCCACCTCCAGCTGTAGCTCCTGCTGGATCAAAGGCCAAAGTAGGTTAGCTGTCTGAGAGTCTGTCTCCAGTTCCAGCATGTGACAGCGCTTGGCAAACAGACACAGCTTTCTTTTCTCTGTCCCCAAACCACAGTCTGGATCCCCATGTACTATGTCCCAAAGTGCCTCTTCCCCCAAAGGGCCGCCCCAAAGAAAAATGATGAGGTATCCCAACAGGTCGCACCCAATAAGCATATTGCTCTTCCAGGGCAACTTCCTCACATACTAATTCTTCCAACCATTCCCTTAGCTCGTGACCTGGCCATAGTCCCAGGAATGCCATCCATTTATTAAGAAGGCCCATTATTCTACAGTCCTTTCCAGTCACCAGAACATTTTCTGTCTCTACTGGGGATAAGCATTTCCCCTCCACAGGAGCTGAGACAGGGCCATTGCTTACCCTTCTCCACTTCCCCAGTACCTCCTGTGTGATCTGCATCCGGAGTTCCCTCTGCTGATCCTTGGTTAAACCTGGAGGCATTACCTCCATCCATCTTTGGTACCGTCTGGACACTTCCTCCTCCTCTCCTGCAGACATCTCTTCATAAGCTGCCATCCTTCTGTGTTTTATATAGAGATCCCACAGCTGCCAGCCAAATGTCACGATCTGCTTCTTCAAGGGGGCTTGATATGAACCTAGTTCCAACCCACCCCAGCAGAATCATGTAGTTCCTGTTCTCTGTGGCACAAAAGATGGCTTCTGAAGAGGGCAAGGCCCAAAAGGTACAGGCAGAGAATACTGGATCCAGCTTACTTAGTGGCCCATGGCAGGACCACTCCCCAAGTCAGGATACAACACACAGAAATAGTCTCACACCTTGTTTATGTGAAAACTATCTCTCAACCTTTATTGAATGATCAAAACAACATATTTATACTCTCCCATACCACACTCTTGTGTACATTTGTGTATATGTGATGTCAGACCATCTGGCTTGCAACCTTGGGCTATCAAAGCTCTTGAGATCAAATTCACCAGATATCTAGTGAACAAACCTTTATGCTAAACTCAAGTGTTTGCTTAGGACTACTTGAAGTACTTGCATCTGCAAGGTCCGCAAGAACTGAGTCCCTCGCAAAGCGAGGGACGCAGTTCCCCGCAAATGCGGGACCTCGCATTTGCGGTGGTGGAGCATCCCAACGTCCCCGCAAATGTGGATGCTCGCGAAGCGAGGGTCGCATTTGCGGAGGTGTAGGCTCCAACGTCGGCTGTGTTAACACACACACACACACGAGTTTTTAAACAAAAAAATCTCAAAGGCGCCTCACACCCAGTTACACACACACACACACCGCGGCCGAGGCGCTCCATGCCAGCAATTGAGGCCCTCGCTTCCGCAAATGCGGGTCCTCGCGAAGCGAGGGGCCGCATTTGCGGTGGTGGAGCATCCCAACGTCTCCGCAAATGCGGGTCTTTGCAAAGCACTTAGGGAATGAGGCAATGACCGTTAAACCCACCTCAGAACCAACCTTAACATAACAAACACCCACACGCATGAAAAATGGCGCGCACCTAAAAACAGTAAAAACACACCAAATACTCACAAAAACAACATAAAAAGCTTACCCATAGCAAGGGGGGGCACCGAGAACCTCTGAAAGTGAAGTTACACCTCCATTTAAGTCCAAATTCCCAAGTTCAGACACACGAAAATCCCCTAAGCGAGAGAAAAAATGGCCGCCGAAACAAATTAAAACGAGGCTTTTCAGACCCAGGACCGCCCAGCTACCTACAACTTACCCAAGAAGGGATCCAAGATAAGCTCGGAAACCCGGATTAACCGCAGGGGATCCGAGATAAGCTCCGAGCCCTGCATTAACCCCACATTAACCATCGCAGTGGGGGTCCCGATTGCACGCAATTCTAAATTCCCGCATTACAGGTCCTTAAAGGACCGTAAAGGTCCTTTAAAGGACCAGTTGTAAAAGAAAAAAAATATACACTGTCACCCTGTCAATCATGGGGGTCAATACAGACCCCCATAAAACCCTCATTAACCCTGTCACTCATGGGGGTCAATACAGACCCCCATAAGCCCTTCATTAACCCTGTCACTCATGGGGGTCAATACAGACCCCCATAAGCCTCTATTTAACCCCATCAGTCCCATAAGGGTATATTAACACCATTATGGGCCTGTTACAACACTACATTAACCACATAAGTGCCATGATGGTCCTCAAGGACCATCATGACACTAAGTATAAACACTATACTGCACTATACTACCCCCAATAAAACATTAAAGATCAACTAAACACCCTCTACACTAACCGATAAACATCTACACTACCTACCCCCTATTAACCCCCACCACTCTAATTACAGAAAATAAAAAAGCCTAAAGTCACAAAAAAAATCTACATTACATGAAATAAAAAACCTAACTCACAAAAAAATAAACTACATTACACAAAATAAAAAAACCTAAGTCACAAAAAAAAAGGAACATTACAGAAAATAAAATAAAAAACTTACAACCCCCCTCACTACAGAAAAAAAAATACACACCTGAAAAGGAAATACATATAATACAAATACATACAATACAAATACATACAATTACAATACAATACACCCCTATCTAATATACATCACACAATCAATCTAAATAAATAGCATAATCTAATATACATGCTATGGGCCTCATTCTATTAGCGGCCGCAGCCGTTGCGGGGCCGCAAGGACCGGCCGCAAGCTATTCTGCTATTCTATTCCCTTATGGCCGGAGGCTCCGGCAGGCTTGCGGCCGGTGCCTTGCTATCTCTTGCGGCCGCTCGCGCCGGAGGAAAGCCTTTGATCTAAAACGGCCGCAAGAGATTTGCAATTCAATTGCTCCGGGAAACCTCTCTGCAAGGCTAAAAGCGAGCCGCAGCTTACTTGCAGGAAAGAGGTCTCGCTAGCACCAATTAAGCACATAAAATAGCTCAAATAAAGCCATCCTGCACTTTGAGAAGACTATAAAGGGATTTTTGGTGTTAGGAAAAATAGCACATAATTATCCTGTACTCAAATCCGTAAAATATTTTATTTTTAATATCCGTAAAATATCCATGTAAAAAGTCCAGAGTGCTTGGAGCACTTCAGACACACCCACGCCGCAGCCGGAAAATAAACAGTTAATTTGAACTCGGGTTTGGGCAGATGTGCAAGCTTGAGAGTGGGTTCCTTTAAATCCTCATGTCCCCCAATATGATCCCTAGCATTTACAGAGCTGTACAGTGCAGGCTTGAATTTATTTTTCAGTTTTTATATTTCACAGCTTACGGCCGGTTCAAAGATATGCGGCCGGCCGTAAAAGGAGATCCTTGCGGGGCCGTATAATAGAATCGCGAGTTAACAGAACCCCCGCAAGGAATCGCAGCCTTACGGCCGATTTACGGCCGATAATAGAATGAGGCCCTATCTATATAATAATACATCCCCCAATCTATCTAAATAAATAAATAACATAATCTAATATACATCCTATCTATATAATAATACATCCCCAATCTATCTAAATAAATAGCATAATCTAATATACATGCTATCTATATAATAATACATCCCCAATCTATCTAAATAAATAGCATAATCTAATATACATGCTATCTATATAATAATACATCCCCAATCTATCTAAATAAATACCACAATCTATCTACAATACATACTATGCTATCTATATAAAATGCATACCCCTAGCTAACATACAATAAATGCTATCTATATATTAACTAATCTAAGTCTAAGCTAAAATAAAATAATTAAGACCACTTACCTTTGCAGATGTCCATTGGGATCAGCCACCTACGGAAAAAAAAAAAAAAATTAGTGCAACACGTTTACAAATAAATGTTAACAATAACAAATGTTCTAAAATAAACATTCTATACATTCTATACATTCTAAATATTCTACTCACCTTTCCGGCATATCCCGTCCTTATTCTTTACATCCTTCTCCGGCGCGGCACCTGTTAAAAAAAACACAACATTAATACACATACATCAAAATGAAAGAAACATAATCTACATTCTACTTACCTCCCGTGATGTCTCCGGCCTCCTCCGGATTCTCTTCTGCCACGCCCTGTAAAACAAATAAATATATATATATATATATACTTACATCCGCACTCCAGGACATCCCCAACGCTAATGAGGCTCCAGGAGACTTTTCGGGAAGAAAACAAGCAATGCCGCCTTCTGATTGGTTGAAAACGATGTCTATCAAATTCACCCAATCAGGAGGCGCCAATGTGCGAACCAATCACAAACGGATACACCTTAAAATACCACTCTGATTGGATAATGCACCTGTCAATCTTTATTTAAACCAATCACAAGGCGCAGATGCCTTCAGCCAATCACAATGGAATACACCCCCACAGGGTGATTGGTTGGAGCCTCTGCGCATTCTGATTGGTTGCACTGACAATAGCCAATCACAATGGAATACACCCTCATGTACTGATTGGTGAAGGATTTGCGCATTCTCATTGGCTACTGTTAATATCAATCAATATTACAGCCAATGGGAAGGCGCAGATGTCTTCACCAATCAGTACGTGGGGGTATATTCCATTGTGATTGGCTGATGGCAATAAAGCCTTAGGATTGGTTCAAATAAACATGGACAGGTGTGTTATCCAATCAGCGTTGTATTTTGGGGTGTATACTTTTTTCATTGGTTCACAAATGGTGTCTTCTCATTGGCTGAATTTGATAGACAGCCTTTTCAGCCTATCAGAAGCCGCCATTGCCAATTTTATTCTGGAACACTCCATAGGAAGGTCATTAGCGTCGGAGACATCCGCCAGGGCGGATGTGGGTCGCTTTTTTTTTTTTCTTTTTCATGCGCGGATGCTTCCGGAGAAGACAAGGAGGCCGGAGACATTGCGGAAAAGTAAGTATAATGTAGATTGTGTTTATTTAAATTTGGTTTAGGTTTACTAATGTAATGTTTTTTTTTACAGGAGTATCGCCGGACAAGACGCAGATAGTGGTGTATTGTATTTAATTGAATTGTGTTGTATTTTATTGAATTGTGTTGTATCGTATTTTATTTAATTGTGTTGTATTGTATTATATGTATGTATTACATGTTTTTTATTTTCAGGTGTGTATTTTTTTTAAAAAATTTGTAGTGAGGGGGGATTGTAATGTATTTTGTTATTTTCTGTAATGTTCCTTTTTTTATTTTTTGTGACTTAGGTTTTTTTTTTTGTTCGGTAATGTACATTTTTTATTTTTGGTGATTTTAGTTTTTATTATTTTATGTAATGTAGATTTCTGCTTTTTGAGGATTCTAGTTACTTGAGACACACAGTACACTCACATTGTGTGACAAACAGCATTTCAACACTTTCTTTTATTGACCGTCATTTTTTGACGGGCAAGTCGCTAGTATATTATAACTAGGATACATAATAACCATATACAGGCAACATATAACCACACAATAACACATAATCCCAATGTAACAATGTCATGCTTCCTTGGACATATTCATAAATTGCTGACAATATGAGTCCTTAAACAATTAAATCATGACAATAGGTTAATATCTTTACTTTTTACAAGCTTGCCCAAGCTTGCCATAGCTCTCCTTCCAAGAAGCAAACGTCTTTTAATTTCATGACTACAGTCACCATCTGCAGAGATCTTGGATCCAAGGAAAATAAAATCTGTCACTGCCTCCAATTCTTCCCCGTCTATTTGCCAGGAAGTGAGATTGTTGTTTGCCATGATCTTCCTCTTTTTAACGTTGAGTAGCAGGCCAACTTTTGCACTCTCTTCTTTTACCCTCAACAATAAGTCCTTTAGTTCCTCTTCACTTTCAGCCATCAGAGTAGTATCATCGGCGTATCTGAGGTTGTTGACATTCCTTCCAGCAATATTGATTCCAGTTTTGGATTCATCCAGGCCAGCCTTACGCATGATGTACTCTGCATATAAGTTGAATAAATAAGGTGACAATATACAACCTTGTCGCACTCCTTTGCCGATCTTGAACCATGTTCGGTTCTGACCGTGGTTTCTTGGTCGACATAGAGATTCTTTAGGAGGAGGATGAGAAGATCTGGTACTCTCATCTCTTTAAGGACATGCCACATTTTGTTGTCATCCACATAGTCAAAAGCTTTAGAATAATCTATGAAGCAGAAGTAAATGTTTTTTGGAACTCTCTTGCTTTCTATATCATCCAGCGGATATTGGCAATTCATCTCTTGTGCCTCTTACTATGCGGAACCCGGCTTGCACACATCTGGTAGTTCATGATCCATATATTGTTGGAGTCGTGCTTGTAGCATCTTAAGCATTACCTTGCTGGCATGTGAAATGAGTGCAATTGTTCAATAATTGGAGCACTCTTTGGCACTGCCTTTTTTGGGGATTGGGATGTACACTGACCTTTTCCAGTCTATTGGCCATTGTTGAGTTTTCCAAATGTGTTGGCATAAGACAAGTAACACTTTCACAGCAACATCCTGTAGAATTTTGAATACTTACATTTGGGATTCCATCACCTCCTGCAGCCTTATTATCAGCAAGACATACTAGGGCCCATCTCATTTCACTCTCCTAGATGTCTGGCTCCAACTCATTGGACAAATTATTGAGGTCATTACTGCTGTTAAGATCCTTCCTGTGTAGATCTTGAGTGTATTCCTGACACCTCTTCTTTATCTATCTTCTTCCATTTTAGTTTTTTATCACGCCCACTTTGGCATGAAAGGGGCCTTTTAGGTTCCCAATTTTCTTGAAGAGATCTCTTAATTTACCCATTCAGTTATCTTCTTCAATCTCTATACATCACTCATTGTAGAATGTCTCATTGTCTCTTCTTGCTATACTCTGGAATTCTTTTCTTATCTTCACTACCTTTCGCTTTCCTTCTTTGCTGGACTACTGTCAAAGCCTCATCAGACAGACAGTTTGACTTCTAACTTTTCTTTCTTTTAGGGATATTCTTTGTTGCTGTTTCCTGGATTATGTTGTAAACTTCGGTCCAAAGTTCTTCAGACATTCTATCTTCCATGTCTAGTTGCTTAAATCTATTCTTTACTTCCACTGCATATTCACAAGGGATATTATTTATTTTGCATCTACTTGGTCTGATGATTTGCCCTCTTTTCTTCAGTTTAATTTTCAACTTTGCAATAAGAAGCTCATGGTCTGAGCCGCCGTCAGCTCTAGGTCTTGTTTTTACTGACTGTATAAAGCTCCTCCATCTTTGGCTGCAAAGTATATAGTCAATCTGATTTCTATGTAGACCATCTTGTAATGTCCATGTGTAGAGTCGTCTCGGAGGCTGTTGGAAGAGGGTGTTTACTATGACCAGAGAAATATCTTGACAGAATTCTACTAATCTCTGACCTGCTTCATTTTGTTCTCCAAGGCCAAATTTGCCAGTTATTCCAGGTGTCATTTGGTTTCCTACTTTAACATTCCAATCTCCTATGATGTTAGTTACATCTTTTCTTGGTGTTATATCTATGACGTGTTGAATGTCTTTGTAGAACTGGACAACTTCAGCCTCTTCAGTATCCGTGGTTGGAGAATAGACTTGGGTCACTGTGATATTAAATGGCTTGCCTTGAATTTGAATTTAAATCAATCTGTCATTTATTGGGTTGTAACCGAGCACTGCTTTGTCCACTCTCTGATTGATTAGGATGGCTACTCCATTTCTTCTGCGGGATGCTTGACCACAGTTGAAGATCTGGTGGTTGTCTGATGTGAAATGTCCCATTCCATTTAAGGTCACCAATTCCCAGGATATCAATGTTTAACTTTGTCATTTCATTCTTGACCACATCTAGTTTGCCTTGGTTCATATATATATATGTATATATATATATATATATATATATATATATAAATAAACATTCATTTAAATTGTATATATATATATATATATATATATATATATATATATATATATATATATGTGTGTGTGTGTGATATTTTTTTAATTTATATATATTAAATTATATTTTTATTCTATTATGTATTATAATATATATATATATATATATATATATATATATATATATATATATATATATATATATATACAGGATATATATATATACATATATATATAGATATATAGATATATATATATATATATATATATATATATATATATATATATATATATATATACATTTGTGTTCACATTTGAATGTCTTAAACGAGTTAAAAAAAATTGTTTCATCACAGATTTTATTACACTGCATACTGGGAACCTTGGCAGTGACATGCAAATGTGCCCACAAAAGGCTTTGCTCTTGCAATCCATAACCATTTTAAACATGGCTTCCCTTAAGCATTAATCAGGGCAGAAAGTAAATGGATTTTCCTTCTGAATACACTTATGCCAAATGGCTTGAATGAGAGTATTAACTTCACTGTATTTTTGTAGCATTTCAGATGTGATCTAGGTGATCAATCTAACTTGAAGTTAGTTGGAAGATGTCTCCTTGTATAATGCTTGTGGATCACTTTCTATATATAATGGTATTCCTTTTATTTCTATCTCAATTTAATGTTAACGTGTATTTCCACCATAATTTGATGGTTGGGTATCTTTTGTAAAATATATGCGAAAAGTTATGGGGTAGGCATAATATGTCTTTGATGGTACCTATGCCAGTTATGGCAGTGAGAACTTGGGCCTTTAAACCCTTATATTGATAATATTGGAGACATTATAGGCATGTTTTTCCAACACTATAAAATACTTTAGTATAGAGATTTAACAGAGATCATGTTCATCTTATGAGGAATGGTATATATGGGGTTAACGTTCAGTGTTACTAGCCCTCTTATAGTTTAAAAAAACTGCTTCCTCTGATATTGACCATCTTGTGATCCCTAGTGTTAAAAGGGAATTGAATACAATATTCAATTTTGCTTGATATTACTGAACTTATTGTTATATTTACTGCACAGTGTATTTGGTACTCTGTTTAATCCATAATGGATAATAAAGGGTTAACTCAGAAGGAGGGGTTATGATGTCACTGGGTCTGAGCCTTTAAAATAAGGATACTCCCTCTATTAGCTTCAAGTATCCCCAGTTGAAGCTAGTACGCGGAACGCCATGTTGGGTTGTTATTTTGTGCTGATGTCGCTGGGTGATGATGTCACAGTGTGTGCGCAGTATTGGGTAGCTGCAGTTGCTGTGATAGTATCCACCAACAGTAATTACTGTGATCATGGGTTTCCCACAATTGTGTCCAATCTCTTCTAGGATTTAACTGATTCAGGGACATATGAGTGTAGCTTTTCACTTCTATAATCTTGAGGAAAAATGGTGGGTCCTTTCAACCACCATAACATTCATTTGTAGGGATTACCTTTATAGTGCTTTCTCCCATATTAGAGAATGGACACTTTATGTTGGCTGCCTGATTAACTGAATACATTATTAACCCTATAATAGGATTGAGGAACCTGGAAAAGTATATCTTTAGAATTTGTAGCGTTAACTTCTATCGTGTTGTTTCCTATATTAGAGATTGCATATCTTTTTGGGCTGCCTGGATAACTAAATGCCTTATTAACCCTATAATGGGATTGAGGAATCTGGGGGGATTAATAAATATATATTTAGAACATAACAGTAATTTGTAGGGTTAACCTTTATAGTGCTATCTCCCATGTTAGAGATTGGACACGTTATGTGGACTGCTTGGATAACTGCAAGCTGTATTGAGGAATCTGAAAGCATATAAAAAATATATCTCTAGAACCATATAACAAACTGAAGGGATATAATCAGTACATTTTTCCCATCGTTACAGTTATATTGTGCGTATTTTGGGAATTGTTACCATTGTAAGACAATCAGCTATACTCAGTATGCGGTACCTTTTCTGATTATAGGAATATTCTGACATTCCAAAGCAGCAATATCTGTGGCATTTAAAATATCTATGTTTATAAATCAACCTTATTTGGTATAAGTAAATTAGGGAATTATTAATAGGAATAACTCTTTTGCACCCCTAGAGGACAAATGGTGGGTTCTTGAAAACCACCCCAATAGTATCTTGTATGGAAAGAGTCTACTATATATTGCCCATGCTACTTGTATCATTGCAAATAGAATGAGATGGTTGTTTAGTTTGCAGAATATCTGAATTTTCTATGCAGACCCCTTATCTGACTAAGCATAAAATGCTGTACAATTGCCCATCCACTCTGTAAAGGCCAAGAGCATCCAAAGGTATACTAATACCTCATCAGTGTCTTTTAGGAAGCCTGGGCGACTGAGATATACGATTACTATATAACTTAATTTAGCACATGCAGTTTATTTTCAGATTTTTTTAAATTGTACATTAGAAGGTGAATCTATGCCATTATAGTTTATGTAATCTAGACTAAAATCAGAATAACTTGTACCCAGTTTGTCAATAACTAATTATCGATATTCTTTCTGGCTCCATTTACAGTATTACAGTTTATACATTTGACTAAATTAAAATTGAAGTTATGCTTTGTTTATGATTCTGCGGTATATTTATATCTATTATGAACCACATGAAAGAGTTTTGCTCACAAAACATATTAATGAGGATATTTAAAGACCTTCAATTTTGTAAGAACTGGACAGTCCCATAAACTAGACGGATTGTATGATACTGCTATAGTCTCCATTCTTATATTATGTATATGTGCAAATGCAATGGGTTAATTTGAGTTTAAATGAAACCCTAAACTGCCGTTAACCCTTCTTATTCAAATGGTTGTTTAAAGGGAAGTGTTACCTTAGATATTACAGTATATACTGCTTTCCATTGGTATATCTTCAGATAGTACACTCTCTTATTCATGATAATTCTTAACATACAGTGGTTTAGACATTATTTTCATGCAATTTCTTCCTTCTCCTGTGTCAGTATGGGAGTGTGGTATTTCTCAATTTCATATTTTTATCCATGTTAGTTTTGGATAAATACTACAAGAAATCAAGCCAAACTGTTCACTGGAAGATTTGATCAGGATGATGAGTCTCAAATAACTGGGCCATAGCAGGAGAAGTAAGGATCCCCTAAAGAAACCTCTAATGCTGGAAAAGTTTGAGGGCACACAAAAAAGGTGACGGCAGAAGATGAGGTAATTGAAGGAATGAATTTGAGCTGAATTTAAGCATGGAGGGGCAGAGAATGACAAATGTGGCTGATGTGCCGCAGTCCATAGAGTCACAAAGAGAGGACAGGTCTGAAAAACTAAACAACAACAAATAGAATAATGACATTCCTAACACTTGCTATAATTACCAATCTTAAAATGATCATCCTATTAATGGGAATCCATCATCAAAACAGTTATTTTTCCATATAATTTATTTTGTGACAACAGTAAACATGTAACATATATATGATATTTTAATTTATATTTATATCAAAAGCACTGTGTGTTCCAATTGTAAATAAGTCCAATGACATGTATTCCTCTGTACCTATACCATGGTGGTGATGTCACAAATGGTTATGGCAGATGGTCCATTATGCCTTGTTGTAAATACCATTTTTAAATATATCAATTACAGTAGTTTTCAGTATATTTAAATAAATGTTTTTGCGTTCTCTCTTTTGAGCCTCTCACAGTTTTCTCTCAGTTTCCTAACATAACTGCTTGACCAGCCAACACAGCTATTTATATTTCCAAGAGGAAGTATAAGGGCAGCAGAAGAACATTCAACATTGACTATTTTTACAAATGGATTTCTCTGCCTTGAACAGACTTCTTTTGCAAAATAATGAATCAGGAATTGTTAATTTTTGGCAGGAACAAGATCAGGATTTGAAATCCTACAAAATTTTAAAAAATAAAGCTAAACAGCTTTCAAAATGTATGAATGTTTACAAGCATCTCAAAAAGCACATTTTAATTAACAGAAAGTGCAAGTTCAAATAAGTAAGTTATTTTTGATGTTAGGGGCTATGAATTCTCTTTTAAATGATGGTGGACTCAGTCTAGAATAATGATTTACATTTATTTAACTTACATTCACAATGAACAATATAAATTACAATTAAACTTCCTCTTTTTATTTGCCATATAATAACTTTTCTGTACTGAATTGATTTAAGCAAATCACAGAACAGTTTTAATACAATGCAATAATGTTAATAAAAAAATAAAATAAAAAATAAATAAAAAAAATAATCAAAATCTTTCATTATATATGTATACTGTACATGTAAAATGGCAAACTTTTTTTCATTATAATATTTGATTCCCCTTAAATGTAGATGACTAATTCATTCAAACAATGAGGCTATTTTTGAAACAATAGCCTTTAACTGAAATTTTGGGGGAATTTGCATTTTATTATTTTGATCAATGTTCTACAGTAATATGCATTTTTTAATGACTCTTAAAAAATTGGATTGATATCCATGTGTGATTAATCTCTAATTTTATGAATAAGGGTGTTAAAGAGTGGGAGAAAAAATCTCTTTGCTCAGTCATTTATAGAAAAGTTCCTTGTGAATTTTAATGAATACTACACGATGGAGACAATTCTTGAAGAGCTGGGAGAATTCTTTAAAAATCATATTGCATCCCCTTCTCAGTTAAGAGGGGTGCATGGGTCATGTCATATGATCTACTTTTCCTTAGCTTATCTGCTAATGACACTGGAAATATGCTAAGAAGCTGCCTGGAAGGGGCCTTTCTAATGCGGTCACTTCCTGGGACCTCAAATAAGCCTTAATTGCAGAGCTTTGGAGACAGCAGGTGTGCGTGTCATGTCTAATCAGACATTTGGGTGTATTTGACAGCTCAGCCGAGGAAGGGTCTCCCTGACTCTCCTTCGACACGCATGCCATGCTCCCCCGCCTCTCCCTAACTTTTCACTCATTGCACACCTGTCACATTGATTATGAGAATGAGTTTCTTCCAAAGCAATAAAGACTAGAAAATCCTCTTGTTTTCAGAATTTTCTCTTATTCATATTGCACATAAGGGGATTAACACACACAATCCTTCTGTTGTGTCTATAACAAGTGTTGTGAGATTATTCCATATTTGGAAGAGATGATTTATTAAATAATTAGGCAACTATTAGTGTTAGGGAAGCAATGAACCTATTCCTTATCTTGTCACTGTAAATGGAAAAATAATCCTAATATAAGAGAGCATTAAGCTTTAAGACAAACCTTAGAGTTCCACGTCTTAAACTATTGTCATTCTCCTATAATATTTTTAAAAAAAATAAATAACAGACTTTCTAGCTATCTCAAGTAAAACAGGAATAATTTAAATATATGACTAAAATTCTTAATATTAAAATACTTAATATCTATAAATAATAAAGTGCATGGATAAGTAAACATAACATAATTTCCTGCTTATTCTGCAAAATATGCATTTTGCTAGAAAATGTAATATTCATATATTCATAACAATAATAATTACTATATATATATATATATATATATATATATATATATATATATTCAAATATATAATTAAAAATAGCAGCAGATGTTCAAAATTAAACATATTTTAATAGATGCAAATCTTTTGTAGTATATTTGAATATTAATGGCCTAGATTATCTATAGCCATATTGAATTTGTTCCTCACTGAGAATACTTTCCTTTATAAAACTTTCTGAATTATTAATTAACACAAATATATACATGAAGGAACATGTGCCCCATATCTAGTTTTTCTGGTTATATTTATATGTGTATAATATTATAGGATATTAAAAAAATATTTTTTAAACAGAAAGAGGAGGGTCACTTAAAAATAGACTATCATGTTAAATTCCCCATTTATCTGGACTCCATCCTTCCCTTCATGTAATTTGTTTTTCCTCCTTTACATCCTCCATCAAATCATCTGTTTTAAATGGGTTATTTATAACATTTATAAGTTATAAGTTATAACATTTCATACAATGTTTTTCTCTTTTTATTTTAGGTTCTTCTTCTTCCTTCATTTTGTCCTCCCGCTGCTGCATTTCATCCACTACTTTTTTCAGTGATATCACGATGACAGTCCAACAAGCGACCGGAGAAGGCACCCCAGAATTATATTCAAAAAAGTTAATAATCATTCAAAATAATTGAAGAGAGGCAGTGACATGTTTGTGGTACATGCTGAATCCTGCTGGACAAAATTTAATACAAATTCTCAGCCAGAAATTATTTGTATTTTTATTGTCTGTTCACAAAAATCATCTAGGTTGCCCATATTATTATTTAATTATATTTTGCCTTATAAAATTAAATGTCAAAAGAAATAGTAAATCCACATTTGAAGAATAAATGTATAATCCACAAATCAATTTAGAAACAAAGAGAAGAACAAAGGAGGAAACTGCTACAAAGCATCTATCTTAAAAACATTTTATTCCTGATCCCCTGAGGAACCGTTCATTAATCGAAAGGCACATTGGAATTGTCCATTGCTCTACCCATTGATCTCGGCTGGAGGTGTGTTGTAAATGTAGAAAAAAAAATTGAGGTGACTTTTTTCTCTTTATTACCTAACAGCTGGGATTTTATGTGTTGGGCATGTGTCTATTGCATATATTTTACATATGATTTTATGTTTTCAAGTGTAATTAAATTATTGTGATGTTTTTTTTAAGATAGATGACTGCTAGAAGTTTTCCTCCTTTGCTCTTCTTTTTGTTTTTTATATTCATTTGTGGATCATACATTTATTCCCCAAGCATGTGCTGCTTCTTTGGAGAACTAACTTTGAAGGAGACTTTGCTAACCAAAAAACTGGCTGCACCGTTTTGGTCTAACAAGATTGTATTTGACTTCAATAAATGCCTTTAAAGTTGATAACTGCATGCATTCCATTACTGGTGGACACATATATTAGAACCTCCCAGGTTATTAAGCATTGGGGCATTTTCTAAGCTATCTGGGAGATGTATTACCTTCCTTTCCCCATAGAACCTTTATTTGTGGTGGTAGACAATGTTTCTATACCATTATTGGCCCCTCAGAAGTTATCTCATGAAAGACAAAACATTTAATTGAAGCTCAAGGTTTAAGCTTTACTTATTTAATCAAAGTGAAGAGGTCATCACTCTCATAGGGACTCTTGAATGAATTATGAATCACAGTCGTCTGGTTAGTGAGCTGGTAGCAAAAGCTTATATTTATAATAAGAAAGATGTATTAATTACACAGTAAAATGACATTTTCTGAAGAGTATTTTAAGTGATATAAAAAGTTAGACAAGGGAAATTTGACAAATTGTATTTCTCTAGCAATTCTACTTCTATGTAATTTATTTATGGATCTACTGTTTCTGATTCTTTACTTATTACAGTTCCTCTTTGCTTTATGGTACTTGGATTTATGATGTTTCAGAATTATGAAAGGTTACGTCAACTTTTCTATTTACAGTATGGCTCCACACTTAAATCCTTTCAGTCTGTCTGCTTTGAATTGTTTCAGCTGAATAACACGGACATCATGGTCCTTTTATGCTCAATGAGATTACACTTACACAAAGTCTGTGTACCTTTATGTTGTCATGTTTTGGTTTTAATTTGTTGTATACATTTTTATTAAACAACACTATACAAAATAATTTTAAATACAAAGAAAATCTCCAAAATATCCAGTTGCACTCACAAAAGTGAGTACACCCCTCACATTTTTGCAAATATGTTATTATACTGTATCTTTTCATGTGACAACACTGAAGAACTGACACTCTGCTACAATGTAAAGTAGTAAGTGTACAGCCTGTATAACAGTGTCAGTTTGCTGTCCCCTCAAAATAACTCAACACACAGCCATTAATGTCTAAACCGTTGTCAACAAAAGTGAGTACTTTTAAGTGGAAATATCAAAATTGGGCCTAAAGTGTCAATATTTTGTGTGGCCACCATTATTTTCCAGCACTGCCTTAACTCTCATGGGCATGGAGTTCACCAGAGCTTCACAGGATACCACTGGAGACCACTTCCACTTCTCCATGATGACCTTGCACTGCCCCACCTTCCGTTTGAGGATGCCCCACAGAGGCTCACTAGGGTTTAGGTCTGGTGACTTGCTTGTCCAGTCACCTATACCTTTCACCTAAATCACCTTTACCTTCAGCTTCTTTAGCAAGGCAGTGGTCGTCTTGGAGGTGTGTTTGGGGTCGTTATCATGTTGGAATACTGCCCTGTGGCCCAGACTCTGAAGGGAGGGGATCATGCTCTGCTTCAGTATGTCACAGTACATGTTGGCATTCATGGTTCCCTCAATGAACTGTATCTCCCCAGTGCCAGCAGCATTAATGCAGGCCCAGACCAAACATATATACACATATGTCTATATGTGTATATATATTGTTTCTATAATATGGTGTTGATTCCCCCTATATGCATCTACCTACTAAAGTCAGATGCTGCCTCCACTCTCTGCATCGCTGTTTACGTTCAAAGTGAGGGTTTCATCTCATATCAGTGTTTTTGTGCTCTTTCTGCCTTATTTGTTTATCTGTCATTTAGGGATTATTTCAACTACCTTTTCTCAGTATAGATGTATACTTTTGGATGTGGGTGTGTCATGGTCTAGGCCTGCATGAGTGCTGCCGGCACTGGGGAGCTAGCTAGGGGGTGAAGCCACTTATAGGCTCTCTTGGCACCATTTTCTCCAGTATGCCCCCAGCTAGTCATGTGTGAAGATACCCACCCACCCCAAAAATATTATTTTAAAATAGGTTTTATAGTGTACAAAAAAAATAAAAAAGGAAATGTGATTAAGAGGTACAATTTGGAGGTATCATCTTGTCTATTGTTCTGTTGTCCAATGTTTTGTTTATCAGAATCCTATGTGATGGATCAGAACACAATAGTCTAAGTTGGGGAAGAGAAATCAGAAAAATATATACATAAAACTGTTTTTTAGAAATAGAAAACAGAAAATTGGCATGTGTGCATATATAATAATAATCTAAATGTCACATGATCTTTCATTACATATACACACCTTTTTTGGAAGGCCCCAGAGGCTGCAACACCTAAGCAAGAGGCACCACTAACCAAACACTGCCATGAAGACCAAGGAACTCTCCAAGTAACAAGTAAGGGACAATGTTGTTGAGAAGTACAAGTCAGGGTTAGGTTATAAAAAAATATCCAAATCTTTGTTGATCCCCAGGAGTACCATCAAATCTATCATAACCAAATGGAAAGAACATGGCACAACAGCAAATCTGCCAAAAGACGTCCGCCCACCAAAACTCACGGACCGGGCAAGGAGGGCATTAATCAGAGAGGCAGCACAGAGACCTAAGGTGATGCTGGAGGAGTTCCACAGCTGGAGTATCTGTACATAGGACGACAATAAAACATACGCTCCAGAGAGTTGGGCTTAATGGCAGAGTGTCCAGAAGAAACCCATTACTTTTAGCTAAAAAGAAAATGGCACATTTTAAGTTTGCAAAAAGGCATGTGGGAGACTCCCAAAATGTATGGAGGAAGGTGCTCTGGTCTGATGAGATCAAAATTGAAATTTTCGTCCATCAAAGAAAACTTTATGTCTGGCGCAAACCGAACACATTACATCACCCAAAGAACATCATCCCCACAGTGAAACATGGTGGTGGCAGCATCATGCTGTGAGGATGTTTTTCAGCATCCGGGACTGGGAAACTGGTCAGAGTTGAGGGAAAGATGGATGGTGCTAAATACAGGGATATTCTTGAGCAAAACCTGTACCACTTGTGTGATTTGAGACTAGGACGTAGGTTCACCTTCCAGCAGGACAATGACCCCAAACACACTGCTAAAGCAACACTTGAGTGGTTTAAAGGGAAACATGTAAATGTGTTGGAATGGCCTAGTCAAAGCCCAAACCTCAATCCAATAGAAAATCGGAGTTTCCTACAACATGGTGGTATTTTACCACATGGAGTCCTTTGCACCCTTTCAGTTAGCAAATGATAGCAGAAAGGACGAAGGGGAATATGTAGGCGGGTGTTAGGTAGCAGTTGATTAGCTTAAAATTCTGTGAAACAAAGTTTTGCAACATGCTACAAAAACACACAGAAGGATAAGAGATGCTATGACACAAAGACAGATGATTAGTATTTTCTGGCCCAGGTGTCCTAGCCAGGAAAACATGTCTTCCCACACACCCCCTTGGAAGTGTTTGTTCTTTATCTTCAGTAATTATAGCAGTGTTATCATCAATGTAGGAACAACATTCTTTACCTATAAGGCAGATGATTCATCTTGCAGTCTGCCTACCCTAAAATTAGGAGACATTATATCCAGTACATCTAGGAATTTCTCCCATCATGTTCTTTCAGCTGTATCTCTTATGTTTCTAATATGACCATTAGGGACGGTGATAGTATTATATATATATATATATATATATATATATATATATATATATATATATATATGGGACAACTTGTCCTAAGTAGCCATTGAAATACATATGGCTTTGTGTAAAGTTTTCTGCTGGAAGACCAAATAAGGGCGTTCCCATTTCCCCATGTGTAGAAATGTGTGCACAAATCAAACAGTTAAAGAGATTAAAAGAGTGGGCATATCCTTGTAGTACTGTAATAAACATATTGTGTTCACAGGGGTGTTTTTTTGTTTATCATACTGACATTGTTTATGAACCTTTTATTTCTATGAAGTGAACTGGTGTTGGTGTGAGTGTCATCGTGTTCGCCGCAAATGGACCTCATGGTCCTAATTCTTCTGAAATGTAATAACTATTAAGAACTGTCCATAAGGGTAAAAAAAATCAGGAGCATAATGCCCATCCACAGGAGAAAGTTCTTCCATGCATTTTGTGGATGCAGGAGTAGAGTTGTTCTGGTTACTGCTACCAAAGTGGTCGGTGGTCCGAATGGGAAGCCTCCCTTCTTTGCTCTATTCAGCTGTCGGACACAGACAAGAACACCTGGCTGAAACGGATGTGTTGGTTCCTGTGAAGGTAAAGGTAAAGGAGAAGACACATCACCATAGATTCCATTCAATTTATCAATCAAATGTCGCACATATTATTCTCTTATGAGGTCAAGATCTCCTGCCATAATTACAAGTGGGCCTTTTGCCCAAGGTGTTGGAAATGGTCTTCCCATAAGAATCTCAAAAGGGGACAATTTATTAGACTTATTAGGAGTCATCCTAATTTCTGCTAGTATGGCAGGTAAATATTTCTGCCAGTTCACCCATGTACCTGCAGTAGCCTATGTAAGTTTCTCTTTATTAGTGCGGTTCATTCTTTCCACTATTCCTGAACTCTCAGAATGGTAAAGGATATGGAATTTCCAGGTTATCTGTAGCCATTGTACTAGTTCCTTAATTACCACACTAATAAAGGCTGGTCCATTATCAGAATTAATTTGCAGTGGGCATTCATATCTTGGTATTATCTCGGTAGTTAATATCTTAGCTACTGTCTTAGCATCCTCTCTTTGTGTTACAAAGGCCTCAGGCCAACGGGAAAACTGGTCTACTTACTCCAAAAGATACCATTGCTTCGATCCTGTCTTTGGGATATGAGTAAAATCTATTTGTAAATGGGTAAGTAGAGCTGTGGGTGGAGGCAAATGATCATGTAAAGCTTTGTGGGTACTGTAGAGTTATTCTGTAGAAATTGTATACATATGTATGTATGTCTGAAAGTGTAATTTTAAATTCCTGATGCAAAATGATAGTTGTAGCTGCTGCATGGTTGCCTTAATTCCTTTGTGTCCTACCCCGTGTGCCTGTCCTATGAATATTGGAGCACTACTCTCAGGTATGCCATTTATGTTGTTTTCTAAACCTTGTGAGTGCCAGTATGATAAATCATCAGGTGTGGCAAAACCTTGTAGTTCAGGAAAAAGAAGATCAGAGGGATGAGAAGGACCAGGTAAGTAAGGGTAGGCGAAAGGGGCATAAGAGCAGCGTCTTTCGCTGTGTGGTCAGCAAGGGCATTACCTCTAGATACAAAATCATTGTGATTAGTGTTGGCACGGCAGTGGATGATGGCAATGTATTTAGGTGATTGAATAGCTTCCAGTAAGGAATTAATAAGAGTCATATGAGAAATGGATTTGCCATCTGCAGCAACAAAGTTTCGTTGTTGCCAAATTTTTATAAAAGTCATGAACCACACCAAAGGCATAGCGGGAGTTAGTATAGATATTAATAGATTTCTTTGCAAAAAGGTGACATGCTCTAGTAAGGGCGATAAGTTCAGCAGCTTGGGCAGAAGAAAAAGGGGATGGGACCTGACTCAAGGACAATATCTGGGAGTTGAACTACAGCAAAGCCTGTTTTATAGACCCCATCTGCAGGTCTAGAATATGACCCATCAACAAACACATTCTCAGCGTGATCTATAGGTGTATTGAGAAGGTCAGGTCGTGGGTAAATGGAGTCATGTATGTTAGTAGGACTGTGGCTGTGTGCGGTCGTCCTCTGTTGTGGGAGGTGTTGTTGAGTTAGATTTTTAACTAATTGTAACACTTGGTGGGTAGTATGTAGAATGGTGGAATGTCCCAAAGTGATAGTATTAGCTGTTTCTACGGCCATAGCGCAAGCAGCCAATGCTCGGAGACACGCCGGCATCCCCTGGATCGGAGTAGGGACTACTTTACAGTAGGGACTACATACAGGTGGAATGGTTTACAATCATCAGGTAGTCCTAAAGCGGGAGCCTGCATAATGCTAACCTTTAAGGTTATGTAAGCTTTGCCCATGTCTGGATTCCGCTGAATATGTTCTGGGCTGTCCCCCTTAGCAGCCGCACGTAAAATGGAGTCATAATGTGAGCACTCAGGGATCCATTTTCGCCAATAATTAATCATGCCATGAAAGGAAAGCATTTCCATTTTAGTTTGGGGTTTAGATATTCTCTGGATAGCCTCTACCTTTTGAGTTAACAGAGCGTGTGCCATGTGACAGAGTAAAACCCAAGTATTCAACATGTGTTGCCCCTATTTGCATTTTATGTTTAGCTACCTTGTGACCTTCCGCTGCAAGATGCATAAGCAAACTGATTGAATCTTGTTTATTGGCTTCCCCGTTAGGACTACACAACAGTAGGTCATCAACGTACTGAAGGAGGATGGAACCATGGCTCGGGGTCCATGACCGCAAGGTATGTTGGAGCACCAGAGAGTAAGCAGCCGGTGAGTCCATGTAGCCTTGGGGAAAACGGGTCCAAGCTAGTTGGCGCCCACCAAAAGTAAAAGCCATAAGTAGTTGTGTCTCAGGGTCTAATGGGACCAAAATTAATGCATTTGATAAATCAATAACAGTAAATATAGTAGCATCATGAGGAATGGCCGTAATGAGGGCTGTGACATCGGGGACAATTGGGGCAATTGGGAGAACTAGATCATTAATTGCCCTTAAATCCTGGACATCAAATCATTGTTGCATTTAGGCACAGGATTAATTGGGGTATTGAAAGGTGATACAACAGGGCGTAATATACCTTTTTGCAAAAATGATTCAATCATGGGGCAGATACCCTCCTTCTTTTCCTGTGATAAGGGATATTGTTTAATATACACAGGAGTAGTGTGTGGTTTTAGTCGGGCTTTGTAAGGGGCACAGTTAATTGTTCCGACATCCAACTTAGAGGAAGCCCACATTGAAGGAGGGCCTCATCCAAGTCGAGGTTGAGGAAGGATTTAAGAGGAGCATCCAGATGGTCAAGTGAGACACTCATGCCTCCTTTACTATCAAATTCTACTGTTATACCAAATAAACCTAACAAATCCCTTTCCAGAAGAATAACTGGACATGACGGGATAATTCTGAAAGGGTGTAAAAAGCTGTGGTCAGTTTTAGGTACGATAACAAGGAGAGGAGGTTTGATACAGGTATGGGTGAGCACCCCATTAATTCCCATAGAAGGTGTCGACTTCTGTGTGAGACCTCATACAATTTCGAACAGATCATGGAGCAAGTGGCTCCGGTATCAACTATAACAGGTAGAGGTTGGCTTTATACCTCTAGGACTAAAAAGGGAAGACGGGAGTGCTACCTTCCAGGCGTCCCTATGTCCATTGTCTTCGGTGGGTAGCTCCAGGCGGGGCGGGGAGATTAGAGTGCTCCCACTGGTTGTTGTGAGGTTGGAGTGAGGACTGTGACTGTTGATGGGGGGACTGTTGTTGGTAGGGAGCTGAAGACTGTTGCTGCCTTGGAGGGCTGGGGCATTAATTTTTCCAGTGTCTCTGCTGTCCATAATTAAAACAGTGAGTACTTCCTGAGCCATAATTCCCTCCACATCCTCTGCCCCTAACTCAACCTCTTCCCCTTCCACCAAACCTATGTGCTCCGGTATTATCTCTAGGTCTCGCTTGATATGGGTCGCAATGTTGCAACCCCTGGTTCTGATAAAATGACTTCTCTGGGCAGCTGCTACTGGTGCCCCAACAAGACCTGGGGGTGGGGACTGCTGTTGGTGTGTATGTATGTAACTACCTATAATAGCTTCCATATTGGAGTCTAGGTTGGGATACAGGGGTGTAGGAGGTGTATAGGTATGAGGTGCAGATGGAGGGGTGTTAGGTGTACAGTTAGAAATGTTCTTTATAGATAATAAATTACATTTATTATTTATGGGTCCGTCTGCGGGGATCGGGTGCCAGTGTGGTGCAACCTCTAACCAATTATTTCCACCCTCACTCATATATGTCATGTCCCCCCAGGGTCTCCTGTATACCATGGAAAAGCTTTCTCATCCCCAAGGCACAGTCCCTTAACCATGTTCATGTGAAATTCATAATTTGCTCCCTCCCTCGGAAGGGGCTAGAGCTCCTCATTCCCTCAGTCCACCCTGCTAAATTATCCACAAAGGGATCGACATAAAATCTGCCCTTTGGTGATGTTCTATATACATATTCTTTGCATGATTCTCCCGGGTTGGGAGGTGGATATTGTTTAGACTGGGAAGTACCCATTTTCAACTACCCTTCTATTCTTCCAGAGTGTATTGCCTTCTCTGAGTCAACGGGTTTCCCCTAGCCAGAGTGACAGGGGGTCTTACAGCTTCCAGAAACCTAACTTCTTAACTTAAACAGTATAACAAATTTCTTATCTTATACAGCACAGCAATACAGCAAAATTAATAAGCAAGCGAAAGCAATGTTTTGGGACAAATGTTAATCAAGTCGTCAAATATAGATTCCTTTTATTCTTTCTATTCCCACCTTAGGAATAATTAATATAGCCTACCAAAGGCTGAACCCTCCCTCCTTAGAGAGAATTATTCTCAGTCTACCTAAGACTATACCGAATTTATTTACTTGGATACAGCTTACCAAGGAAGGGGAAGTGGGAGCAAAGGAAAAAAAAATTACTTAAATAGGCACAGTTCTCTCTACTCACCACTAGTCGTCCTCCGGCTGTATCCCACTTCTGACACCAACTTGTTGGGACTCTGCCTGATTTTGTTGGCGGCTTGGAACAATCACCCTTACAGAGACTCTGGGAGCAAATGAGGAAATAAACACACAAGATGGTCTTTCCAGACACGCTCAATTTATTGACAAGGAAACAAAGCTTATATACCCGAGAACAAGGCATATCATGAGGATGTTGCAGTTTCACTACAGACAGTATGTGGTTAGCCTGGTGAGTCCAATAACAGGAAGTTCTCGGAACATAGGGTGGTTACAGAGTTTCGAGCTACCCTATCTGGAAGGTGGTCACATTCTATATGTGTCAGTTACTGTTTTTAGTTTTCCTACAAAGAGAGTTTTTATTAACCCTTCAGTCAGACTTAAATATTGCTGTTCACAAGCGCAAACCATCCAGCTTCAAAAATCCCAGTGGTAAGATGTGGCAAGCTCATAGAGACTTTTCCAAAGCGACTTGGAGCTGTGATTCCCGCAAAAGATGGCTCTACAAAGTATTGACTTAAGGGGGGTGAATAGTTATGCACATTGACTTATTCTGTTATTTTGTCCTATTTGTTGTTTGCTTCACAATAAAAAAAAAACATCTTAAAAGTTGTGGGTATGTGCTGTAAATTAAATGATGCAAATCCTCAAACAATCCATGTTAATTCCAGATTGTGAGACAACAATCACGAAAAATGCCAAGGGGGTGAATACTTTTGCAAGGCACTGTATGTATATGTTGCTGTGACAGGGCAATAAAATTTGAAGCCATGGGAATGCTGTTTGACACACAATGTAAACCTTTTTGTACTGTAAGGACCTTCAGCGCCCATTGCAAGCCTCATGCTGAGCGCCTTTGGCGCTCATCACGCGGCTCGCAATGAACTCCTTCCGCACTCATGGCGAGCCTCTTCTCTCATCTATTTTTGCTCCTCTGAGCACCTTTGTCACTTATTATAAAGAGAGATATATATTTAACTATATTTACTTAATCAATAATGAATTAATTAGTTCTTGACTAAATTAATATACTTACCTATTTGTAATTAATATATCCAGCAATCAATAGCCTGAAGAGCTAACAATCTGTTTATATTTTCCTGCACCATACAATGTACAGCGAGTGTTTGTGCTCTGATGATAAAGTGTAATGAATGTCCCAACTGTGCATTCTAAATGGTTTGTGTGCGCGAGGGAAATACGTTGGTGTAGTTGTGTAAAGCGCCATTGTAGATTTGTAATATTATTAATGTGTTACGCAGCTCGCAAGTATTTTTCGTAATTTGTAATAGTGTATTTTGTTCATTCCTGTGTGAAAGTGGTATGCGTTTGGCAGTGTTTTGCGTGCTCTGGGGTCTTGTAGCCTCGTTTACATTTTTTCAGCGCCCATTTTTTTTCTCGCTTAGGCAACTTTTCGGTGGTGAAAGTCGTCGAAATCGCATTTAAATTGCATTCCACCTCACTCCCAGACGTCCATTAACCTTGTATTTTTGCTATCTTGTATTTGTTTTTTTTCAAAGTCCAGCGTTTCGTATTTTGCTTTTTCTAAGTCTCGCGTTTGTCAAGTGCTTGAAGGCTAATGCAATTGCGCGTTTACTAAGTGTTTTGTGGCTAAGTCCCACGTGTTTAATTGCCTTCACTGCTCGCCTTCGGTGCTCATTGCCTTTGTGCTGCGAGTTTAATTGCCTTAACAGCTCGCCTCGCTACGCGAGGCTCCCAGATGATGAAGTGCTACGCGTTAACAGCTCGCCTCGCTCTGCGAGGCTCGCAGCGATGAGCACCTTTGGCACTCATCGCCTAAGTGCTACGCATTAACGGCTCACCTTGTATGCACCACGAAACTCATACTCACCACGCAAAGCGTGACAACGTCTCGCAGTTTGACAACTATGATATGTGATATGCGATTGTGTCTAAATCCTTATGGGTCCACACCCAACTGAGCCTAGCCTAGGTCATGGCCACTGCTGAATAGAAGAAAATGAAGAGCATATGTTTTCAAGCTCAAAGATAGCAGGAAACTGAAACTAAAAGTAAAATATTCTTGAAAAAATGCTTTGATGTTCATAACTTAAGCAAAGTTAGAAAATATTACAATAATAAAAAGGTAAACAAGCGTAAGTAGGCTTATATAATATTTTAGCAGTGTAGCATCCCAGCGACTGAAGGGTAATACAAAAATACTAGCCCTTTAAAGGAGTAGTAAGAGTAGTGTTAGGACTCTATAACATATTTAGTGTTAATAGAAAAGTGGCTATTTAATGTGTTGTGTAATATA
This sequence comes from Discoglossus pictus, assembly GCA_027410445.1. NCBI lineage: Eukaryota > Metazoa > Chordata > Amphibia > Anura > Alytidae > Discoglossus > Discoglossus pictus. Next base: position 60,991,214 of record CM050168.1, read on the forward strand.
TTTGGAAGCAATAGACAACTGAAAGAAATGTATTATTACCCAGTATAAGGAATTGTAGAAGTTTTCAGTTTAGTTTATGATGATTTTTTAGTTTAGATTGTGCCTGTTGAATGGACCCACTGTTTGTGTTAGTTCTACAACTAGTTTACTATTAGTTATAATACATTTGTGTTATGTTTGCATTGATGGTGTTAGAGGCTAGTTGTACTAAAGAGTGAAGTGTTAAAAACTTTTGTAGATGACCGATCTTAGTGCATATGCCCCATAGAAATGGAAATGTTGTCCAAGGGCTCTACAACTTCTACCCTGACCTTTGGTACTTTATTGATAGTACAAGTCTTATAGGACTTGGATGTTACCATTCTCTTAAAATACAAGTAATTTTATATTTTTTTTTATACTTTGGTATTAATATTTTTATGAGATAATTCTTTTTTATTCACACCTTCCTTAAGGTTATTTTATTTGCAGCTTTCTGGTATGAGAACATTTAAGAAAAAAAGAAGCTAAATGGTCATTATGGAAAGAATAACAAAGTTGAAAGAGAAAAATTGTTAGTACCTCCCCCCCCCAAAACAAAACTGTCTTCCAAAGACTCTCCCTTCTACGCCAATCCTTAAACTCGACCTAAGGAAAAACACATTCAGATTATTGTAATGTTAATTGTTTAGTCCTAATGAGTGAAATTAAAGATGTAAATAAAGGAAGGTTTGACAGATGTTGTACAAGTAGAAATATATATATTTTTTGTAATCTCACAGAATGAAGCAAATCCTGACAAAAATTATTTCATTAGCTGGGACTGATGTTTGTAATTGAAATGTGTTGTCTTGTTTTTTTAACTGTTGTATTGTACAAATGTATAAACAAAAAAAACAAACAAAAAAAAAAGAACATTATAGGAGAGGAAACAAATGAAAAATATATAGTCCTATATTTTATTTTGAGCAGAGCAAATTGCGTTTGTCCAGAAAACATTTCTGTGTAGAAAATGAAAGTTTTTTATATATATATATGTATATATATATATATATATATATATATATATATATATATATATATATATAGTATCAAAAATGAATAATACATTTATGATGCCATTTGAATGTCTAAAAAATAAGTAATAAACCTATTTGCTGCTCTAGTTTCACAATCATTACACTTATGGTGGGCTATCACCAGCCCACCATATGTGTAATGGTATATATACCCCAGGATCCTTCAACTGGAACGTTTTACTTGCTGCCAAAGATCCACAAACCAGGAAACCCGGGAAGACCTATTATTACAGGTATGGACACATTAACTGAACAGTTATCTGGTCTTATTGAAAATATCCTTAAGCCATTTGTTACAAACACCAGCAGCTACATACAGGACACCACTGACTTTCTTAACAAACTTAGCCTAATTGAGGACCTTCCAGTTAACACACTACTAGTTACCATGGATGTTGAATCTCTCTATAGCAACATCCCCCACAAAGATGGTACTGAGGCATGCCTCAGGTTCTTTTCAAATCACACCCAGGGCCATAAATACAATTCTAATACCATTGCAAAACTATTAGAATACATCCTGACCCACAACTACTTCACCTTCAATGGACAGATTTACCTACAGATCATGGGGACTACAATGGGTACGAAAATGGCACCACAGTATGCAAATCTATTTATGGCTGACCCGGAACAGAGATTCCTATCCACATTAGTCCATAAACCTTACAGATACTACCGGTATATAGATGACCTGTTCATCATATGGACAGAGGGAGAAAAAAACCTCAGAGACTTCCACAATGCCTTTAATACCTTCCACCCATCTATTAAACTTAAAATGGATTACTCTGCTGAACAGTTAAACTTTTTGGACACCACCATATCCATCAAAAATGGTAAACTTCACTCATCTGTGTATAGGAAGCCTACAGACAAATATAGTTACCTACACAGTTCTAGTTTCCATCCCTCACATACTAAAAAAGGGATAATTTACAGCCAAGCCATCAGATACCACCGCATATGCTCAAACACCAAGGACCGCGACAAACATTTAAAAACACTGTCTGACTCCTTCAAACAAAAGGGTTACAAACCCCATGTCATCACACAGAAAGTAACCGCTGCCATCAAAACACCCCGAGAACACCTGTTGCAATATAAAACTAAAGAAAGTTCTTCACGTACACCTCTAGTAACAACATACCATCCGACTCTAGAAGGAATACGTAAAATAATTAAAGATCTACAACCACAACTAACAGAAGATGCAGAATTAAAACATATATTTCCCAAACCTCCCATTGTCGCATTCAGACAACCACCAAATCTAAGACAAACATTGGTGAACAGAAGATTGGCCAATGAACGGCCCAACAGAGAAAATGGCACCAAACCCTGCAACAAAAATCTGTGCAAATTATGTCAGCATATCTGCAAAGAGGATACAGCCACACACAACAACAAGAGCTACAACATCAGAGGGTCATATTCCTGCACATCATCAAATGTAGTCTACATGATACAATGTACTGTCTGTGAAAATGGATGCTACATTGGAGAAACCAGCCAGAAATTACATATGAGGATGAACCTTCACAGAAACTCCATCAAAAAACACAATAAAGACAATTATTGTACCCCAGTGGGACATCACTTTTCACAAAATAACCATTCTATACAAAACCTGAAAATAAAAATACTCAGAGGTTACTTTAAAAACACACAAGAAAGAAAGATCTATGAAATGAAGATGATAACTCACTTTAATACGAAAAATACAGGACTTAATGTTAATATGGAGTTTTTATCTCATTATCTTAATTTCTTATAACCTCCTATATTCCTGATATGATGATTATGTGTATGTATGCGTATATATATATGTATCCATGTTTATATATTTATATTTACTTATTTATATGTATTTAATTATATTATGATACTTCTTGTATATGTGTATGTAACATGTGTATATATATATATATATATGTGTACCATACTATGTTGTGTTCATTCCACCTATATGTATTTGCCTGATGATGTCAGACACTGCCACCACTCTCTCTGCATGTGCTGTTTTTATTCAAACTGAGGGTTCCATCTCATGGCAGTTTTGCTTCAGACTTGATAAAGGGAGGTCAACACTCTCGAAAGCTTGTCATTTATTTATGATTATGTGTGTCCAATAAAAAAGGTATCACTATATAACTGCAAAACTCTTATTATTTATATATATATATATATATATATATATATATATATATATATACACTTGTGTTTATTTGTATATATTGTCCAGGTTAATAACTGGGTTTGTGGGAGAGGTCCTCTCTCATTCCGCCTCTTCCCGTGGGATGGGATTTCTTCAGCCTTTATAAGTACGTCCTGTCCACATCCCCTTGCTCAGTTCATTTCTGAGCCCGTGCCTGTAGGTTGTTTATTTGAGCTCTCTTATTTTTCAGCTTTCCAAGCCTCAAGCCTCAGTTGCTTTTTGGCCCATTTCCTACCATTATCCAAGGTAAGCTGTCGACCCCTTCTAAGCTATCCTTGGTGGATCTTGGCCCAGGACTACCATGCTGCTTACTTGACCACATCCAAGGTTCAGCTTTTGCTTTTTTAAGCTTAGTTTTGGCCACCAAGTTTCTCGACTTTCCTATACTTTCTTGGTTGGGTTTGGACCTGAATTTGCCAAGTTGCGTCCCTTGTCCATGTCCAAGGTTATGCTTTTAGGCTTTTGTAAGTCTCCTTTTACAGATTTTGGCCCAAACCTGCTAACCTTTAATCATCCTCCGGCTTTCCATAAGTCCTAAACCAGCCTTCGCACACTTACCTCGTTCACGATTTCCATACGAACCAAACCAGCCTCCGCAGGCTTACCTCGTTCACGCTTTCAATAAGTCCCAAAACCAGCCTTGCGGGCTCACTTCAATCACACTTTCATAAGTCCTCATAAGCCCTAATGATACATCAGCCCTTCACGGACCTCAACTCGATCATGATTTTCTGGGCTCCCTTTCCCCTCTCCTCACCATCACTCGGCCCTTGGCCCTCTTAGCAGGCCAGTTAGGGCATAGCAATAGGACATACCTCAGCTACACGTGGAGAGGGGCCTGACTACAAAGCTTATATCGAGGTTGTTTCCTTAGGGTTGTGGGGGGGGGCCTCTCCCAAATGTCCATGAGGGCGTTCCCATCGCTGGAGAGCAATAGTTTGACGATCGTTGGGAGAGGGACCCGACCACAAATAAATTGTAATATTCCGGCAATGAAAAAATTAAAGGAAAGGTTTTGTTGGAATTTGCGACTTTGTCTTGCCGTAGTTAGTCGAGGAAGGTCTCTCACAATCATGCTACCATGAGTGAATACAATATTTAGGGATATTTAATTTGCACTTAATATAGATGTAACTTTGCGATATAGGCAATAGAATAGGGCTCATAGTTTGTGGATTTTCTCCTCCTGGTCATTGTCCTCAATGCACATTAATTGTTATTATTTTTAATTCAAATTATATTCATATTAGTTAATATTGTTTTTGTTGACAATTCTCAAGGAAAGAACCCCATTCTGTTTATTCTCTTTATTTCTGATTTCTTAGCATTTGTGGTTACTATTATTTTCTTCATACATCCCAATCTACTTCAAATGCATTAACCTGCTTTACCTCCTACCTTCTTTATCAATATCTCTAAATTGACCTATATTTTTGTCTTCACTCCTTGGCTTCCTTTCCTACAGAACCTCACTGTATGATATAACTATTTCACATGGCTGAAAAGTTTGAGAATCAAAGGTTCTTCCAATGGGATTTGACTTTACTTGGTGATATTAGAGGTCTATATAAAGTCCACAGCTGATGGCTTTGTGTCTCTTGACTATTCTTCCAAAGAAAAAGCCTGAAGCCAACACCATGCTTCTAAGAGAATCTCTACATGTAATATATCATACTTTTTAGATCTCCCTACTGCCTACAGCAATTCGGAATCTGGCTCCACTCCTCTTGATCGCTAAATGTCTTTGCTGAGTGGTTGCTTAAATTGTCAATCTAATGAATGATGGAGAAGCAATATGCATAGCACTCATGACTCTGTGTGAAAGGCAGTAGGCCAGGTTAAAAGGGGAATGAGGGCAATTAAGGAAGACATGGAACTTTCTCATTGTAAAAGGGAGCTATTCTTGGTTTGCCTAATAGTACAGGCATGTCAGCAGTATCTGAGTGCTTTAGGAAATATGGAGAGGTTAACTCTATGTTAATATGAACGCACAAGGGAATAATGCAATTGGGAAAGATTGAGGCTAGGAAAATGAGCAGGTAGGTGATTGAAATGTGAAAACACTGGTTTTGTTTTTCCTCTTCCAAAGCAGGAATACAAATGATCCCTACAAAGCATGAACCATCCTCAGACTCTGTAGCCAATTAGTGTACATCAATATTTAATCAAAACTCCACTATTGTGAAGCAGAAGTCTATGCTGCTCCTACCCTGCTATACCAGCTCTTACAGACACACTGCTATGACACATAATGATATTGTCAATTAATTATTTAAGAGTTTTTGTTCTCCCTCCGTGACCTTATTAGTAGAAAATGTGAAAGAGATTTTTTTGGAGAGAAAGGAAAATATATGTTCTTCTCCTCCAGTTCTACAGTATTATGTTCTTTAGACAGTTGTTATATCATTCGGAAGAAGAATGCATTCAAACAGCTGATTCTGCCCCACACACTAACACTGTAAAGGGAATATAGTTTTATAAAATGCTGACAAGAGGTTAAAATATAGAGAAGTATATTGAATACATATACATTACTGTGAGAGTCTTTTCTCAAAAACACTGTACAATAAATTAGCTTCATGATAAACAAAATCTAGAAAACATAAATATAACAAGTATTCTAAAAATGAAATACAAAGGAACATAAAACAACATAAAAAATATAATTTTTTTCTAATAAATAGTTATTAAAATAGCAATTTTGTTTCTGTCACCATGACCATTTTACAACTGGCATGCTGTTTTTATGTATCACACCCCCTACACCACTGCTAAACTTACTTATGTCGGGTATCTAAGAGGGTGGGTCTATACAATAAGTCTAACTTAGAACATTTAATTATGGAATATGTTGGCACGTTATAAATAAATGATAATAATTATGGAAAATTATTATTATATTTATTTTTATGTCTTCTTTTCATTTGTGCAGTAATTTGGACCTTTTCTGTGTCAAATAGTTAAAACAAATATATAACTGGTCAGCTTTCCTCCACACCAAACTTTTCCAGTCTTATACATCTAAACTCACTTGTATATATAATATTTATAGATGAACAAGAATATCTCTTAGCTTTTTAAATCATATTCTAATGTATTATTCACATTTGTCAAATCTCCATGGGCCTCATTCTATTACGGCCGCAGCCGCTGCGGGGCCGCAAGGACCGGCCGCAAGCTTTACGGCTATTCTATTCCCCTCCAGGTGGGGACTCCGGCAGGCTTGCGGCCGGCCCCTTGCTATCGCTTGCGGCCAAGGAAAGCCTTTGATCTAAAACGGCCGCAAGGAAATCGGCCGTAAGAAAAGCCTGGTTGCGATTCTATTGCTCCGAGAACCCTGTCTGCAAGGCTAAAAACGAGCCGCAGCTTACTTGCAGCAAACAGGTCCCGCTAGCACCAATTAAGCACATAAAATAGCTCAAATAAAGCCATCCTGCACTTTGAGAAGACTATAAAGTGATATTCGGTGTTAGAAAAAATAGCACATAATTACCCTATACTAAAATCCGTAAAATATATATTTTTAAATATACGTAAAATATCCATGTAAAAAGTCCAGAGTGCTTGGAGCACCTCAGACACGCCCACGCCGCAGCCCGAAAATAAACAGTTAATTTGAACTTGGGTTTGGGCTGATGTGCAAGCTTGAGAGTGGGTTACTTTTAATCCTCATGTCCCCCAATATGATCCCTAGCATTTACAGAGCTGTACAGTGCAGGCTTGAATTTATTTTTGAGTTTTTAGATTTCACAGCTTACGGCCGGTTTCAAGATATGCGGCCGGCCGTAAGAGGAGATCCTTGCGGGGCCGTATAATAGAATCGCGAGTTAACTGAACCCCCGCAAGGAATCGCAGCCTTACGGCCGATTTACAGCCGATAATAGAATGAGGCCCCATGTATTTATCTAAAGTGCCATGTATTCTGCTGGGTTAAAACTCTATCTGTGAAACTGAATCTACTTTTTGATTCAACATATCTATACTAGGCAACAAATTACTGTCCCAGTATGAAACTCTTCATTCAGCACAATTTACAGTATGTGTCCTTACAAGATATGTACTCTTCTATCTTTATCTCTCATAAAAAAACACACTAATGTGCTAGGAAGAAGGGCTAGTTATTTTAATTACGCATTTGTCATTAATAAAGGTCCTATTTTAAAGATTTGCAATAGCAATATGCATTATTAAATTCACTTTCGCATGTTATAGTATCAGTCTATATCATATTATAGGAGTAAAGCCACCTCCTCCAATAATCTTTGAAATTAAGTTGAATATTGAATACTGCTGAAATCAAAAACATCTAGCTTTTGTTGTTAGAGCATTAATGTGGTTAGTTTTTCTAAGCTTAATACCAGTAATGATAATGATGTTGTAAGCTTATGTTCAAAATCACATATATAGTTGTGAGCGTACGGGTCGTTGCTCACGCTTGCGGGTCTCGCGTAGCGAGGTCACTGGGCAAGGGCCTCAGTTGCTGGCATGGAGTGCCTTCGGCGCTCCATGCCAGCAACTGAGGCCCCTCGTGAAGCGAGGGCCTCAGTTGCTGGCGAGGTCACTGGGCAAGGGCCTCAGTTGCTGGCATGGAGCGCCGAAGGCGCTCCATGCCAGCAACTGAGGCCCCTCGCGAAGCAAGGGCCTCAGTTGCTGGCGAGGTCACTGGGCAAGGGCCTCAAACCCTCGCAAACTTCACGTCGCTACTCAAAAAACACGACACACAAATTACGACACTCGCTAAATTTTACGAGGAACGCAAACAACCTACGAAACACGTTACCACACATTACGACCTCGCAAACATCGGACACAACACGCCGACATACAAACATTTAAAACACAATACATACACACAGCACATACATAAAAACCTTACCTACACCAAGAGGGAGCACCCAGGACCTCAAAAATGCAACTTACACCTCGATTTTACTCGAAATAAAAGAGTTTTAAGACTAAAAAAAAATCTAAGCGACAGAAAAAATGGCCGCCGAACAAAACGAAAACGAGGCTACAGCACTCTAAACTCGCAAAACACCACAAGAAACTCGCAAAACACCACAAGAAACTCGCAAAACGCCACAAACCACCTACGGATATTCATACCACACAGTGCACACATTCAGCATGCTTACACAGCAGCTCCACACCACTAATGCTGCAGCAACATCAACACAGATTGCCAGCTCTTCATCACAATGCTTCAAAATAGGTACAGTATATTCATTTAGCATTAGCTACCTTACAATTTCATTGCCGTCATTTTTTGACGGGCAATTCGCTAGTATTGTATATAATTATAAGCCACATCTCAATACAGTTGACTATCTTCATCTCCAAATTCTCTATTCCGTTGGCATCCATGACACAGCTCTCTCATGATTTGCATCTTATCTATAAACATATAGGCCCCTATTCAATTCAAGTTTTCTACAATTACAGAACAATTCAATTGAACAAGCCCGCAATTTACGGGCCGAAAGCCGAAACCGTAAACTATGCAATCATAAGTAGCATTTCAAAGCATGGTCATGATCAATTAAGCAAGGCTGGAACTAACGATTTAGTAACAGCGAAAAGAAAATGAGACCGTCATCATTACCTCAGTAAAACATGGAGGTTACACACCACTCAATTAGTGTTTAGAGGTCCCATATGCGATCAGACTCGCAATTCAGCAATTTACAAAATATTAGAAATGAATGGCGATATTGTTTTAGTCCATGTGGGTAGCTTGATATGTATTAACCCATTGATTCCCGAGATTGATATGACACCAAAAATGAAACATAAAAGCAAAAAAATTTTATTGCAGATTTGCGAGCTTGAGACTGTTGTGCAAGTCATTTGCATTTACAGTGCTATGGCCAGGTGTTTAACCCCCTTGTGCGTCCTATCTGGTACTCGTAGGATTTTCTTCTATAATTGCCATTTACAGGTGTGAAAACATTTGTGGTCTTGAGGAATTGTAGCAATTGAATAGCGATTTGTGATTTTAGCGATTGTAACTTTTGCGGGCTTGAAAGATCAAAGGCTTAGATGGGCTGTAATTTACGATTTTGACAACTGCAGGGATTTCCAGCCTATAACCGGTAGATCGTTTGCGGATCGCTAAAAGACGCCAATGGAATAGCAAATTAGTTTACAAGCTCCAGTAACTTACAATTGCTCAATTGCATAGGGGGCCTTGTGTCTTCTTCTCTATAACATTGCCTTCCCTGCTCCCTCTGACTGTCACTGTGCATCAAGGTTCAGTCCCAGATGTCCTCCTTATATACATCCTCCCTTGGCACCCAAATAAAATATTTTAGATTTCAATATCATCTATATGTAGATGACACTCAAATATATCTCTCAGCAAAACTTTCCTCTGGTCTTCTAGCAGATTTTGCCAACTGCGTATCAAGCACATCCACCTGTCTGCACATTAACTTGAACTCAAGAGCTCTTAATCTTCGTTTTTACAACCTATGAGAAGGGGTTTGCTTTACCCTCAAAACTCGTGCCGTTAAGTTCTCCTTCAGGATTGTGTGGGGGGGAGGGCTTCTTGGTGTGAGGCAGGATCATCAGCAGAAGCATCAGGAACACAGGATCACTGGATCAGCATAACAGTCATGATATGCTCTTCAGTGGGCTTCAAAAGGCCAAGGAGACAAATCCTACCTGCAAATTCAATCAGGTTCTCCAATCCCTTTCTCATAGGATAGCAGCAGAGCTTAAAGATAAATAGTGGTTATAGCTCAGTAAAAATGGTAAAAGTCTTCCCTCTAAACAAAACACAACATTTCTATGTGTCCATGCAAGCGCATACACTTTTTTCTTTGGGTCTCGTTTTATACATTTCTTCCATTTTACTGTTTACAATAATACATTTACATAAGCCAGCCCTGAACCAATCAGCAAGCGGCTTGGTGAGTGCTACTGGGTTTCCGGTAGGGGCAGGGGTGCCGGGATGTCTACTTCCCCCACCTTATCTCCACACCAAATGGTCAGACCTTCTGCATAGCATCTGGGCTCTCCAGGGAATTGAGGTTGTGTTTTCACTGGGGGAGTTGGCTGTCTAGGAATCCAGAGAGTGACTAGTATCTTAGTGTGATGTCATCCCTTCTGACACAATCCCCTATTTTCCCTTTCTGTGAATAATGGAACCTATAGTGCCTTGATATTTGGGAAGAGATAATGCCTTTATGGGGTTAATACAGACCTGGGAAGTTCTGAGAGTGTCTCCCCTGAGTATGGCTAATAACCGTTATTGGTAGGCCAGATTTTATATAGTACACCCATATGTCCCGACTAGTAACCATAAATAACAATGAAAGCATACAGGGTTAAAATACACAGTATAACAAACTACATTATGTAAGTGAGACAAAGCACAACATTCAAGAATAATCAGTAAAAATAGCCATTTTGTTTCTTTAAGGGTTATTAACTGGGGGAAAACAAATAATCTGTGTCTGAAGAAAAGCCCTCTGATCTTCCCATACATATTTGGGCCTTGAAGGACCATTGGTTGTGGGGCTCAGGGGACTTCCACCCTGATCCCAAAAAGTGGGTTGTTACAGCTACTCCCCCTTCCAAATACAGCATTGAGCCAATGATCTCCACTGGATTATCGCTATCATGCTGCTACACTCAGTTTGGTGATACGTCCTTGTGTGTGAGTTGGAAAAGGAAAATCTGGCAGGGCACATAGCTGGCACAATATCCAAAGGCAAGGACAGTGGCTTTCTGGATCAGGAGCATGATTTTATTACTTAGGGGAAACAGTAGAAACTAACTTCATTAGGGATCTAACCGGCTGCACCTCCTGTCCAGTATCAGAAAACTTGGTCCCAGTAGTTGTGGTTGCTTCCTTCCTCAGCATAGTCTCTGTTGGCCTGGCTCCCCGTATCAATCTCAGATTAATCAGGATCTTAGGTCAGGTGCCCTCCCCTGATTGTTGCCATGCTTTAGAGGCTCTGGGTATCAATCTGTTCTGTTGAATCTGTGATGCTGGGCAGCTCCTGTGGTGACCTCAGAGGATCATATGCCTTTACACTTCCTTAAGGCAATGGTGGTTGTACAGTCTGACCCCTGGGATCAGGAACATGACTATACTCCTTTGGGGAAAAAGTAGCAAAATGCTTCAGGTTCTTAAGGTTTGCCAGCTATGGACTGTGATCCACCTCCCCTTGCCTTGGGACATGATGGACAATGTAGCTCCACTTTTATGCAGCACACCCACAGACATATGGCCTCTACCCCACGAGATGCGTGCTTGCAAGTGAATCAGGCTCCATCTTTGCTCTGCTAATGGAATTATTCGTTCCTCCTCTCTTGCCACCTCCTCTCCCGCCTCCAGGACTTTTCTTGAGATGCACCTACTCTGTGGAATTGCTTGCCTCACTCCTCAAGACTAGTTTCCTGCCCGAATGCCTTCAAAAACTCACTAAAAACTCTTATTCACTTTCATCATTAATACGCACAACTGCATACTTTTAAAAATGATTCACACAAATAACAATGTAACACCCAACTGCCTTCGCTTAGCCAAATGTTTTGATCGCTTCCTTCTTGCCTTTGTCACCCTCCTGTTTCATACCCTTATCTGCTGACCCATTTTTATCATATTTGTATTGCATTATACCTGTACTTATATTTCTACTTTCATTAGAATTTGTCTATACCTTTGTAATTTGCTTATTGTACCCACTGTACTTTATTCTACTTTTAAATAGTGATACAGAAAATACTGGTGCTTTTAAAATAAAGAGAAATAAATAATATTAAATAATAATACAAGCCTACATCCCATCTTCACTACGTAACCTCAAGCAGTTAGGATTTCGTTTAATATCTATTTTACACATTAACATTGGAGTCAAGTACCATAAAAGAGCAATTTCAATGAATTGTACTTTATTTGCTTACATGTAGAGCTTCCATTTTAAGTGTTACCATTGCCTATAAATCTTTCTCACAGTTTTCTCTGTATTTATTAACTGAGTTCCATGTCTCTTTAACAGCATTTTAAAAAAGAATGTTAAAAAAATATATTCATGTATAATCGAAGTACATCTTAGTGGCGCTAACCTTTGGTCTTAGTTATATGAAATGACTTTATAAGTACATCTACATTTTTTTATCAATTCCTTCAGGTTAATTCATGTGCCTGATCTGCTATAATATTATTGATTTTCTTCCCCTCTCTTTTTCTAGATTTGCTTTGTGAATTATCCATAGGAGCCATTCTTCTGCCCTCGGTAGAGCTTGGTGAATTTGTAATCCAATCAATTGAGTCGTGCTTGCGATAGTTTTGTCAGGAATCCCCAAATGGGCAGAGAAGAGAAAAAGGTGAGCTGGAGATCTGGATAATGAGTAGTGGGATTCAGTTCATGAAGTCAGCTCAGGAAAGACGGAATAAAGTCGGTGTACAGAGAAATTGGCCTCAGATCCTGAACCTGATCGATAACTCCTTCTGACGGCTTTGACTTCACAGCAAGGAAGAAACACACCAACTATCTGCTAGATCACATACATATAGATAGAGTTTTTCCCCTTCCTTAAATACTGATGATGAATTCTATACGTGCTTAGATAAAAAAATAAAAAAAACATAGATTTTAAAGGCTTGTTGATGAAATTATACTGTCAATAGTAATGATTTTTTCCATAAGATTACAAATATTTATTTGTACACATAGCTTGTTATGATATGTATTTACTAGTGAGAAATCAAATATTTATAAACATATTGATACTGAACATACTTTTGTTTTAATATTTTTTTTTGGTATTTTTGATATATTTAGTTCGATTTTATGAATATAATTATATATTTAGCTTTAAATATTTTCTGTTTAATTTGAAAATAATAAGTTATTTATTAAAGGGACACATACATATTTTTCCTTTGATGCATCAAACAGAGAACATTTCGATAACTAGCGAATTGCCCGTCAAAAAATGACGGGCATGAAATTGCAAGCCAGGGAATGCTGCTCGAGACATAATGTAAACCGTTTTTTACCCAGAGGACCTTCGGCGCTCATTGCAAGGCTTGCACTAAGCGCCTTTGGCGCTCATCGCATGCCTCGCAATGAGCGCCTTCGGCCCTCAATGCGAGGCTGTTGGATGTTTTTTTTTTATTAGAGGTGCTTTTGCTGTGATTGTAAGGTCGGCGCTAATCTGCTTTTTGCACTTATTGCCGGGCTGTCCCCTGGTGGAGTTTGTGTCCTATCAGCATCGTTGGCGCCCGTTGGGAGGCGTGCAGTGAATGTCTTTTGTGTTTATAGTGATACGTTTTTTTTTTTTTATGTATCTGTATTTTTCTATGCCAATGAAATAATTCATAAATTCATAAATTAATATACTTTACCTATTTGTAAGTAATATATGCATTGCAGCATACAATGTAGGTTTGCAGTGTTGTGAAGCTGAGGTGTAAGTGTCAGCAATGTGTGCAGTGTGTAGTGTAAATAGGCTGCGTGCTTAAGGGAAAGCCATTAGTGTAGCTGTGTAGTTTCACATTGTGTAAGTTACTGTTGTAAAATGGCGGCGAATGTGTATGTGGTACTGGGTTATGTGTTACCCTGGATTTTGTATCATAAAACAGAGTTAATACTAACATGTCATATTTTTTACTTACACAAATGTTGATATTGGATTGTAAAGTGGTAAATAATGTTGAAATTGCATCATTTTGTATTGCTTTTTTGTGCTATACTGTCACTTTAAATGCTTCAGGGGGATTCAGCAAGGGTTTGAAAATCACTTTTTTTTTGCAGTTACAGCAGTGCCCTGATTTGCAAGTGATCAATAAAATCTTTTTAGCATAGGGTTTGAGTGTCAGAGTGTCAGGGAGTAACGCATAATTTATTTCTGCTGTGCTTTTCGGCTTTATCATGAAGTGCACTGGTAGCAGTTACTTGTAGCAGTTGTGTTGCAATGTTTTAGGGATGGGGGATTAACGTAGCTAGGTAGGATTTACTGTACTGCTACGGCACTCATTGCTTTTGCTGGGATTAGCAGAGGGGCCTATATAAGTACAATGAGTAAGAATGAGCACCTATAAATGTGAGTAACAATTTTGCATGTAGATATGCAAAAATGCTGATAGGGCTAGTCCATGTGGGTTTCCTGATATGTATTAACCTCTTGAGTGCTGGTTTCTATGTTGTATAATGACATGAACATATTGAAAAAAGTATTATTAAATTACACATATCTGCCTATGGGAATGTTAAATGTCCAATTCTGATGAACTTACGCGCTTTTTAAAATTATTTTAAAATGTTTTAATGTATCATTAAGTGCTGCTGCAGCTCCCAGAGATGGTTTTTAAACCATTTACGAGTGGTGTTTAGTACCCATTAATTTTACCTAATTTGCGAGTGCTCAGTAAACTCTGATTTGAATGGAGATTTGGTGCAAAAGTAAGAATGAGTCACTCAAATTATTTTGGTTTTGGAAAAATCTATGGAAGAGCTTGACGTAATTTGCGGCTCTGGATAGCAGCAGTCATCAGGGGTAGCTCACTCCCAATCATGATTTTGCATATACCGTATTTCACTGCATAATAGGCGCATTTTTTATGTAATTTTTTTGTGGAAAAACGGTGTTGTGACCATTACGTGAAGCTTTTTTTTTTTATGGTAAATAAATGTAACAGTTAACGAATGCTACAACATTGATTTGTTTCAACATTCTAAAATAAAAGTAAACATTCTAAAACAGAAGTAAACTATGAACATGAGAAGGATTTTAATCTTCTGTGTCTGAAGATGCTGTGCTGCTATCATTGGTGTTGTTAATTTTCAATTATTAACGATATTGCATGTTTTCATATTTTTGTTGTTGGATGGTTTTGCATATTCTGCAGTTATTTGATGGGGTTTAGATAGTGTTTTATAGCTTGCAATATAAATTGAAGAATTGTACTAGTAGTTTTAATGAATGTATTTACAATCAGCAAAAATAGACTATGATGTCATGACAGATAACCACACATGACATCACATGTGATAAAGAACAAGAAAGTGTTGATTAATATTAACCATTACTTTTTATGTAATCAGTAATTTTGAAATCAAATACCTTACCTCTCTCCACTTCACTAACTTACATCACTAGCTACCCATCCAAATCTCCTTCTGAATGGCCTGAATAACTGAGCTTTAAATAATTCTTGTTACATCACCCTCACTGTCACACCTCCTAAATCTACTGTCTTGGAGTTACTCTCGATTGCATAATCTATACTCTTGTACCTGCAAAATTGATCAAATATATTTTTATTACACAAGAACAAACCAAAATGAACCACCATTATTATCGTAATTCACTCCTAATAACACCTCAGCACAATCAATTCTCCTATTGCAATTGATCTTAAATGCTTCTGCTGGGTTTATCAATAGTTCCTTACCTGTTGCTCCACTCTGTCATTCCCATTACAAACTCATTTTAACCACCAGGATTAACATCAAGATTACAACCTCACTTAAATAGCAGTTAATAATACTGCACCGGCTACATCTTGCATCTAATCTCAAGAAACTCCCCTAACTGCCACCTACGCTCTAACCATAATTAACCTCTCTTCACTTATCATCATTATCTCAACACACTCCTGTGAATAAGACTTCCCTTGTGTGGGCATCATTTTTCTAGATTGCTCTATTAGACTTTCATTCACTGTTCACAGATTCAAAAATTCTTTGAAAACATGTCTATCCAGACAAGCTTACAACCATGCTCCCTAACCATAAGCTCTCTTATAAAACTCAGTAAGTACTTAATTTCTGTGAATATGCTGCTTTGCCAAACTATCAATCAGTTATGTTCCTCTATGGCCCCTCAATTGCAAGTTTCCTTTGAAACATGGCCCTCATCTCTTTCTGTATTAATATGTATTCTTTCAACTTGTCTGCCTTTAGTATTCACTTCTACCCCAGTACCTAGAGCCAATACTTTACAAATAAATGACAAGTAAATAAGTAACAGTTAATAAATAATTTTTTTGTTTTACTTTCTTATAACATTTAATCTATTAGCAAATCAAGTTATTTACAGTGCCTTGCAAAAGTATTCACCCCCTTGGCATTTTTATTGTTTTGTTGCCTCACAACCTGGAATTAACATGGATTGTTTGAGGATTTGCATAATTTAATTTACAGAGCATGCCCACAACTTTGAAAATGTTTATTTTATTGTGAAGCAAACAACAAATAGGACAAAATAACAGAAAAAGTAAATGTGCATAACTATTCACCCCCCCCCCCCCCCCTTGAAGTCAATACTTTGTAGAGCCACCTTTTGTGGCAATCACAGCTCCAAGTCGCTTTGGATAAGTCTCTATGAGCTTGCCACATATTACCACTGGGATTTTTGCCCATTCCTCCTTGCAAAACTGCTCCAGCTCCTTCAAGTTGGATGATTTGCACTTGTGAACTGCAATCTTTAGGTCTGACCCCAGATTTTCTATTGGATTGAGGTCTGGGCTTTGACTGGGCCATTCCAACACATTTACGTGTTTCCCCTTAAATCACTCAAGTGTTGCTTTAGCAGTGTGTTTGGGGTCATTGTCCTGCTGGAAGGTGAACCTCGCCCTAGCCTCAAATCACGCACAGAGTGGTACAGGTTTTGCTCAAGAATATCCCTGTATTTAGCACCATCCATCTTTCCCTCAACTCTGATTAGTTTCCCAGTCCCGGCTGCTGAAAAACATTCCCACAGCATGGTGCGGACACCACCATGTTTCACTGTGGGGATGGTGTTCTTTGGGTGATTTGATGTGTTGGGTTTGCGCCAGACATAGCGTTTTCTTTGATAGCCGAAAAGTTAAATTTTAGTCTCATCAGACCAGAACACCTTCCTCCATACATTTTGGGAGCCTCCTACATGCCTTTTTGCAAACTCATAATGTGCCAATTTGTTTCTTCTGGCCACTGGGACATAAAGCCCAACTCTATGTACAGATACTCCAGTCTCTGCTGTGGAACTCTGCAGATCCTCCAGGTTTACCTTTGTGCTGCCTCGCTGATTATTGCCCTCCTTGCCCAGTTCGTGAGTTTTGGTGGGCAGCCGTCTCTTGGCAGGTTTGCTGTTGTGCCATGTTCTTTCCATTTGGTTATGATAGATTTGATGGTGCTCCTGGGGATCATCAAAGATTTGGATATTTTTTATAACCTAACCCTGTCTTGTACTTCTCAACAAAATAGTCCCTTACTTGTTTGGAGAGTTTCTTGGTCTTCATGGCAGTGTTTGGTTAGTGGTGCCTCTTGCTTAGATGTTGTGACACTTAGATTTCACACAGGTGGACATCATTTCACTAATTATGTGAATTCTGAAGGCAATTGGTTACACAAGAGCTTTTTATGGGCTTCATAACAAAGTTTTCTATTTCTAAAAAATAGTTTTTTGTATATATTTTTCTCATTTCACTTCACCAACTTAGACTATTGTGTTGTGATCCATCATAAAAAATCAGATTAACAAAACATTGAATTTAATGCTGTAATGTTACAAAATAGGTAAAAGTCATATATATTAAATTAAATAAATTGCTTTTAAATTCAATATTTATCATTAGTGTAAATAATCTCAGCATCTCGGATTTCTGCTAATAAGAAGCATTTGCATGGTTTAGGATTTTTTGTCCTCCAGACAATCGTTGTGTGCATGTGGTAGCCCAGGTAATAATAATACTAATCTGTAATAGAAAGCAAGCAGTTAAAATAGAGATAATCAATGTGACGCATTTGCTGGCAAAAATTAAAACTGCAATACAGTTTTTGGTTATACCATAATTTTTATCTTTTCTGTGTTTTTTCAACTATTCAAACAATCTTTCTTTGTTTGGAATTATATGAGTAACTTTACTTATCAACAGCATCATTCTAAATCTAATGAATTAATGTATTTATTGCATTTTATTTGCAGAGCACCAGCAGAATCCGTAACACTTATTTTCATTCATAGATAATATATAAATATAAATGATGCCAGGCTCCTTTCCTGTTGATACTTCTACGTTATTTCAGTGATTATAAGCATCTGAGAATAAACATCCCTCTGATGTGAGACGTGAAGCGTCCTTTTATTTCTCCATGGGGGTGTGTTGATCTTTATATTGACTGTGTTCCTCTTAACGTTTGGTTGTTCACAGTGTTGCCTGAGGCAGTGCAGTAGTTCAGGTGATCCTGTTCTTCCTACAAGGATTAATGTACAATTTTACACTTGGATTTCCCGCTCCCCTGTGTTTGTCGGCAGCTGTTTTGTCTTCACACTGTTGCACTCACTCTTGTGCTATCAGTACAAATAGTGTTTGTTGAACTCTGACCATGATCTAACGCAGCGTAACCCATCTTTAGTAAGTAGCAAAATACCTCCCACAGTCAGGAGGCTGTTGGTACCTTGGGTTTCTGTTTTATATTATTGAAAGCTCCCATCACCCAGTAGATGCAAGGTGACAAAGCAGATGTTCCAAATATGGTATCATTTTTAATAAACAGAGGTCAGAGGTAAAATAAAACAACTAAGAAGGACTTCCCCTACTTTGTCATGGTAAAGTGGCTTGTGTACCTCAATGAAGCTGTGAGCTATACCATTAGGGTCACCCAAGATGAGCGGAGAGGTCAGACTGGAGAAGCAGCTGGCAACCCACTCCAATATATTTGGCAAGAAAACCATATGGAAATACGCACAACCAAAAACACAGACAGATGTGCCTGGTGTGCTGCATCCATATGGTCAGTGAGAGTCAGACACGACTGAAGGAATGAACAACAACTATAACAAGGAATTTACTTCAGAATGTATATAAATGGAACATACTTTATTTCGAGGTGAGGATTACTTTTTCTATTGCCAAAAGTTAAACAAATGGTATTTACAATCGTTTTAATGAGGATTACCTATTGATCCACAAAGATGATATCAGACAAATGTCCAATGGATATACTTAAACATGGCCTTGACTTGCAGTAACCAACCATTAACTACTATTAATATAATTCCACCTGGGCAAGCAATGACGCTGTCCACCTGATGAACCAGTTACGGGACTGGCTTTCCTGGTGGTAAAATCAGCATATATGGAAACGCTAAGCTGAAGTCACACGATAGCTAGCTAGTTTTTTAAAAACGTTGGACTATTTACATTTAATTACTAATACATCCCTAATATAGTTGTTATACTGCGAGTACGCGGAGAGGGAAAGAGAGAGGTTTGGAGAGAAGAGGGAGAGGACACAGTGTGCTGCTGGGGGGGAGACATGGGGGAGAGAGGAGAGCGACACAGGGGTGGGAGAGACACAGGGGGAAGAGAAACAGGGGAGGGAGAGGGCGGAAAGCGACAGAGGAGAGGGGGGAAAGAGACACAGGGGAGGGAGACTGGGAAAGAGACATAGGGGAGGGAGAGGGGGAAAGAGACATAGGTGAGGGAGAGGGGGGAAGAGACACAGGGGAGGGAGAGGAGGAAGAGACACAGGGGAGGGAGAGGGAAGAAGAGACACAGGGGAGGCAGAGGGGGAAGAGACATAGGGGAGGGAGGGGATATGCATCAAATATTATTCTGTCATTTATGACGGGCAATTGACGTCAATATAGATTAATAACCAGTATTATTAATTAATAACAGTGACATTTATTTTTGTCACAATGCAAAAAAAGGAATATAATACCAAATAGACTTAAAATGATAGATTACTGACCATTCATGGCTGCTTCACTCTTCAGTTACATATATATATAATACTTAAGTAGGAGCATTCCAAGATTTAGACCATTTATTTATCTCTACATAAATATATTTGCTGGCACCCTCTAAAACATTTATTGCTCTCTCGGGGGTGGATCTTCTGCAGTTTGTCCGGTGTGTAATAGGCTCTCTGAAGAACCTTGATGGACGTTTCCAGGAAGGAATAGTTAAATGAGCCTCTGCCTAAGTTTGAGCTGGACTCTGTCCACTTACCCCACTCCCATTCTACTTCCAATCCTCTTCCCGTCTCAGTATAAATTTAGGTTTCTTGTTGCTAGTGCTGCTAGTAAAGGTATCTGTTTCATATTTTTAAATGATTAGTCATTTTCTTTTTTTACTAAAAATATCCAGTTTATATTTGTTTTCTTGTTTATCATACAAACTATTAATCACTTGAAATTGTCCTAAAAATAAGTTGTAAAATGTTAAGAAAATGAACACTGGAAATAAAGACATGTAGCAGAATACAAATGAAAACACAATGAGTAAAAATAAAAAAAGGTTGTTTTTTTTTTGCTTCCAGACAAAGTCAGAATCTATGTTTCAAGTGAGTCCTTCTGCTTTTATCTATATTTTAAACCCCACACAAGGTATACAAGACGAAGAGTGCTGTTACTATCTGAGGGACTTAAATAATGAATGAAGAACAGAAGCTGCCCGGAAAAAAGGGCTGAAAAAAGAAAAAATAATAAGAAAAGAAAAAGAAAATAATGTGAAGAGAATTTTTTTTTAGTTCAAATTGGTACAGACATGACCCAACTTAGCTCTCCAACTGCACAGTGCATTAGAAAATATATCACCGATAATTGCGGGGTGTATGCAGGTAATGTTAGGTAAATATGTTCAACTATTTATTATTTATTTATTTACTGTTATTGGATTTTGTATAGCGTAGGTCAAAATTAACTCTTTTGCTGCTGGAGGGCACCCACTACAATACTTTAAAGTTTATAGATAAATATCAATTCTTGTTTAGATATAATCGTACCGGGGGCAGCATTATTTATTTATTTGCTTGTGTGCTTTGTTTTCATTTTCAGTTCCAAATATTTGTAGGTATTGCTGCCCTGTGTTTTAACCACAAGGTAAATGAGGCTTCTGTCTAAAATGATTTGGAAGTCTGTAGTTTGAGGGTTGCTATTGTTCAGTCATTTAGTCAAGTCCAACTCTCGGTGACCACATGAACCGCAGAACCACGGGCATACCTGCCTGTATTTCTGGTTATGCTTATCCATATGGTTTTCTTGGCAAAGATAGAATGATAAGCTTTAGAGAAATACACATGAAAAGTGACTCCTGTCACTACCCTGTGTCTGTTATCTCTTGACATTGTTCATTGTTTTGTTCTTCGCCTTCTCTCTACGCCTTCTCTATGGGTGTAAAGACAGAATTTTTAACATATTCTTATTGATAATTGCATCTCTCATTTGAAAAAGGTAATAATGTATATTGCAGTATGCTTATGTGTGCTACTGGATGGTCACAACTACTTCAAATATCTAAATAAATGAAAGGGCAAAGTCCAATAAAGTCCAATAAAGTGCAGCTGTTTTGGAAGAATACCTGCTCCTCCACCCCTTGCCCTGTTCTGTATAAAGAAGTGGATATG
The DNA here is from genome assembly GCA_027410445.1 of Discoglossus pictus. NCBI lineage: Eukaryota > Metazoa > Chordata > Amphibia > Anura > Alytidae > Discoglossus > Discoglossus pictus. The sequence continues at coordinate 61,012,843 of CM050168.1, forward strand.
TTGAACTTTACTTTAGAGACAACTATGACCTTGGTTTGATTCCAGTCAGGGAACCAAGAGGTCACATCACCCTGAAGTCATGCAGGGTTGGGCCTGATCGGTACTTGGATGGGAGACCACTTAGGAATATCAGGAGCTGCATGTTGTGACCCACTGGAGAAGGAACTGGCAACCCATCTCAGTATCTCTGCCATGTATACCAAGTGGAGCCTCATGTTGTGTTATGGTCCATAAGGTCACGGAGAGTCGGACACGACTAAACAACACAAACACACACCAATATTAACGTTTATTGATCTGTTAGAATCTGTCGCTCTCGCTCCTCGATCTGTTGATTTCCATAATTTAGACAACCTCAGTTTCATAACCATCATTATAATACCAGTAAAATTATTTTGAGATTTAGTCAAACTTATACTAGAAGACCCCAAGGAGTTGTTACCATTTCCATTGTCAATATAAAATATATGTAAAGACAATTCATGGGATGGCCTGTCCAAAAGATCACTCAATAGGTTCAAAATATCAGTCCACATTGGTTGAACCCTTGGACAGTTTAACCATATGTGTACCATACACTCACCAATTACATTGCTGCTGTTTAGTCATTTACAACTCTTCATGACCCTATGGACCACAGAACATCAGACACATCTATCATTATGTCTCTGGCTGTGGCAAATATACTTACATAGTTACATAGTAATTGAGGTTGACAAAATACTTTTAGCTCATCAAGTTCAACCTTTTAAGATCTTCTCTGATCTGCAATATGCTGATTAATTGTTAAGGAAGGCAAACAGAAAAAAAAAACAAGTGAAACTTTGCCAATTGTCTCAAAAGGGAAAAAAATAATTCCTTGCTGACCCAAGATACTGGCGATCAGATTCCTCCCTGGATCAATACTCCCTCTCTAATTAACCAGGATAACCCTGAATGTAATTTTTATTTAAAAATATATCCAATCCCTTTCTAAAGTTATCTATTGAATCCGCTGTCACCAACTCCCTTGGTAGAGAATTCCACAGATTAACCACCCTTACTATTTTTCCTTCCCAGATGCATAACTTTACATTTATTAGTATTAAATCTCATCTGCTTGTTATTATATTTGATGACATAGAATTATTTCTAAATTTAGTTCAAACTTTTTCATATGTTTACTGTATCTTGCCTGGCTTTACTCCCCCTTCCCCCTTTTATGGCCTGTATAATTTGCTTAGATCTCCTCCTTTCCACATGTCTTTGCATTTCCTCTCAGCTAACTGCTAACTGCTCTCTCTCTCTATCTCTCTCTCTCTCCCTCTCTCCCTCTCTCCCTCTCTCTCTCCCTCCCTGTTCTATTGGTCCCTTATACCATATTTTATTGTTTTCTTTTAGCCCCAAATTTTACCTGCATCTGGTTTCAGAAGGCCTCACTGGTTACTCTGAATTCTGGGGGTTCTGCCCTCCCTCCCTGCCCCTCACCTCATTTCTGATTAAATATATAGTGAAATGGGAATCACCTGACTTTCCTACTTGCATATATTACCTCACCACTAGGGGTAGACAACATTTTAAATGCTAGAGCCCTCACCTCTGTTCCTTCTCTCTCTCTCTAAATGAAAAACCTTTCTAACTTTCACTTCTCTTCTGACCCTTTTTATTCCTTATCTGTTTATTCTTTCCCTGACTTCTGCCCCTTCCATGCCCTTTAGATTGTAAGTGGCGAGTTTTCAGTATTCTAGGATGCTTTGGGAAAAAGCACTTTCTGCAAAGATTCTAAGCTCAAAACAGGGTCCTCCATTTTTGGAATTTTGTTAATGCTGTATTTTCCCTTGTTTTTATCCCTTGTATTGCGCTACGGAATATGTTGGCGCGTTACAAATAAAAGTTAATAATAATAAAAAATAATCTGCATTTAATTGCCCATTTCTCTAATTTATGCAAATCCCTTTGGAGGGAAAGCACTACTTTCCAGTCCTACTTCTAAGTCATTAATAAATATGTTAAAAGGAAAGGACCTAATACTGATTCCTGAAGATTCCCACTTACCACAATAGTCCAATCTGAGTGGGTTCCATCTACAACAACCTATTGCTTCCTGCCTTTAAGCCAGCTCTCAATCCATGTGCATATATTTACTGCAATTCGTGTATCCCTTAGTTTGCACAATAGTCTCCCATGTTTGCTGCTTCGCTATTTAACTCTACCCACAAATATTCAATATTATCACAAGTTCCTGCATAAATAACTTCTCTGACTATAGACTTAGACTTAAATAACGGCTTAACATACAGACAAATCCTTCCTCCCCTTTTGCCATTGCCCTAATCTTTCCTAAATAGGTTATAACATCCAGATTAACAGTCCAGTCATGAGAGTCATCCCACCGTGTTTCAGTAATGCCTATAAAATCCCATTTATCATTAACTGCTAATAATTCTAACTTTCCTAGCAAGCTTCTGGCATTAGCATACACATTATGTTATGAGTCTGTAGTTCTGACGTGCCTGCTACGATACTTGAGTTACTTAGCAGTAACGTGACTAGTTCATTCTGTATCCCCTCTACAATTACTACTTCATTACTTCATTACATTACCTTTCCCCTAGCACAGCAGCTCCATCTTCATTAAGGTGCAATCCATCCCTGCTATAGAGATTGTACTCAAGTGAGAAGTCAGTCTAGTGCTCTAAAAATGCACACCCCTCCTTAGTGCACCACTTTTTTAGCCACGCATTAACCTCCCTAAGCTCTTTCTGTCTCCCTGGGCTAGCACGTGGCACTGGTAGTATTTCAGAAAATACTAACTTGGAGGTCCTTGCCTTAAGCTTATTCCATAGTTCTCTAAAATCATTCTTTAGGACAATCCATCTTCCACTAACTTTGTCAAGACCGGCGGTGCAGTTCCAGCCCCTCCCAATAATTTATCTACCCGATCCACAACATGCCGAACCAGAGCACCCAGTAGACAGCAAACTGTTCGATTGCTGGGATCTGGGTGACAAATCACCCTTCCTACCTTCCTAATAATAGAGTCCCCTATCACCAAAACCTGTCTGTTTCTCTGCCTTTATCTTTCACTCCTCCAGGAGAACTGTTCTCCCGGCTGCTAGAGGCAACAGCTCTATCTGGCATTGCCATTCCCGAATGGATGTCCACAACAGTTTCACTCAATCTGGCAAATCTGTTGGTGCTTGCCAACTCAGTACTGGCGTGCCACATCCTGATCCCCCTGCTTCCCTTGTAACTGTAACCCAGCTACCTCCCTGGACATCCTCACTAGCACTATCTCCACCCTCCATGACAGGTCCAGCTAAACTCTGCTCCGAGAGCACCAACTCCCTTTCCAGTGGAGCAATATCACTAAGTTCTGCAATTCTCCTCTCCAGATCTCCAATCTGAGCTTCTGGAGAGGCAAAATGCTCACACCTGCCACAGAGGTATGGATATTGGATCAGTTTTTCCCGTTGTTAATACATTTCGCAGGATGTTCACTGAAGGTTGCCACTGAACTGACTCATAATTACAAATAACAAAAAATCAGTGGGGAAAAAAATACTACTATTTGACCCTTTTCTTTGAACTCTCTCCTGCAAACAGTCACACACAAGGCCCAAACATATATATGCAAGTTTAACCGAGGCAAAAACGCTACCCTCTCACCTGTACCAAATCACTGTACACAGGAAATAAACACACTTTACTTGCCTGAGTAAATCAGATGAAAACAGTCACACAGAAGGCCCAAACATATATGCAAGTTTAACCCAGGCAAAAACGCTCCCCTTTTGTACCAAATCCCTGCATACAGAAAATAAACACACTTTACTTGTCTGACTAAATCAGACTTAAGTGGGTTGCCAGTTCATGTTTTTGTATAGTTTCTAACTCTCCATGATCTCATGGACCATAACATCTTAATGTCCATGGTCATGCTAATACACTTGGTAATCACAGCAGATAAATTGGAGTGGGTTGCCAGCTCCTGTATGCTGGGTCACAGGATACAGCTCCTAGTACTCCTAGGTGGACATCCATCCAAGTACTGACCAGGCCCAACGCTGCGCAGCTTCAGGGTGATGTGACCTCTTGGTTCCCTGACTTGGAATCAAACCCAAGTCACAGTGTTGAAAGCACTGAATCCTAACCACTGGACCACCAGGGAACCCAGATCATTAAAACCTAAAATAGTTTATTTATTCCAATAGGTATTTTATAGAAAATGTGCACTAATATTCAAACAATTTTTCCAAATACAAGCCAAGCCTAGAATACTTTTTAAAATTATTTGAACAAAGAAAATAGTTCTTAATGGAAAGAGCAATCACATTGTTTAACTCTTTCAAAACCTGTTTGCAAACTCCCCCTAATTCCATGAGAGACTTCAATCTCTTTGAAAAAAATGTGTGTTTTTTAAGGAAAGTCCTATGGCAGAATAAACTGCTTTGAATGTAGAATTACTCATAGGTGTATCCCTGTCAGTCAATGAATGATAATAAAGCTGTATGTGTCACCACCATCAACCAATGAGTACATAAGGTCAGTGCATTTATACAAATTTCCAGCATGATTAAACAGGTTTTACTAATGATTTTTTCTTGGGGAAAAATGTTTTGCAACATTTAAAAGTTGCCCTTTTAAATATTATATACATGTGTTCCATGTCCATTTAATGAGCTGAGATTGTGTTTTGAGTAAGCTTCTTACAGTATATAAATATACAGATTCTTCCTAAAATCATACAATTTGTACAATTTTTACCTGTTTTGGTCTTCCCTCTGTAGCACATATAGCTCATGATTATGCAGTTGCAAATTTGCCTGTCAGTGACTTCTCTCAAGTTGCATGTTTCAGAATGTTGCCACGGATTGGTTAATGTGCGACAGTGCACACTGTGTAATCAGAAGTACACTGTCTTTATGAGCTGTAGAGGGGAGAAACCAGTTAGGAACTATTTGTAAGATTGTACGTAAAAGAAAAACAGCGCTTTTATGCACTTCTTAATAAAATAAAATACACAAAGTGAAGAGATACATAGGCATATTATATTTATGGGTGTAGGAACTGGGGAGATTAGGGGGACAAATCCCTGCCAGATTTGTCAATGCGTGTGTTTATGTGTAGAGAAGCATTTGTGTGGTATTTTTATACTATCTGCGGTTTCCCCCACAGGCTTTTTTTGGCTCCAACACCCATGATTATATTCCTAATTAAATCTAGAAACATTCCATGTCCCTTTAATTCATTACCTTTTACTTGTAATTATGCTGCATTGGTGTCTGTTTATCAATTCCCTGAGGCAGGAGCAAACTTTGCATGCAGAGCTTCAATCTGCTAAACTGCTAGTGCTTTCAACAGGACTAATGGGAAACTCATTAGTTTGCAAGAACACACCCACCTGAGAAAGTAGCAGACATGGTCAGCTCAATATAACGGTAAACATTTAAATATTGATAATTTTATCCATCATCAGAGTTGGATATCCAAATGGCAATATAGAAAAGTATTGACCACAGTGCTTGAAGTTAGTGAAAAGAGTTAGCAGAGTTTGGAGCCAGCAGCTTGCCAGGTTGTATTTTGTTTTCTGAACTACTCTTTAAAGACTTATAGCCTCATTTAATTCAAAGGCCACATCTTGCGGTATATAGGCGTGCTGAAGGCTTGTGGTCATCTACAATTGGCCTAGGCCAAGGCCTCAAGTAAGTAAACCCTGGTTTCATGTGGAACGTTTCTGAGTATCCCATCCGATGAAGTGCACCCAAAATCAAGCAAGGCCGTAATTTGCAATCCCGTCACAGGTCAATTAAGCAATAGGAACCGGAGAAGGAAGCTAGAGAGAGACTGAGCGAGACAGAGACTGGGAGAGAGATAGACTGAGAGAGAGTGATAGACTGAGAAAGAGATAGAGAGTGCTAGAAAGAGAGACAGAGAGAGAGAGTGCTAGAGATAGAGAGAGAGAGACAGAGAAAGATAAAGAGTGCTAGAGGGACTGAGTGAGAGCAACTGAGAGATAGAGAAAGAGAGAGATAGAGAGACAGAGAGATAGAGAGAGAGAAACACCGGAAGAAGAGGAGAGTGAAGAGAGAGAGAAACACTGGAGGAAGAGGAGAGTGAAGAGAGAGAGGGGAAGACCGGAGGAGGAGAGGAGGAGTGTGAGGAGAGAACGAGAGATAGACGTATGGAGAGAGAGGGAGAGGAGGAAGCAGGTCAATGAGGGAAGGTACAGGTGTAGGAGAGCAGGGGGGAATGTGTCCCCAGATGTAGGCACACAAGGTGTAGGAGCCGAGGGTCAGGGGGAGTTAGTGGCGATGAGGGGCAGGCTGCAGGGAGAGATCATCGAGGCCAGGAACCCCAAGCACAGTTGGGAGGGCAAGAGGTTGTGCCAAAGCAGAGGGCCCACAATTATAGCCCAGAGGAGACAGAAATCCTTCTTACCCACCATAGCATCATATATGGTGGGAGGGATGTGAGGCCTGGCGAGAAGATACATGCCTGGAATGAGGTTGCTGCAGCGGGGCAACGGGGTTACAAACAGGGATGTGAAGTCTGTGAAACACCGTTATGATGACTGCCGGATGAAGGTGAAGACAATGATGGCAGCAGAGGCCAGAGCAGCCCGTGCATTCGGTGGTGGCCCACCAGTTAACATCACATATAATGGATGGGAGCGGACTCTGAAGGAGTGAATGGAGCCAGCAGCAGTAGTGGGACTTCCAGGACAGCTGGACACTGGCTTTCAGGAAACCCTGCAATGTGAGTATCATATACACCATCATATGCACACACATGAACCCCACATACATAGATAACTGACATACAATAGCACTGTAAGATCTCTGGTTATGACTAAAGATATATGGGGCAGCAGTAACCATGTACATCCAGGAAGCAAATATATTAGTATCATAATTGTTATCATACCTGCAGTTAAAACAGATTGAATAGCAGTTACCAATTCAGTTTGTGTTAGTGTTATGTTTGCTGTATGTTCATAGTTCATATAAAACAAAACAGTTTAAATTTCAATTGCAATTGTGTATTTTTTGTCATGAGTTCCCCTAGCCCTCTCTTCCCCCTGTTAAACTGCACAGTTTATAGATGTTTCACTTAACACTCCTACTGTTTGGAACCTATCCCCAGCGTTAAACAAGGTATAGTTGTAGATCAAGATTGATTTTACATCCAAAAGAGAGTATTTGTATGGGTGTGCACACTACAGCATATGGGGATATAGACTCTGAAGGACTGCATGTACGTGTCATGTACTAGCGTAACCTGTACCATGTCTCAGCAGCATGTAAACAAAGAATGCTGAGAATTGGTCACAGATTGGTTAGTCTCACACACATCACAGCAGATTCAGATGAGCATGTGTCCTAATGAACTGCAGATGGCACACCGCACCAGCATTACATATATTGATATGAGCCATGATCCACGATGCTTATGATACAGCTCAATGTTTATCTGTGTAAAATAATCACCATAGCCAATTACAAGTGACCATGATGTCAGGGATATTGAAACACACATCAAACAATTGTTTAGAGAAACAATACTCAAATAATATTGTCCTCTCATTTCAGTACCCAGGTGGCGTACCCTGGCCGCAGAGACCCAGGCAGTGGCTCCACAGGAGGAGGGACCACAATCACCAAGGCAGGTGGAGGTGGAGGAAGCTGAGGGCCTGGGATCATCACAGGAGGCTGGCCCATCAGCAGCAAGACCATTGTGGGAAACAACCCCCCCCCCCCCCCCGCATCATGGGCACGTTTCCAGCCATATGTACCACTCAACAGGCCCACCACTGCAACCTGGTGAGATGCAATGGATGCGTTGGCTGGAACCCAATAATCTTCCACTCCTGACCAGGCCCCAACAGTTGTTGTCCGAACAGATGATGCCACAGCACTGGTTGTCCCAGCAGTTGTCCTAACAGATGATGCAACATCAGTTGTTGTCCCAGCAGTTGTTATCACAGCACATGTTTTCCCAGCAGATTTTGCCCCAACACCATCGCTACAGGCAACACCATTGCCAATTGCAACACCATTGCTATGGGCAATACCATCGCTAGGGGCAGCACCATAACCAATTGCAACACCACCCCTGCGGGCAACACCTCTGGCCTCACCACAGCACATCCACAGTCCAACTTTGTCTGGTGACAGACCTCACAGCCCCTCAGAAGGCACTTGGAGGGACATCTTGTGGCACATCTGCATGGATGATGAGCGTGACTATAGAGTAATGCCACAGCTCAGCTTGAAAGGCTGAATGATATTGCTACTGAGCAGGTCAACAGTATCAGATGACTATATGGTGAAGTGAGGATGCATAATCGATGGACGGAGAGGTATGAGCAAATGGCTCATATGGACAGACAAGCCAAGTTGGCAGAAGCCTACATCAACACTCTCCAGCCCTCAGTTCCACAGTCTCCACCACTGCAACCAGAGCCTGCGACCTTCTCATATCACCCCTTACCACCAACGCCAGCTGCTACACAGCCACCCCTGTTGGACGCACCCGTCAATACCACACCTCCTGGCCGTGGTAGAGGGAGGAAGACCATGATTTAGGTGAAACACTGTGTGGAAACACATGTGAAGCAATTCAAGGCTCCACCACCTGTTGAAGACTAGTTGCCTCGCTTTTGGTTCCCGATGGAAGTTTCTGATGGCTCCTGAGAAGAGGATTGAGAACCCCTGCCCTAAGTTCTTCTCATCTACACTCCTCAATGAATATTATTTTGTATCAATGTTGACATACTATAGGCTGGCTACATAGTGTGTACATGTATGATTATGTTGAATATTTCTGCAATTGATGTTCAATGTGGATTGCCTTTAAGATGAGGTTTTGTAGTCAGTCCAAATAGTGTTCTGATTGATATCTTGTTTGTGTCTCTATAGGTCTTAATAGCCCAATCTCAAGACCAAGAAGGAATGTTCCTTAGCCTCCTCTTTCTGTGTCACAGATTCTGCTCATCAATTTCTGATTATTCCTTAATATCTGAAAACACACTGTGCGTGGAATAGATCTGTATGACATTATCCATGATTATGTTCATCTGTTTAATTGCACAGACTGGTTTCTTCAATTAAATGGAGTGATTTCTGATGATCCTTTTTTTCATCAGATTCCAGTTGCTGTGGTGTAGTGACCACATGTGACCCTGGTAGGTGCTATGCATCATGCTTATTCTTGACTATGACATTACCCCATTTTGGTATCCTCTTTTTTCCAAAAACAAGCCTCTTACCCCCCCCCCCCCCGGGATCCGCCCACAAAGCTTTATTTCATACACAGAGCATCACATTGATATTTGTAGGCTTGACGGGTGCAGTGAGGGTTTTTAGAAATTGAATAGCGATTTGCGATTTTAGCGATCGGAACTCTTGCGGACATAAAAGATCAAAAGCTTTGGGAGGCTGTAAGTTCAGATTTTAACATCTGCAAGGATTTCAAGCCACGTAGGACATTTGCAGCTCGCAATAAAATGCCAATTGAATAACAAAATAATTTACAACCTCCCTTACAGGATCTTGTTTTCTAAAAATTAAACCTTACAAACATAGGGCCCTGTTCTATTAGCTAGCAATCTAGCACTCTATAAAATGCATTAGATCATCGGTTTTCATCCATGTTTCATGATATATATTAACCCCTTGATATTACTCAGAAATAACAGTTACAATTAATATTTCTTAATTGCATATTTGTGGGTTTGAGACTGTAATTCTAATGTCTTTCCATGTCTACCCATGATTTTAATTGCTGCTATAGATCAAATAGGTGTTTGAAAAAGTCCAGGCAAGTCTTATTTAGTACTCTGAATATTTTTGACAGAAACTTGATACTTATTCTAGTTGTGGGTCACATTTATTTTTGCAAGCTAGACCTAAGGCTCTAGTAGAATATTGGTTTTGTGTAGCATTACTTAGTTAGCACTTGTAATATTTGAGCTGTGCTAAATCCAATGGAGTTCTAAGGCTGGTTTAGCGTCTTTGGCTGGCCTGTAGTGCTTGTGGGCGGGGAACTCATAATCGGATTGCGAATAGCTAATAGAATATGTGGCAATATTAAGAGTAGTTTTGAGTGTATAAATTTACGAATTGGGCAATAGAATAGGGCCCATATTAATTTGTTTGCTAAAAAAATAAAGCTCAAACAGCTCTTTCAAACAATTTATAGCTCACGACTCTCATTGCTAAAACAAAAAAAGAAAACTGTAAAAATATCCCAAGAACATGATGGGCTTAATGGGATGCTGTGTCTTGTAATCGGAGAAAAGCCTCAGATAATTTTTATAGTTATAGGATTTTATCTAAACATGTTATTTCTGATACAAGAAATCCTTCATTGTTATCTTGGTATTTCACAGTGAATGTAACCCAATCAATCATTTATGCTATTTCTTTGTATTGCAACTCACTAAAGGCAATGTATTTTCTCTTGTTCCGTGATATAATAACATGGTGGAACCACTAAGTGTCTATGAGACCTTAGTAAACTGAAGTTCATGTTATCAATATGAGTTTTAAATATAGGACACAATAGGCTCCCTGTGTATTAATTAGTAATAACACTTTTGGTAATATCAGTACAAATTATTTGATTAATTTAATTCCTAAATTAGAAATATAACTTAATAATTTTATTGCTGAAAGTGTTATCATTTTGACATAGTTCAATATAATCAGTAATGAAAAATAATGCAGTTACTGTTTCACTCCTGGTCTCTTGATAATTAAGAAGACATAGTGAATTATGTTTGCTATCACTTTATAGAAAGTGTCATTATACAATGTGGATTGCTGTTGAGATGAGGTGTTGCAGTCAATCCAAATAGTGTTCTGATTGATATCTTGTTCGTGTCTCTGTAGTTCTTAATAGCCCAATCTCACGACCATGAAGGAATGTTCCTCAACCTCCTCTTTCTGATTATCAATTTCTGATTATTCCTTAATATCTGAAAACACACTGTGTGTGGAATAGATCTGTATAACATTATCCATGATTATGTTCACCTGTTTAATTGAGCAGATATAGACAAGTTGTAAGTGCTATGCACATGACTGGTTTCTTCAATTAAATGGAGTGATTTCTGATGACCCTGTTTTTCATCAGATTCCGGTTGCTGTGGTGTAGTGACAACATGTGACCCTGGTAGGTGCTATGCATCATGATTATTCTTGACTATGACATTACACCATTTAGGTATCCCCTTTTTCCCCAAAGCAAGCCTCTTGCCCTACCAGGATCCACCCACACCCATGATATTAATTCACAGTCTTTTCCATTTCTGGTGGCCATGTGCCAAGATGTATAGCCATTATCATTTGGTGACATCCCATTAAGTGTTTTGCTATCAATCAATTCACATTATTACCTGTCATATTGTTATCAGGCCTTCAGAGGAATGTTGATACTCCACAGTATCACAAATTGGACTTTGAATGTGTATTAATCCTCTATTATGATATATGATATATATAATTATATTATATCATATGATATTATTACTATTATTATTATTATTGTTATTATACTGTATGTATTAACCTATTGCATAGTAACTAGGGCTCATTAGTTTACTGATAAAAGAATGTGACACAAATGGGATGTATGTCGATGTTCCAAAACCCCAACTATTTTAAACACACTGACACAGTGAGAATGGTATAACAAAGCATTGGTTCATGCACAGAGCATCTCATTCATGTTTGCGGGCTTGACTACGGGTGTGGTTGTGAGGGTTTTTAGCAATTGAATAGCAATTTGAGATTTTAGCGACCGGAACTCTTGCGGACGTGAAAGATCAAAGGCTTCGGGGAGCTGTAAGTTCAGATTTTAACATCTGCAAGGATTTCAAGACCGTAACACGTAGGCTGTTTGCGGCTCACAAAAAAACGTCAATTGAATTTAAGAATAACTTTCTGCCTCCCTTACGGGTTCCAGTAACTTACAATTGCTCAATTGAATGAGGCTCTTGTTTTCTAAAAATTAAACCGGACAAACATAAGGCCCTATTCTATTAGCTAGCAATCTAGCACTATATTAAAATGCATTAGATCATTTGTTTTGTTTCAGGATATGTATTAACCCCTTAATATTACTCAGAAATAACAGTTAAAATTAATATTTTTTTATTGCATATTTGTGGGTTTGAGACTGTTGTGCAATTAATTATAATGTCTTTCCATGTCTACCCATGCTTTTAATTGCTGCTACAGATCTAATAAGTGTTTGAAAAAGCCCTTGCAAGTCCTTTTTAGTACCTATTTTTGACAGAAACTTGATATTTTTTCTAGTTGTGGGTCACATTTTTGTTTTGTGAGCTAGAGCTACGGCTCTAGTAGAATATCGGTTTTGTGTAACATTAATTAGTCAGCGCTCATAATATTCGAGCTGTGAGAAATCCAATGGAGTTCTAAGGCATCTTTGGATGGCCCTTAGTGCTTGTGGGCGGGGAACTCGTAATCGGATTGCGAATAGCTAATAGAATATGTGGCAATATTAAAAGTAGTTTTGAGTATATAAATTTACGCATTGGGCAATAGAATAGGGCCCATATTAATTTGTTTGCTAAAAAAAATAAAACTCAAAGAGCTCTTTCAAATAATTCATAGCTCATGACTCTCATTGCTAAAACAAAAAAAGAAAACTGTAAAAATATCGCAAAAACATGATGTGCTTAATGCGGTGCTGTGTCTTGTAATCGGAGAAAAGCCTATGATAATTTTTATAGATATAGTATTTTATCTAAACATGTTATTTCTGATACAAGAAATCCTTCATTGTTATCTTTCTATTTCACAGTGAATGTAACCCAATCAATCATTTATGCTATTTCTTTGTATCACAACTCACTAAAGACAATGTATTTTCTCTTGTTCAGTGATATAATAACACGGTGGAACCACTAAGTGTCTATGAGACCTCAGTAAACTGAAGTTTACACTAAATCACATATTTGTTTTTAGTTTACAAGACCAGATATCAGAAATTGCGATCAAAGGTGATCACTCTTTACTGTTTATTAGTTTGACAGATGTTATTAGTATTATTTCAATAATTTCTCATAATAGTCTATAAGAATGCAATAAAATGGTATAAAATACTGCTGTAAAAAAATAAATAAAATAACGGAGGGTAAGTTAGCATTTTAATAACATCAAGATGTTCGAGCACCTCCTACAAGACGAGATCATGTTATCACAGGAATCTCGTGATCTCAACATCACCATGGAAATAAGCATAGTAAATGAGCACAAATGGTACGAGTGCCGGGTGCTGTGGCATTTAGTGAGCATCATTAGCTCAGCCAAGCATGTCATATGCTTGGATAACCTCCCTAGGTGAGCTAATCCTTAAACTTTAGATTGTAAATTATAAATGGCTAACACATATTTTATATCAAATAAATGTAGCTGTAAAAGCTCAGTTGTAAGAGAGGGAGAGAATATGAGTGGAAATAGAGAGATGAAGCCATGGAGACAGAGGAAGAGGATTGAAAAAGGTATGAAGAAATGAGAGTGAGAATTTAAGATACAAAGAGATAAAAGCATGATGCAGAGTCATGTGAGAAACTGTAGAGGAGGAGAGATAGATGAGGAGAAAACTGGTAAGGGAAAGAGATGGATACAGGTAAGGGTGAGATAGTAATATGATATATAGACCAATGTGGGGGGAACTGGTGAGGGGAAAAACAAAAGCAGTTAAGAGACAGATGATGGAAGAGAGAGTAATATGGGAGAGATAGAGTGATGTGGAGGACACAGGTGAGGGAAAAATGATAGATGCGGGTAAGACAGGTGTGGGGAGTGTGAGTAATATGGGAGAGATAGTGATGTGGAGGAAACAGGTGAGGGAAAAAGATAGACTCAAGTAAGAGACAGTTGAAGGGAGAGAGAGTCATACAAGAGAAACAGAGCAACATGGGAGAAAACATGTGAGGGTAAAGAGAAATGTTACAGAGAGAGGTGTTTCAGAGGTTAGAGCAGAGGAAGTGGTGTGGGAGAGCAGAAGGTGAGTTGAGAGTCGGTTTTAGGGGAATAGTAAAATGAGAGAGAGAGAGAGAGAGTCAGAGAGAGAGAGAGGGATCGAGAGAGGGAACATATTGGACAGATGAGGGGTGTAAGCCAGGTGAGGGGTATAGTAAGATAAGAGAGAGAGATGGGGAGGTAAATGAAGAGAGAGATATAGGTGTCAAGGAAAAGTATGATAGACGGTTGTGTATGAGAGGCACAAAAAGGGAGAGACAGGAGAAACAAGCAGGGGCTGGTCCTATTCCCCCCCCCCCCCGCCCCCTCCAGTAGATCTGCCGGTGAGTAGGAGTATTTAAGGCACAAGTATCACGTATCAAAGATGTATTTTGCAATTATTTTATAGCAGCCTATCATCCCAAGCTTTTTGTGCAAAGCTGTGCGTAAATGTAAATAGATAGATAGATAGATAGATAGATAGATAGATAGATAGAGAGAGAGATGCCATGTTGTTAAATTTACTCCCTTATTTATTAATGTCTGTTCATACTATAAAGACTCTAAATCTATTTTAGAACACAAATGTGTTCTGCTAGGGGATGGTAGGAATCTGATTTCTTAATAACCAGGGATTTCTCTCCCAGAAGCCTACAAGAAAGCAATATAACAGAGGAACTGAAGCTTTGTTATAATCATGAATTGTTAAACTCGCTCTAAAGGCAAGTTTGACTCTGGTCCAAAGTGCTAAAAGAGACACATATAGGTGTTTACACACATGAACACACATATAATTTCAAAGTATCTTAAAGTTACAAATGTAATCTAAAATAGAGAGGTAAGGAACAGCAGACAGAATACTAATGGTTCAGAAGAAGTTCTGTCAGAATCATAACCAAGTATTGTTTGTTGATTGGATGCCTTTGAATTTGATTTTATTCACTGTAGCAGAAATTGTTACCTAAAACACTGTGATCCAAGATATAACTATTTTAAATATGTATGACATAACTTTTTATAGCTAATTTTAGATTCTTATAAATGCATATGCAGCTGGGGGAGTCTGCGGTGCACAAACTGGAAAGTCAGAAATGAGAGAATTCACAGTAATTAAAAAAGAAACTGGCATATTCAAAAAATCTTTGATTGCAATTTTCCTGTAGAACACAGTCAATGCAGCTTCAGTGATCTACTTGGAAAATATTTGCCCTTTTCAATATAATGTAAATATAAGAACACATATTTAATATAATAATAATAATAATTATTATTATTATTATTATTATTATTATTGTTATTAATAATTCCACTAATGATAACTATTTTTTTATATAACAGGTAAATGCAGATTTTCTATATATATTGAATTCAACTGATTTATATTATAATACAAGTCAAAATTATTTTAAAATGCATATATAATTACTCTAATTTTACTCTTTGCATCTATTATGATAAACTCCCAAGTAAATAAGCTTAGAGAATAAGCACTTCTCTCTATTAAATAGTATGACACAGCACTGATATGATCAGTGTATGGTCATATTCCATATCCGAGGAGGAAAAATCTAGCAAGATCTATATGAACAGTGCAGTGCTTTATACTGTTACTCTAACAATAAACTGACGTTCCTGATGTTCATCTACAAGCAGTGCAAACAATGCTGTCTCCTCCATGAGCGATAAGTCATCATGATCAATGACAGATGTTGTGAAATCAGGGGGGATCTCACAAAGAATGCTTAGCTCTGACCACAATCAGAAGGTTGAGTTCTATCATTTTCTCTGTATTACACTGTTCAGTCAAAGTGATATCACATTATTATTATTATTGTTAAGAGTATACAAGTGTTATCTAATGATAACTGTGTTTTTTATGATATCATGACATCTAAACATGTAGACATGATTATTGGTGACAAACAAAGGTCATCAGTTGTAATGTCCTTTAATAAGATTAGAAAAGCCTATCTGGTCTCATATTAAGAATAATGGCATTCTTAGCTCACACATGTATAACAGCTGGTTTTGTTTAACATATTAGTACAGGACCATGCCATTCCATATTGGTACATATTAATTATAACATCAGTCATGGTGCTTAGAACATGATATATCTGTTCATTTATGGTGTGTGAGATGATTTTGTAGCGGGTGTCATTAATATCTTGGATATTTGATAGCCACTGTATATAGTTTACTTATATTATTTGATGGCACTGCCTTAATGAATGTCTACAATAAAATGAAAATAATAGGTTGATCAGTAAATAAAATATTATATAGGGACTACATCATCAATACACCATCAATTGGTGAAACGTTAATGTTACTATATATCACCATCACATAGGCCATGATCTTCTATTCTGCAGACAAGCAAGACTAAGTTAACATTTTAAAACCAGAGTCAGATGAGCTCAATCTGAAAAACGAACAATACCTAAGTAGGTTTATTCATTTGTTCTATAGGTCTGGTCAGAGAGCAGCCTCTTTTAGCTCACTTGTGCCCTTCACAGGGAGAAATACCTCATAGTATATCAGTCTGATCTCATTCAAAAGTGTGATTCAGCCCCCCAAACCAGGGAATCCTACCCTGAACAGGAGAAACACCAAACCCCAGATATACATTTTGGCCTCTCTTGGGCCTCATCAGGCTACAAGTAAGCAAAAAGTGGCTGCTCTCTGAGTGGGCTACCATGCTCAAAGAACTAACCCGCTTGGGTTAGTTTGTTCTCAGATTGAGGGCCTCTGACTTTGGCTTTTTCTGTATGCAAATTATCTTTGGGGATTTGTCTCCTTAAGGGTCATAGGGGGCACATTGGACTCCTTGCTCTCTGTGCCTTAGGGAGTACAGTTATATTTCACTGACAATGCCAAAAAAGGCTGGACCATTCATCTGGGGTTTGCTGTTTCTCCTGTTCAGGGAAGTATTGCCTGGTATTTTGGGACAGGGTCACTCTTTAGAGTGATACCGGACTGATGTGTTATGGTATATTTCTTTCCTGTGAAGGGCACAAATGAGCAAAAAGAGTCTTCTTTCTGAGTGGGCTACCATTTCCATAGAACTAACCCACCAGGATTAGCTCAGTCTCAGGTAGAGGGCCTCTGACTTTGTTTTTTTCTGGGACATCAATTGCAAGATGGCCTACATTGGTGGGTCTGTTATTGGTTGGCAGGGAACCAATGGGAGGGAGCCACCATTTTGTTTTCTGCAGATCAACTTTCTCAAGTAGGACAAGACTTTGATATACAGGTACTTTGGAGTGTCGGCGTCGACACTTATGCTGTTGGCCCAGGGTAGCAGCTGGGTGACCAACCATGAAGAGCCGACATGCAGGGGAAATTCAATTAGGCTAATCAACACAGGGCCTACAGCATCTTATGGGTCCAATGGGAAAGAAGGTGTCACAACCTACTATGATGATGGGATCTAGAGTGTCCTAGTACTCTTATTCCCAGTAGGTTTAGACCTAAGTTTGGGTGACTCTAGACCTATGGACAGTCTTTGTCGGTACAAAGGCATAAGTCCCAGCTTGCTTTGGTAGTGTACCTGGGAGCACCTTGGTAGGGAGTCAGAATGAGCTCCTCTACAAGCATATGCCTCTAGGTCAATAATACATGCTTAGTCAAAGTATGAAAATGAAGAACAACTTTATTTTGGAAACACACAGTATTTAAGAACTTTTCCACATAGTAGGGGGAGGGGCTACCTGAGGTCAGCCCCTAATGGCCTCTGGCCTATCAAATAGGGTCATGTCCCGGGAATCATGAGTCCCCTCCCAGGTCCGCCCACTAGGTGTGGCTAACAGAGTCATTTGGCTTCTGACCACCAGAGGGGAAGCACGTCCTAACTCTCTCCTGGGTCCTCTGCTAAGAACTGAGAAGCCCCCTGGGGAGATCAAATTGTTCATTATCCCTTAAGTGTGTACACAAGGGATTAGCCTTTGGGGCCAGATCTCCCTGACAAGATGTATGTGGCAATGTGTGCATTAGAATTACTCCCCACTGTAAGACATCGTCACATATAGTATTCCACACACTGTCAGTCTGGTCACGTAAAAGCGCGAAAGCGCACCCAACATAAAACCGCCTACTGCCCTCATAGGATATGGGAGTGGGGTAGGGTTTCCACATCAATCCCTCTCATGCATTATTAACTTTTATTGATGGTGATAGGAACCCTGCTCCTCTCCCTAGACAACAATCACAACAATATACCATTATAGCACTATACCAGTGGCTCTGTGAGCTGAAACCCCCAGTCACCATCTCCACTGGCAACAGCCTGTGGCAGACATCAGTCCAAGTCTGAGATGGGCGCCGATTGAGCCATGACAGAAGGCGCAAGCGTAAAGGGATTAGGAAGAGGACTCAAGGGACAATGGAGCCAGGATTAGTGGTGCAGCCTTGTGTCCTTCGAGTGTCAGGTAGTCAATAGTTTACTTAAAAGAGATATAGCACTATTACTGTGCATTAAAGGACCTGCTCATTCCGTACAACTTGGAGTACACCACTTTAAAGTTCTCATAATGCCATGTTGAAATACTTTTTGAAATGTTTCACAGTGAAATTATTAAATGAAATCTCTGTTTATATGAGACTCTGACATTCCCCCAGACAAAGCCACAACAGCAGCTGTATGCAGAGAGCTTATGCAGAAAGAGAGTAAACTCTTCACAAATGCATCTGTGCAGGGAAAGGACTTCTGGATTCAGCTAAAAATTACAGTTGAGGGTTAAAATCTCCTGCTACATTCCTGAAGTTCAGAGAAAAACATAAATATTTGTGCTCAGGAACTCTACACTGTTCTGTGTCGGCATGTGTTGTTAATCATGGAACAATCAGCAGTGTATTTGTAAACAGACCTAAGACTGCAGATTTTTAGTTGTCATTAGTGTAATTAAAAAAGACAATATATGATTCTCTCTCACACCATGTAGAGCACTTACAGTGAGGTAAATGGCCATTTAGCAATTCTCCAGGACATACATGCATTTTTAAATCTCCCACTTTTGCTACACCGACCAATCCCCATGGTGCCACTTTCGGTACCTTTTCCATTGGCTTTTCCATCAATTGATTAGCGCCATAGTGTAATTTTCAAATTTCCACTCCCACTTCAATCAGCCAATCACAATAGTGCCACAGCGGAGGCTTTCTCACTGGTTGCTGCTGTTCAACCAATCAGCCTATGGCCAATAACCCTGGGAATTCCAAACGATCCAACGGCTCAGGAAATTAATGGAATTTTATATCCAAAATGCTAGAATCCATAGCCCCAAGTGATCTTGCTCCTTTAGGGGGCAAGTTGTGGCGCTGATGGACCTGTACATCACATGTGCTAATAATTGTATTTAATGCTTTTTTTATATTTCATATTTTTTTTTAATTTGTAGCTCAGCCAACACTTACTCAGCTACCACCTGCTTTTATGATCTTTCATTGCTTTGGAGCACTTGCTTTGCTTCTGCCAGGCCCTGATATCTTCTCTTTGAACTTTTATGTCCATGAGATAAAAAATGTTTTATTTTATTTCCCTGTGTTTCATACGTTTGTTTAACAAAATCTTTGGAAAAAAATATATCCAAGTCAATATGAGTGTTTTAAACAAAATCGTATATGTAAATGGTTGACTTGTATTATTATTTCCTTCACATTTCCTTCAGAATATGTAAATGCCTTTATCTGGAGATGTTTTTTATTCAATGTACAGTCGTCTTAAACAGCAGGGGGCTCGCAGCTGGACTACAAATAGGGAGATGTCTCATCCAAGATGCCACAAAACTGCCCTTGATCAAAGAGCACTTCCTTAATCCTAAATTTATAGTAATTAAATATGTAGTCAGTTAAAAGTATGTTTTAAGAAGCTCACAATTCATTAAAGTTCTGGCATTCTCTTTGGGAATATATTACATATATACATATATTTTATATTTACATAAAAGTAATCATTTCATATTAAATATTTTATGTTTATGTAATCAAAGCACAACGATGAATTGTAATAAAATTGCCATCAATTAAAGAGCCACTGCAGTCTTATATTTAACATTTACTCTTCTAAAGAACTGGGCATGAAAGTAAAATAAATAATATTTTCTAATTTATTAGATTTATCCAATTTTGCTACAGTTAAATCTACTATTTTGGTTTCAATTGA
Source organism: Discoglossus pictus (assembly GCA_027410445.1). Lineage (NCBI taxonomy): Eukaryota > Metazoa > Chordata > Amphibia > Anura > Alytidae > Discoglossus > Discoglossus pictus. The sequence goes on from CM050168.1 coordinate 61,032,979, forward strand.
GTAACTTCCCGAGGTGGGAGGACTTTGAATGTACAGGAAGCTTCTGCTAATACAGTGGAAAATTGGCAGCTACAAGTGTTAGTGATTTCATTAGGTGTAATAAAAAGCTAATTAGTTTACAAGAGAACATCCTCCTGAAACTGTAACAGAAAGCAGAAACAAAATGGATCCCTGCAATAAGAGAATAATTGCATATAAAATTGATATATTTAAAGGCTGTGTTTACCTTTGTGCTTTATAAAAACATGTTGTCCATGACCACGTATAGTTACTTAAAAGTCTATATAGAAATGTAATTTCCTATTGCTATTAAAAATAATGTATAAAAAGACAATGTTTTCTGCATTCAATGCAACTTCTTCATAGGAATTACAGCCATGAGCGGTAGAATCCATAAAAAATCACGTGGGGGGAATTGCAGCACATCACACATCACATTGAACATTATTGCTCATTGCGCATTATCGTGACTCACGTCTACATGTAATTTACTAAATTGCATGCATTATAATTAGGGCCGCAGTGCACAATTTAGCATAATGTTTCCACCCCTTTTAACATCAAAAGCTGAGTAGTGCTTGCGTGTTCTAGTGGTCAAGATTCCGTAGTTTAACAGATGTTTCTGTCACAATTCTATCTATGCTATATGAGCATATGTTTAGATTTCATGCATGTGTCATCACAGGCTCCATATTGGTTAGCAAAAACACATCATTGTTGGCATTAAGTCATTAATGACATATCATAAAAATAAACCAGGACTCCACACGATCCAGCTAGGCAGAAGCACTCACCAGCTTCCCAGTTGCGTTTACCACCAGGACTGGAGCAGCCACTTCTGCAGGGGCTCAGACAGTGACACTAGGCCTCCTATCATCCAGCTAAGCAGAAGCACTCACCAACTGACAATTTTCCAGCTGTATGCACCTATTTTACCTGCAGACCTAGAGTCTCATATACCACTACCTTCTCTACTGCCTATGAACTCCTCTAACATGCCCTCCCTCCTAACCTGACCCCAGCCACACATGATTTGTGTTACTCTGTAGTACAGATTTCTGCACTATCACCTCCATCTCTCACAGCTGCCACACCCACAGACTTAATAACTAAGTAATCCTCTACTCTAGTTATCAATTACCTGACAAGCTCTGGGTTCTCCATTTTAATTCCTTTGTCTTTTGTTTCATTAATCGTTTAGTCTGTAAGCTTGTGAGTTCTCAGTCTTGCAAAGCACTTTGTATAAAACTCTCATGTGTATGATTGTTATCTCAAGGGCAAGGTTGTCAACAACTTTTTTTATCAGTCTATCAAATTATGTATTGTTATACCCATGTTTTATTCTATACCATTGCTATGGAATGGAGTGGCAGGAGCCAAGCCACTTGTCCTTTAATGGGCTAAGATCCTGGAACTGGAAAAGGGGTTCGTGACAGACACTTTATGATTCTTTAAAGGGTACTGTAGTGATAAAATAAGTCTTTAAAAGTATATCTTGCACCCATCATGTCAGTTTTGTTTGTGATGCTTTGTCCTTGATACTATCATTTCAATATTTAAATATGTAGCTAGTATTATAACATCTCGTTACATATATGATACTGTAAAAATGAAAGTCTTTGGTTTGATAGTTACATAATTAAGCAATCTGATACGTCCAGGGCCTGTTCTTGAATGGTTCTAGACAAAACTTGGTCATGAAATATATAGGCTCATTTCATAGATGCTTATAGATGGAACATTCAGTACAAGGCTTGATATGAATACTAGCAGGCCAATGATAAGAATCATGTTTAAGTATTTTATATTAATCCCATGGTCTAGACTCCTTTAAAGCAATACATCTTTCAGTAGTGGGATGGATTTTTTCTATTTGGATACATCTTTTCATATTAATGAATATTCTCCAGTACTTAACTTAGTAACTATAGAGAGGTCTTACTTAAGCAGAGAAAAAATACACATCTTCATGTGTCCTTTCTGTGTACTTTTAAAGGATTAGTCCAAGATATGTGTATCTCTTCTACTCTATTGAAACAGCCCTTGAGTTTGTCAAGTGGTCATTGATTGGAGACTCTAAATGATCTACCTCTACAGATGTAGCAGCCTGATGACATCATTATTCTTGGACATGCAGTTGTAGTGATGATGGTGATTTCTAAAACACTTACATCTTTATTGGTGTACAATATCCATGCATTTTAGGCAAAAAGACCCCTCACAATTAAGTTTATTTCATAACATAGTGACTGGTGTTATAAATTTGAATATTGGATAAGCATAATGGGTTTGGAATATCAATATAGCTATAAGGACAATTAAAAAATAAATACAGCAGGTTCTTAAATACACTTATACAAGAACTTACTAGAAATGAGGCTATCTTGGATTTAGTTATCACATATATAGGAAGCAATGCGGGTTGTTGCTAACGCTTGCGGGCTCGCATAGCGAGGGCCGCAGTTGCAGGCAATGAGCCCCGAAGGCGCTCATCCCTACCACCCCCTACGACTTTCGGAACGCAAATGCGGACCCTCGCAAAGCGAGGGGCAGCATTTGCGGAGGTGGAGGCTCCCACGTCGACTACATTGAGCCGCAGGCTCATACAAAGCCTTGCAATAAGAGCAAAAAGCAGATCACCGCCGACAAAACAATGACAGCAAAAGCGCCTATCAGAAAAAAAAATACAACAGCCTCGCAATGAGCGCCAAAGGCGCTCAGCGCGAGGCTCGAGATAAGCGCTGAAGGATCTCGGACCACCAACAAAATTAATGTCTTGAACAAACAGCATTACCTGCCTTACAATTCTATTGCCGTCAAGTCGCTAGTCACAAATAATTTTGATATAGTATCAAATGTTGAAATAGGACAACCTTTGGGAGACAATGATCACAAAAGAGTCTCATCTGAGATTGAAAAAAAAAACTGTAAGGGGGCAGCAAAAACTCTCAATTTTAAAAGGGCAGTTTTTAACGGTCTAAGGGCAGTGATACAAAGTATAGACTGGGACAGAGAACTGATAGGTAAAAACACTGAACATAAATGGACAACGTTCAAATCCTTACTAAATAAACATACTTATCACCTTATACCATGTGGAAATAAAAGTAGAAGAAGTAAATCATAACCCATGTGACAACAATTAATTAAAGATGAGGATGAGTAAATAACAGGCATTTAAATTATACAAACAAGAGGGGACAGAGACTGCTTTACGTAAGTACAAGCCAGGAAGGAAGCTATAGGAACATTACAATGTGACACAGGCCGTCTGATAATTAGTGACCAGGAAAAGGCAGATGAGCTAAATAGGTTATTTTCTTCAGTATACACAAGGAAGGTACCAGTGGTTGGGACACTGCAACAAAATGGGGCTACACTACCTTCACCAAATAATTGGTTAACGCAGGAAGAAATCCGAAAGAGGTTGGAATAAATGTTAATAAAGCCCCAGGTCCTGATGGAATACATCCAAGGGTACTGAGGGAAGTGGGCTCTGTAATAGCAAAACCATTATATCTAATATTTCAGGATTCACTCAACACAGGGTCTCTACCAGATGACTGTAGAAAGGCAGAGGTGATACCTATATTTAAGAAGGGAGCAAGAACAAATTCAGGAAATTATAGACCTGTAAGCCTCACTTCTGTAGTGTGAAAGCTTTTAGAAGGGTTAATAAGGGATAATATACAATAATATTTCTATTCAAACAGGATTATAAGTAGGAGCCAACATGGCTTTATGAGGGATAGGTCATGTCAAACAATTTAATTAGTTTCTATAAGGAGGTTAGTAGGAACTTGGATTAAGGCAACTCAGTGGATGTAGTATTTTTGGAATTTGCAAAGGCTTTTGATACAGTGCCACATGGCAGACTATTGTGCAAACTTAGGTAGACAGGAATTGCAGTAAAAAATTGCTCTTGAATTGAGAGCTGGTTAAAAAGACAGGAAGCAAAGGGTTGTTGTAAATGGGACATATTCGTATTGTACTAATGTGGTAAGTGGGGTTCATCAGGGTTCAGTATTAGGTCCCCTCCTTTTTAACATATTTATTAATGACTTGGAAGTTTGCGAGGAGTGTGGTGTCTCCATTTTTGCTGATAATACAAAGTTGTGCGAGGTAATTAAATCAGATAATGATGTATTTTCCCTCCAAAGGGATTTGCATAAATTAGAAGAATGGGCATCTAAATGGCAAATGAGATTTAATATGAATAAATTTAAAATTATGCATCTGGGAAGGAAAAATAGCCATGCAATTTACAATCTTAATGAAGCAAATCTAGGGGTATCAGATATTGAAAGGGATTTGGGAGTACTTGTGGACCACCACCTCGGCAACAGTGCTCAATGCCAAGCAGCAGCTGCAAAGGCAAATACAATATTAGCATGTATTAAGAAGGGTATAGAAGCAAGGGAAGCAAATATAATTTTGCCACTATACAAATCCCTAGTACGTCCTTATTTGCAATATAGAGAACAATTTTGGGCACCACTACATAAAAAGGACCTTTTAGGGCTGGAAAAAGTACAGAGGAGAGCAACAAAACTAATAAGGGGAATGGAGGGGCTAAGTTATGAAGAAAGACTAACCAAATTGAACGTATTTGTGGGCCTTATGAGTAGGTAGTTCATCACGACAATATTGTTGTGGTGAACTACCTACTCATAAAGTCCACAACACAGGCTGAGATCCCGCTCCATGCTGATGATAGCCAGTAAGCTTGAAACACCTGTACATGGATAGGATACTCAGCTTGTGTTTAGTCCAACCTTGGTTTTGACTTAAAGCTGTGTAATACAGCATGCATAAGCTTAAAGGAAGCCATGTTTAATAATGGCTATGGATTGAAGAGTGAGGCACTGGTGGGCACATTTGCAAGTCCCAGCTCAACTTCCCAGAATGCAGTGTAATAACAGTTTTTCTTGGAATTCTGAGCTGGAAGCAGGTTTTTTAACTTGTTTTGGACATTTAAATGTGAACACAGATGTAATATTTATATACTATATATATATATATATATATATATATATATATATATATATACAGATATATATATATATATATATATATATATATACACCTATATATATAGACACACACATAATATATACGTGTATACACATATATATATATATATATAAATATTATATGTATATGTACACTTTTATCTATATATATATGTATATATATATAAATATATGTACTGTGTGAGTTGATGTTAAAGGAGGTCCAGGAAGTGCAAAAATAAAATTGTGCCCTCCCCCTTCTTGAGGGGGGGGGGGGTTCTTTTTGCACCAGGCGCCCCCATTCCCTAGCTCAGCCACTGTGTGTGAGATGTGGTTGCTGTTTCTGAGCCAGTGAGGGGGAAGAGTCATGGTGTCAATTTCAGTGATATCCAGTTATCAAACAATGGTTCTGTTCTTCTGGCTATCCCCCTGCTCTCCACCTTTTCCTCCACTGATAATTACAAACACACACACACAACATCCAGCTCTAAGGATGTGATGTAACAAACTCAAAATGGATCCCTTTATATAAACAGAGCCTTCAAAAATTCAGATTTTCCAAAAAGTGTTGTATATAAATGGCTTACACAGCTGCTGATATTGTTAGTTTTTTTACATACTTGACAAATGAGTGTCTTTTTTTCTTGAACTACTGTGGTCCTTTAACATTTTAACTAAATACTAGAAAATAGAGAATACAAAAGTCTGTTATCAATTGTTTGTATTTTCATCTCATTACGCCTGAAAACATTTCCCCTGTGCTATAAATGTCAGGTATTAGACATTGTATATTTTCCAGTTTAAAGTAATTGTAGGCATCAGTTAAACTGTAAACATTATTATAGTTTATGAAGAATAATGGGAAAGTTCATTTCATGGTATAGTGCAGAGACTAAATTTGTAATTAGCTAGTCTTAAAAAAAGTGTCTGAATAAATTTATAAATGTATATTTTAAATCTATTGAACTATCTGTTCTTATATTTAAAAAAGATAAATCTTTAAAGGCCTAATTTAAAAAGATGAAAGCCTGGCAGACTTAGGAATTCAATCGCAGCATATTATGTTACTTTTTTCCAATTATATTTTATTGAAATACTTATTACATGAAATACAACAAGTGCTCAGTACATTTTCATTTAGACACAAATAATTATTATTAAAAATATAAATTACAAAGATGATTATTTAAAAACAATTCATATCACACATTCAGAAAACAACAAAACAATGTAGGCATTTTGTACTGATTAAACACTATGGGCCTCATTCTATTATCGGCCGTAAATCGGCCGTAAGGCTGCGATTCCTTGCGGGGGTTCTGTTAACTCGAGATTCTATTATACGGCCCCGCAAGGATCTCCTCTTACGGCCTGCCGCATATCTTGGAACCGGCCGTAAGCTCAGAAATCTACAAAGTCAAAAATAAATTCAAGCCTGCACTGTACAGCTCTGTAAATGCTAGGGATCATATTGGGGGACATGAGGATTAATAGTAACCCACTCTCAAGCTTGCACATCTGCCCAAACCCGAGTTTAAATTAAGTGTTTATTTTCCGGCTGTGGCGTGGTCGTATCTGAGGTGCTCCAAGCCCTATGGACTTTTTACATGTATATTTGACATATATTAAAAAATATATATTTTACGGATTTGAGTATAGGGGAAATTTGTGCTATTTTTTTTAACACCAAAAATCACTTTATAGTCTTCTCAAAGTGCAGGATGGCTTTATTTGGGCTATTTTATGTGCTTAATTGGTGCTAGCGGGACCTTTTTGCTGCAAGTAAGCTGCGGCTCGCTTTTAGACTTGCAGAGAGGGTTCCCGGAGCAAATAGGAATTTCTTACGGCCGATTTCCTTGCGGCCGTTTTAGATCAAAGGCTTTCCTCCGGCGCGATCGGCCGCAAGAGATAACAAGGCGCCGGCCGCAAGCCTGCCGGAACCCCCGGCCGGAGGGGAATAGAATAGCCGGATAGCTTGCGGCCGGTCCTTGCGGCCCCGCAACGGCTGCGGCCGATAATAGAATGAGGCCCTTTTTATTTATCTTTTTTTTCATATTTTATAAAATTCTTTAAACTATTATGCCTGATATTATTCTTGAATGTATACAACTATTAAATATTTATAAAAACTATAAGGTTACATTTAAAAAAAATATATATTATCAAATATTTAAATTGCAAATGTACATTTGTATTATTTTTGGACTATCAACTTCAGACTGAAAAATTGTATTTTTTAATTTGTTAGACTCAAATAAGTATGAGACTGAAAGAGAAGTTGTTGTTTTTTTTTCAGAAAAAAAGTAAAACAAATAATATTGCATTTTTCATACTTAGTTTATTCATTGATAGCAGGAAAAATCAATATGTCAAGAAAGCAGCTTTGATCAGTTCAGAAATATATACACTCGACCCAACCAAATTATTATTATTATTATTAGCGTTTATTTGTAGCGCGCCAACATATTCTGTAGTGCTTGTTTTGAAATTTAATTTAGCCAAAAATGTATACATTGGCAAACTGGGTACTAGATCCCAAATGAGTGGATGATTTTCTTGATTCAAGAGCTGTGAGTAAAACAAAATGTTCTTGGTGTCGAGATGTTTTATAATCAGACTCATAAGTGTAACTTTCAGTGACTGGTTTGTTTAGAAATATTCCAATGTCCAGCAGGGGGCATTCTCTCTTAATCCACCAAGGTCTCCAGATCATGGGTTGTTCTTTATTTCTCTACTGAAGCATTGACTGAAGACCACTGAAGTCCACTAGCTGAAAGTAAAGCAGTATATTAGTAGAAAATCCATTAACCAGAGAGTCAGTGGCAAAAATTCACTAATCTTTGCAGATCTGGAAGAGGCTTATTTCGATTGTCATGGATGTTTTCTATGGGATAATTACCATCAAAGGCTTGGCTATCTCCTCCTGCTCTCTTCAAAGCTTCTTGTGTGTCAGTCCCATTATTGAAGTATTTCCCTAAATTTATTTTCCTTAAATCTGAGCCAATATTTATAAAGCCAATAAAAATGATATGTGCTTTAAGGGATAATTAGGAAATGGTAACAAAAATCTGTAATGGCTTACATGTGCATATGATTTATAGTACATACATTTTGCTGATACAGTAAACTCTCCATTAACCGGCACTCAACCAACCGGGACTCTCAAGCAACCGGCACCTGCCTCTATTACATGATTGCCAAAAACTCTCAGTCAATCAGCCTTATTAAATTGCAATTCGGCCAATTGAATAGGGCTCTATATAAGCACAGAGCATATTTTTTTACAGAAGTTTTTTAGTTAGTGAACTTCTATCCAAAAGCAAGGTCTTCACTAACTAACAACGTCTATAAAAGAAATATGCTCTGTGCTTATATAGAGCCCTATTCAATTGGCCGAATTGCAATTTAATTAGGCTGTTAGATTATATAGCAGTAGCTGTTTAATGGATAGTTTAAGGGTTTTTAGGGGGTTTAGGGTTAGTTAGGACTTTCAAAATTGTGACTCTAGTTTAACCGGCAACTAAACTTATCCAGCAATCCCAGTGGGTGCCGGATAATCAGGAGTTTACTGTACTATTATTAATTTTTTTATGTATTCATACAATATCATGTTCTAATACACTACCCAGCTCTTGGTGGAACATAAAATATTTGTTATAAGCATACTTATACAGACTGGGGTGAAAGGTTGTGAAGGCACTGTTCCTATGAACTTACAATCTAGAGGGGGAAATAAGGTTAAAGGACCAGTGTGGTCAATTTTTTCCTAAACTTGTTTTCTCTTTTCTATTCTATTATTCTTTACTGCAGGCTGATAGTTCTTCAGTAGACATCTGTCTCAACAATGTGTGTCTTTGTAAATGAATGTGCTTTGTATTAGTCCTAATGAGAGTACTTACAGTTTTAGCTCCCATATTCCTATTGTGCTAATAGAAGCTTCCCTCTACATTCAAAGTCTGCTCCCACTTCAAGATAGATTGCTGTAAACTAAAAAAGAAGATTTGACAGCACATAGCAGCATAATCCCATATAAAAGTAATACATAAAAAAGAAGTATGTGTGAATATGTTACTAGAGTAATTACACATCGAAAATGATGGTATGATTCAATCTCATTGGAAAGTTAGCAGGAAAATAGGGATTGTAATTTATATTATTATTATTATCATTTATTTGTTATTTGCCAACATATTCCATAGCGATATACATGGGTAACAATCAAGGCAAAAACAATAGCAATATTAACATGTTGTAAAAGATGGAGGTCCCTGTCTTTGAGCTTAGAATCCGGTGTCCAAAGGGCTTCCCCAAGGCACTGTGCAAGATTGAAAACTCACAAACTGAGAACATTAATTGGAATGTGAAAATATAATTTGATACAATCTTTATTTTCTTTTATTTATTTTCTTCTTTTTTCTTCTTTCTTCTCTCTTTCTCTCCCCCTCTCTGTTCCTCTATCTCCCCTTTTCTCTCTCTTTATTTTCCACTATCACTCTTGTTTCTCTCTCTTCTCCCCTTTGCTCTCCCATAACTCTCTCCTTTCCTCTATCCTTTCCATTTTCTTTCTTATTTTCCCTCTCTTTTCTCCACCCTTGTTTCCTCACCTCTCCTTTCTCTCTTTCCTTTTCTGTCTTTGCTCTCCCTTCTCTTTCTACTTCTGTGTGCTCTCCCTTCTTTCTCTCTTTCTCCTGTCTCTCTTCTCCTCTCTCCCATCTCTCTCCTATTCTATCTTTGCTCATCCTTCTCCTTCACTTCTTTCTTACGTCTCTTTCCTTCACTCTCCTTTCATCTCTCCTCTCCCTTCTCTCTCTCCTTTTCTGTCTTTGTTCAACCTTCTTTCTCTACTTTCCTCATCTCTCTCTTCTCCACACTCCTTTTCTCTCTCATCTCCTTCTCTCCCTCCTTTCTGTCTTTGCTCTGCCTTATCTTTCTTCCCTTTTCCCTCTCTCTGTTCTCCATTCTCATTTCCTCTCTCCTCATCCTTCTCTGTCTCCTTTCTACCTGTATATCTTATGAACATAAGAAGCATGCATTAGTTTTGTCTTATATGTTATTGCTCATATGCTATGCTGTAAATTATTATCAGATTAGATAAACATACAGTGATGTTGCTGAGTGACTGCCCCTCTTGCCTAGTTATCTAAGAATCACAATTTATTGTAGCCTGCTGCTGATGTCCCCAACTGTTGTGGCCCCTTATGCTTTGCACCTGCTGCACCAACAGTAGCTCCACTACTTGTGATCATAGCGTATTATAGATGTTCACAAACTATGATCATCATCATTGGTTCAAAATCTTCATGGAGAAACTTGTATTGCAGAAAAAATATTAAATCATCAATGTAGTTTTTTATATTTATTAGCCTTGTTGTTCCCAGCAGATCTGCTTCTCTCCAACCCTACTAGATGTCCAGGGGCTGAAAGAGGATCTGCCCAAGAGAACATCCAAATTATCTTTTCTGGTTAGTGTAGGTTTGCCTTCAATACCTACTACAGGGAAGTAGGCAGATGTTTTCAGGCAAAGTCTCCTA